>QVRM01006208.1:0-42758 GCA_003439945.1 Dermanyssus gallinae | reverse complement strand
TTTTTTAACTACTGTCTGGGGCCTCATCGATTCAAATAAAATATCAATAATAGAAGGAGACCACGTTTCTGAGGAGCCTGCAGTGTAGGTGTCGTCAAGGCGTTACGGCTGACGTTGTTTCTAGTGTAGACTCACTTCGAGCAATGTACGCTCCAGCAACCCAAGGAGCCAGTAATTCCTTAACCCAAAGGCCGTGGCACGACTTAAGTTCGCGGCCGTGGCTCAACTTAAAAAACGCGGAAGAAGCTAGTTCCGGTGCAGTGAAATGACATATCTGATATAGTTAGCATTCGATTTATAAGAGTTCAGAACCCATATATATATATAACTGTGTATTAAATGTGTTCGCGTAGTCGCGTATGCCTACTTTTTTTAGATACAGGAGTAACCTATGTAAACGAAAATTTGGTTTGCACACACGGACACCACTGCAGGGAATTCGTATGCAAGTATGGGCCAGTAGTGTGGGACGCCAACCCATTAAAAACCAGTCATTCCCCCATCTTCCCTACTGACAGGGAATTGCATGTGCAAATACTTCAAACAATCGGGGAGCGAGTCTACTCATGGCTAGCTTCCACACCGGAAGCATAAGGGATGCATTTAGTGCGGCGGTTATTTGTCATAGATTTTGACATAAGTATATTTTGAAGATATTTATCACTTCAAGACTCCTGCATTAGCTTGCGCATGTTAGGCAGGTCCGCTCCCAGCATGTTTGGTGTTGGTCCCGTTAAAAACGTAGCGGAGGCACGCTGCGTTGCCCATGCTGAACATTTCAGAATCGTGCGTTCTGGGATATCTTTAAGACCACCACCGCTGTGGACGCACCTAGGGCTGGGAGCCTTTCCGATCCTGAACAGCTGGAACTGGAAATCCCCGTGACCCGTCAGGACTTGCGTCATGTAGAAGAATAGTTTTCCTCGGGCTGATTTAGCCATTCGTTGATGTTTGGTATAGGCGTGCGGAGACTGACGCCAGGAGCACCCTCCTCCAGGCCGTCCCACTCCTCCGGCCGTAAGGCAATGCTACAATGGCAATGTTGTTGCTCGTCTTCAGTGCAGGGCCCTTCTACAGACGGCGGCGCTCTTCCGCTTTTAAATACCAGGGAACCGTTTCAGTGAGCAGAAGTGTCGTCGCTGTGATCACCGTCCGGTACCCCATGATGACCTTGAGGGATCCGACCTGTTAAGCCCGGCGCAGGCGACTCCGGCTCGTTGCGGCTGTTAAAATGTTAGTAGGCTAGGTCGGAGCCCCGTATCTGGCTACCGACTCGGCCACGGACATAATGATGTGTCGCCTGGAGTGCCGACGCATATTGCGAAGTCGTTGGCAATTTTAAGGGCCCTCTCTATTGCCCGACACAAGTGATAGGCGCCTCGGAAATCCCGATCAGGAAACACCTCGAGGTATCTTGCCGTGTTCACGATATTCATATCTTTGTTATTGAGACGCTGGTGAAACGCGGAATACTTTTTCCGACCCACCAGAAGAGTTGCCTCGCTCTAGGCAACGCCTTTGCCTTGCATTCGGGAGGCCTGGGTTCGAGACCCAGACCGGCCACTATTAAATTGGTTGTGATGGTTTTCAATTTAGACAAATTAATGCCGAAGTGGATTGAAAATCAGTCATTACATGAAAAAAACGTACACGGCCATTAGCCTTATGGAAAAACGTTTAAAAAAACGTCTGCGATTGTTTTATTCGCACGCCTTTCCAGCAACTCCGGTGTCTGGGTCTGGACGGTAAGGACTTGGTCGTCGGTGTAAACAAAGAGGTCGGCTTCGGGGGTAAGGTCTCCCAGCCGCAGCACCTCGTCATAAGCTATCTGCTATAGTAGGGGGCCAAGTATAGACTCTTGTGGCAACCCTGCGGTTATGGCGAAGGTCATTCCTTTTCTACTCGGCGGTCATGTCGAAGGGCAGTCTTTTGTGCTCGGCGTTGTGGTGCAGAGCTGGAAGGCTGCTCGCAAGCGCCGACCGCCGGGCCCTGATTAGAAGGCGTCGCGTCTGGATGCAGTCCCTTCTGGGGCTGTCAATCCGATGAGCCTCAATGTACGACTCTCGAAGCTCGTCGGCTCCCTGGCGTCTGGTGGACGGACGCAGCGTGGAAGTCTACCTGGGGACGTACAACATGTACAGCATCAGAAAAAGTTGATATATATATATATATATATATATATATATATGCATGGTTTTTTTAGACACAACATGTGTTACGAGTCCTTTTAGTAGAACACTCAAATTACGTACGACAGTCGACACCGCAGACGAAAGTGACAAGGGCCATCAAGTTCCATTGACATTTCGAACAGCTGTCTTCGAAACAGCCTTGCCTGCCGTAGGCCTCTTGTTCACATACGTACAGTCCGACGGCTGGAGCATCTTGCCGCCGAAAATGCCGGCCGAAAGTGAGCTGATCTGAGTAGCGGTCAGCTGGTGCACTATATGTGCAATGCTCAAGAAAATGATAAAAGTATACGATTTTCGTGACACTGACTACGTCGTTCAGTCGGTAAGTATCTTGATCGAGTAAGTCCCAGAAAGTGGGGTTCCGGAGTGTTGGCGTAAGGAGTCCAGTCCAATTGTCCCAGGGCTACGATTATTTCTCTTTATTCTCTTTATGATTTTGCCTCTATATCTTGCTTTAGTTGCCGACCTGAGTCCGTGTAAAACGAAGACGACATTTGTTTCTGCAAGTTCGACTTTCTGTGCCAGTTTAATAATGATAACGCTTAGCGTCCCGGGTATATGAATTTTGCAAATAGATGGTGCACATTGATGTATTAACTAATTGTGCTATGTGTACAAATGTACACGAAAACGCCCCCGCTCTGAAATAATTCGTTTCGACTAGATTTATTCGTTTATTATCATTAAATACATACAATATGCGAAAATAAATACAAACAAAGTTTATATATGTTCCCAATCCAAGCACTACTTCATTGAGGCATTCATGTCCTTCATTTTCTGACATGACGTGCCAAGCAATATACAAGATGTAGCATGCTTAAATAGATAACCATCCAATGAAGAGCCTTTAGGAAAGCAAGAATATCTGCAACGCTGGAGCCCCAAGGCTTCTGAGTGCTACAGTGCCCTGTACTATGGCTTTCTGACTAAGTAAAGCTCTGCAAGCACGGGGTGTATAGCAGAGCATGCTGATAATACGAAAAATGTGAACCCGCAAATATATATATATATAATTATAACAATATATATCTACACCCGACTACCGGAGCGTAGGGATTTGTTTTGAGTCTGCTCCACGATAAAGGGTAATAGTAAAATACAAAAGGGAAATGACAGTCTGCCGTTTTTGCGCCAGACGCAACCGCTACTCCTCGACATCTCTAGTTAGCACCGATTTTCAAAGTGCTCATCTGCAACAGCAATAACTCTGCAAAAACAGCCGTCCCTACCCGTAGCAAATCCTAAGGAATCAATACTGCCAGATAAAGCTATAAACACTTATTGCGTAGCTAAACCTGCTTTCCTTAAGCAGTTCCTACTAACGGCAGTGACCGATGAAGAAAAACTAGTCAGCAAACACAGAACTACACACTGGCTCTAATGTTCTATTAAGATATGTTCATTATAAATCGAGTTTGTAAAGAACAAATATCGTTTCATCGGGCGACTCTTGCCCCAATTCCCCAGACTCCAAGATGCATTGCCACACTTTAGAAAAAAAAAACTATCTTACTACCGAATCAAGATATTCTGAAAATCGAAGTGGTTGAAAACACTTCAACTCAAACAGGGACACTCTACGCAAGGGTGGTCCCTTACATGGGAGAGAATGAGAACGACTTTCTTACTCAGACCTAAAGGGAGGCAGCGACCAATTTTTGTAGCTTCCATAGGATAAGGAACGTCAAGGCAGCGGTCATCCAGGCCGATTGTTGCAGCATACAGCATCTCTGCATGCTGCAACAGTCGGCACTGAAATCACTCACATAAGGAAATGTGTAGGGCAAGCTCTCGTGCAATATCTAAGGGTGACTCGGGAAATCTGAGTCAAAAACCGGAATATAAAAGTAACACTAGACAAAAGCAAAGAAAAGAACCTGATTCTACGTTGCTAAATATCGTGGAATCAGGAGATGGGCTTCCAGAAATAACATTTACTGAAAGGCTGGCATAGACGTCAAAAGAGCTCCAAAATAATCTACAGGCGAAATCCGCCCGAGTAAGCAACGTTGGCAAACTACTACAACACATGTACGAAAATGCATCTTAGGGCGCGTCAGCTCAAGCGGTCTCACAGATCAGGGCTGTCATAATAAGAGGCTGTGATGAATCAATTAAGCCCAAATGCTTTTTTCAAGAGCTCACAAAGGACGGAGCGCCAGAAACGGAATTTAGCCTAGGAGCCTAAAAATACCAGGAGAGGCTACCATTCATTGCTAAATGCCTCTTGAACAAACTTAACGGCTTTTATGCCAAATCCCTATACAAATATATGGAATGATCTCGGTATTGTTTCTCATGTGTCAGTTATCCGGGACATGCTTCACTATAACTCCATCATAGTTAAGAACGGAGATCATTATGTCAACGACACCATAACGCAAACGGTAGGATTGGCCCAAGGAGATCCTGCTAGCCCATTCCTGTTTATAATGTACATAGCAACCCTATCGAATCTTCTACGCGATGTAAAAGCTGCGCACGCCTTCTACGCAGATGACCTAGTCATCTTTGCAAAGTCTCGTGAACATCTGCAATATTTCCTTAACATAACAGTTAATTGGTGCAAAGAGAACAGGCTAACAATCAACATAGATAAAACAAAAGTTCTTCGCTTTAGCCGAGGAGGGGCATACGCCGCAGCCGACCGCCGCATCAAAATGAATGGCATTGCATTGGAGATTGTCAACCACTTTTCTTATCTCGGCGTTACACTGACACCGAGACTCTCTTTTAGCAGACATGTCGAAAAAATACTAGCCAAGGCGACAGCTACTGTATGCTTCTCGGTGAACTTCGAGATATCGACTTGAAGACAGCGCTAGACATAATCAGGCTAAAAATGGTCCCTATTATACGATACGGCCTGCCTGCAATAGCACCTTTTCTGACTGTAAGCGATCTGAAAAGGCTAGACCGTTTAAAGGCACTTTATATCAAGCGCGTGCTAGGTCTACCCAAAAACGCCTCTGCTACATTCGCTCTTGAACTATGTCGCGAACGAACCCTTACAGAGGATTTTGCCCTAGACGGACTACCTCTTAGTGAAGCCGTACTCACAGCATATAGGGAGTTTCGGGAGATACGCAACGTGAAGTTTGCGACCAATAACTATACGGACGGACCAGCGTTTTGCTCGGACAAATGGAAAAGAGGAGCCCAAAAACCGAGCACTAATTTGTCGAGTGACATGGCACGTATACCATCACCACATGTGCTTGAGTGGACAGTGTTTTGAGATCGATGGTTGTGTGTGTAGATTTTGTGGAACTTGTGATATTGATAGATACCATATACTTGTGTGCACCGAAATAGACACAACGTCACTACAATCTCGTACACACTATATATGATCAGTGTAGACTTCGCATAGCATTAGATGTATACTGCTACCAATACTATGGTGAATAAATAAATATGTGATAATTATGCACATAATTAAAAAAAATGTGTCAGTTATAACAGACTAAGGATCACAACAGACATGCTGGTCTATAAGTATGCGATTCTGCCTATTCAAAGTAGCTGAACACATTATATAACACGCTATCGGAAAACTGGCGCGATTCCCGAATCCAACGTCCTTCACACTAAGCCATCAGCAAAATGCTAAACATAGCTGAAGCACGGAGTGATGCTTCGAAACGGGGCACTTTGTATGGTCAATCTATTTGCTGCCAAAAAGACGTTTAACGCGGTTTCATGGGACAAAGAACAAAAATAAACGAAACATTTTACGAGTACAATACACTTTATGCTATGTCCGACGTATGCTGACACCATACCTAAAAGAACTAAGGGTCTACCTACGAAGGCGTGAACTATGCAGTCACATTCAGAGTCTCCAGGGGTCAGTTCTGAGCCAACAATATGGAATATAACCTATGATGGAGTTGTTAGACTCCATCATCCAGCGGAAGGGTGAGGCTGTCACATCTATATATATACTTTCGTGACAATTCTATGTATTAAGCATGTGGTGTAAATAAAAGTTTAAATGTATCTACAGAAAATCTATTTTCACAACTATTTCACCGATCTGTTCTGAAGGTCTACTCAAACGGTTGTTTCTTTGGGACCCTTAGTGACTATAGACTTGAATATTGATTCACATACACATGAACTTTACTGAACAGGTGTTATTAATAGAAAAATTCAGTATATTATGTTAAAACGCAAAAAAAGCTACCTTTTAAAAAATAATTATAGAGGCAAGACGTTTCCTGTATTAAGCGTATTTAGTGTATTATTATTAGTATTATTATTATTATTATTTATCATTATTATGTGTTAGGACAATACAATTGTGAGGTCTGAATGTGTATCCTTGTTATTTCATGGGTTATTATTATTATTATTACAGTTGTGAGTTCTGAACGTATAATTGCAAATTCTGTAAATGATTACTTCACTTCATGGCGCCTAAAAAAGATGAACAACGCTTGCATCAAGAATTGACCCTCTTTTCGGTCGCTTGTGACCTCCTAAATTCGCTTACTTAGATAATTGAGAAATGCTTTAGTTCCCTTGCTGATTGGTCCTAGTGTCTCCTTGGCAATAAGCACAAACATATATCTTGTTTCCAGTCCAGCGTATTTAACCCGTTTTCTGGCGTCCGCGTGCTTTGCTCTCCACCCCGGCTCAACTGAGCTGTGGTGTAAATAGGAAGCCGCGGCTGTGCACGAAACCGTTGCATCCCAAGCTAGGAACTTCCCATGTGATCATAGTGCAATGGTCACCCCATCAGGTCTTTTTTGCCAGCGGACACTAAACCTCTCGCGACACGCGAGCGCCGATTCTAAGTGCTGACATCATGCGGGAAGAGTTGGGATACAGCATAGTGCCAAGCTGAGGCGAGGGTAAGGCTTTAAGCCAACCCCCACTGACGTTATCTTGTGCCGCTAAGAATACGGCGCGGTCTCTCCGGGAAACAAGCTTCTCTATGATCTCTCTGCTCTTTTTTTTTTTCTTTTGAGCTCATCTAGGTTCTATTGGCTGCGATATTCTTCTAAAGGGCCCAAGTCTAGCATGGTTATAATAGTGTCCCGTGCTTTAATGGTTTCATATCTTATTTGTGGTCAAACTGCTTCCTCCACGAAGCTGCCACCGGAAGACTAAATTGGACCAGTGAAACAGCGTAGCAGACAGGAGCTAGGTCAAAAAATCCTTTCGGGGCTGACTGTCAGCCAAGATTTAACGTCCATGGGACTGCTTTTCGCATTGCTTCATAGACGGACCCCCATAAATACAAATGCGCAATGGTGGGGCTCGAACCCGCGCACCTATGTGTCTTCTCCGGTCGCGAGGCGCAGACGCATGCCACCACGCCACCGGGCTCGACAGGAGCTAGGTCAGTGGCACTCCTTATTCCCAGACCACCTTCACGTCTCGGAAGACTTGCTCTCTGCCAGGTGTTTTCTTTTAAATTTAAGTTTGGAACTTCACTAAGCACTTCTCTGCTGACGTCATCACACGCGGTTAATTATTTAGCTTATTATTATTATTAGTAATCCCAACCCCATAATGGTAGTTAAGCATAATAATAATTTATTGGGATTATTGCTATCATTACCGTACTGACAACAATGAACACATGAATGTCTTTAGTACAACCAGGACAACAACAACAACAAGCACCACCGTCGGCCAGGTAGTGCTAACGAGCAACGGAACTACAGCTAAGAGAAATACCATATACGTAGTGAATGGGGACCGAAAGCTAAAACGACAACGAAAGGCGTCTAAGTCTGGCTAAGACAACAGGCTAAGAGCAATAGTAGCTCACGACCACAGCTACACCGACTGAAGCATTCTGACTTCTTTTTCAGCATCTTCTTCAGCAGCGGCAGCAACAGCCGCCACCACCGCAGAAGTGGCAGAAAAAGCACATTAATACAAGTTAGGGTGGTTGTGCCGTTTGAGGAGAGGCGGCGGGGGTGTGCGACAACGACAACGACGAAGACGACAATACCAATAACAACAACAACGACGAACACAGTTTTGGCACGGAAGCGTTTGACAATTTGCTTCTGTTGCGTTGTTTCGCTTGGCGCACGGTAAATAGAGATATGTAAGCATATAAAGCTTCTCAGAAGCGCTCCCCGACGAAGGACTAGAAGAAGAACCTTGGCAAGCTGTGGTGGCTATGATGTGGAAAACCTGTTTTGGTTTGGCGACTTTGATTACCCCCCCCCCCCCCCCCCTCCAAAGCCGAAGTCTAGTCGTGGTGGTGCTAGCGGTGTAAATCCTAGTCATTCCGGTAGTCGCGAGTGAGTCACAGTGGCAGCTTGGTGGACGGGCAAACGACGGGAAGTTGGGGCAATTACATTCACATTAACATGAATAAACGCGCCCAACACACGCAAAACACCTACGGCACTATCGGTGTCGGCACTTGATTGTTGTTTGTGCAAGTTCGGAATAGAACGTCAATTGGTCTTATTAGGCGTTGTCGAATATGTGCTCTTTCGTTTATGAATGAAGTTACTACACGCAAATCGATCGGATTAATCAGTTTACAATTGATACTGAAAGCATGATATTTTACTGTGACAAGCATGTGTCAATGAGAACACGAAAACACATATAATTATCGATTCTTTTGTGGCGAAGTTCTAGAGTAAGATATACTTAGTGAGAACAAACGAATTCACTCACTGCAACGTTTTAACGGCTAAACGCAATAAACACGTCTAATTGATTCTTACGCAGTTGCAGAACCTTCTCTCTCTCTCTCTTTATATATATATATATATATATATTCAAATATGTAATTTTTACACATATCACGAAGGATTAGCTAAGCCAATGTGCCTACCGGACGTGTATAGTGATTATCACGTGTTCGTCTCGATGAGGCCAGGCCGAGACCACTTCAGAAGTGTACCCAGAACGGACGCAGCGTTTCCACGTTGTATGCCAAGATACAGACGTTGTTTGCAAACGGATGACGACCTGCTATCGCTGTATGACAGGTGTAATAAAGTGCCGACTTTGCCGATCAGCTGACTAGTTCGAACACCAGAAGCACCCAAGGTTTCAAACACAAGAGGGCAGAATTCTTGGGGATACCCGATTGATAAGTATATTCTAAACTTGCTGATCGCCACCGACCGTAGAAGGGGCTAAGACGTCAGTCAGAATTCCGAACCAGCATTTTGTCTTGCTCAAAGGTACAAGTGTCATCCCGTCTGCGTGTCTGCAGTCCTTTGCGCAGAGGCCGGGGATAAGATTGCACTGGGCGACCGCATGACTTAAGGGCTATGCTGAAGACCTCATTAATAGCGGTATGCCGTCGTCCTGTGCTGATGATACACGATTGACCGTGATGTCGTAGTTGGTAGACCACAATGACACAATCAAGGGCTAACTAGGTCTGCTCCTAGTAATAGGTCTACAGGTATGCGAATCGTCTCGTAATCAAGAAGAGTACCTATAGGGGCACTGGAAAGCGCGTGTAGCCAGGCGCCTGCATCCTTGACGGGCACGACGTTTAAGCGAGCTCTAATCGTGTCGTCGGCAGCCTTTTTTGCCTATATATAGATATTCGTTTATATACAATTATATTTATATGAGCGTTTACATCGGACCAAATAAATGAAAACTTCACATATCGTCCAGGTTCAGGTATGTCCCGTCTAGTAGAGTTCCATGCACAGAGGCGGCGTTACCCCGCTGAATGCCCAGCGATAGTTTCTAGGGCAAGTACGCGACACCTCTAGTGTTCCCTGTCGATCGGTTGAGGGCTTTGCCGATTCGTTTAATAAATTTGTACGTCTTCGGGCCAGGTCCCCCTATTGTCTCAAATGCCAGCGGGCGGAAGTCGCGGGAGTTGGTAATAATGATATACTTTCCGCACGTATTGGCCTCCGCCAGCATAAAGGTATGGCCAGCATGTTCCGCTTTTTTGAAGAAACTAATGAGTAAGTAACGGTTGCATCCCACGCCAGCACGCGGCCCATCTCGAAGGACGTCGACATTTAAAAGCATTTAAACGACGCTGATTCAAAGATGCTCAATATTAATAAAAAAAATATTCAATGTAAACAACACATCTACGCGAAGCAATGGCAATTTGTTGTCGGAGTTTATTGCTTCTAAAGAGTTTGTAAGCGAAAATATTACCATGTAGAAGAGACGAGTATTTTTTATATCGTGAAGAAATCGTTTTTAATAAACAAAAACCTATAATTCTACAGCAGTTTAAAACAGATGCACACATGCTGTATAGGCTTGGAATATACTCGACGAGTCCAGCCGATTGCATTTAAACGTGATCACTTGAACCACGAGGCCTTGCTAAACCGATAAATAGATTTGCATTGTAAAATAATTTGTCCTCCATTTTTACTCCTTCAACGCTTGCTTTCACCACCGTCTCTATTAGGGTCGGTGCCTCGGCAATCCTGGTACTTCAGCAGCTCTTCTTTAAATTTCTGTGAATTGTTTACTATTAGCTTCAATTCGGTCTCAACAGCATGTCGTTTGTTTAAAGATGGCAGTGCCAAGTTCGAAAACGAATGGCAGAAGCGTGATCGCTCTTAGACTGAAGCCCGTGGTTACACAGCCTCCTAAACGATTCACAACAGTAATCGTGCAAGATATGCGATATTTAGCTCCAAACACTACTAGTGAGGAACATTCGGAGCGCTTGCCTGGACGCTGGCAAATCCCCCTTTTTACTTTAACTTAATGAGTAAACCCTTTACTCTTACTTAATGGACCTACACTTGCCTATGATTCGGTTAAAAAGTGGGGCAACAGATCCCGACACTGTGTTACGAATGCGTAATGTGATCTCTTTACGACATTGAACGACCTATAAAAAAGCGACGGCAAACGGAGCACACACACGGTAAATCAGCGCAGCTTAAGAAAAAGTACATACGTTGATACACAGATTGATTCGTGAGCGCGAGATGCTGCTGTAGTTTACCGTAATGACTTCTCTCTAGTCTTTATTTGCTTATTTCCTCGTCTTAATGTCTCTTGTTGGCAGAAACGCGGGGTCTACACACGCACGCAGTAGGTATGTTCTGTGAGGGACTCGCGGCAGCAATGCTCTCTTATTGTCGGTGTTGCCTTGATCCTGGAAGAGAGAGACGCCTCTCTCTTTTCCAGGATCAAGGCAGATTTCTGCAGCCCGTCCCAACGCACTACCGAGCGGTGTTAATCATCGTTACTCGGTAGCCAACTGGTTGACGGAGGCACGGCGACGCTGCTATTGGGGCTCTTAGCTGATGTAGCAATGATGATCACGTGGGAGGAAAGCCGTTGCCCTTGACGTGTGCACACAGTGACCTTTGACGTGACGCCGAACACGGTACCATCTATGTATGTATGTATCTATGTATGTATGTATGCATGTGAGTATGTATGTATGTATGAATGTACCTGTGTACGGTAGCACTAATCATGTCGGCGCGCCCAAACTGCCCCTGCCCCCGGCAAATCGCTGCTGATTTCCCGTCGTCGATGGCGAGTATTGGCGACGGCTCCGCCTTGTCGTAGTACAGTCGTCGTCGTCGTCGTCGTGAAGTGTCGGAAGACTCGGAGGAGCTAAACGGGTCGATCGCTAAGTGAAACAAGTCAATGTCAAATGTGCAACAATCACAGCAGCAGCACAAGCAGCAACAACAACAACATTAGCAACAACAACAACAACACAGCAACAACATTAGCAACAATCATCTCTCGCTCACTCAACGAACGATAATGTTGCTATGTTGCTACGATTGCCGCTCGAGGCCTGACTTACTAGCAAGCAGCACACCATCCAACGGTAGTAACAGTAATGAAGATGTACCCGTGGTAGCAGTAATCGTCGCAGTTGAGGTAGGCATTCGTCATCAACATGTTCGGTGTCATTGGCATCAAACATCATCACCTCAGCGCGCTACAGCTTTCACAGCATACAGACAGCTCGACAGGTAGCAATAGCAGCAACAACTACAACAACTACAACAATAATAATAACGACAACAACAACAACACCTATGATTTCATCAGCGTAACGCATAGCAACAAAAAGATTAATATTGCAACAACAGTAGCCCAGACATAAACGAAAGCTTTCTGTCTTCGCTCTCTCCTAACGCAGCTATATAACTGCGTTACTGATATGCATTTCTCCATTGCATGGCTTTAGTTCGGCATTAGCGGCGTGTTTATTTGTTGCCCTACTGACTGGCGACTGTCTGTTGCTGTGTAAGACGACGTTTCTCGACAACTTGGCCAGTTTTCTGCTTGGCCATACTCTTGGCCACCCGCGTCGCTGCGTCGCATCGCATCCGTAGCGCTGTCGTTTGCGCCGGTTTCTTGGTTTGGATACTCTGCCTAAATACGCTCTGCTCGGCTGTGTTGGAGCGCCGATTTGTTCCTACACTCCAGATCTGACTGATCAAGTTCATTGTCTACCATTGTCTCTGTGGCCTCAAATCATGAGGCGGCTTCACGTGCTAGCGGCATTGGTCGTGTTGGTTTCGCACGACGCTCTCGGTTATGGAGCTGTGCGGAGGCGGCAGAAACAGCACTTTCCACCCGCGCCGACTGCCTCTCAGGATAAGGGCATACTCAGCACTCAGTACTATCCAGCCATCCACGTGAGTACGGCGAGATGACGTGATGATGATGATGTGTGGAAGCACATTTACTGACGATGATGGCTGGGGCAGTACTCAAGGGCCACGGCGCCCGGTGAGGGGCATAATTACAAATACCACAGGCTACCCTAGGGCTGGCAGTTCGTTTATGGTACGGCTACGTTATCAGTGCTGCTATCCATTGCTCGTTGTGTGCAAAGATATAGCCAGATGAGGTTGCGAGGGGACTTCGAGATAACGTCCTCTACCACAATCCTGAAAAGAACCCATAGATACCTATGTGAGGTTTTTTTCTGCAAACTTTTCTTAGTTGCACATCCTGTTACCCAAAGCGGCGTCCACCATATCCTCCCTACCAGTTGGCAGGTCACCAACCGTGGCCGCGGTGGAGTGGTCCACGATTTTTTCCCTTTCTTAGTCGGAGCGCATCAATGAATTTGCTCTGATAATTTCAGTGTTCGACAGTAAAGTACGTAGATGGTGGTATAGTGGAGCGTTTGGTGCTCGCCGAATGTGATCTTGGTGTTGCGACTTCGAGAGAACAATTTTCTTTAGTTTGTCCATTGTCCATCATTCACTTTGTCTTCTGCTGCCCTAATCCCCGTCTCCCTTCTATTTATTGATTTATTTTTCTTCTCTTTACCAGTGTTTACTGTTTACCACCAAATGACCCGCAGCGCTTACATCCCCGCAGAACTGCTCTTCGTTGCAGAGCTTCCGTTCGAGCGATGTCCACAGGAGCCAGCAGCATCACGACGTGCTGCAGGTGCAGCACTCGCCGAGTGCCGAACTGCCGCACACGCACGTCACGCACCACGTGACGCCGATTGTGCGCACGCACGTGCACCAGCAGCCGCCCGTTGAGGTCGTGCGCACGACGAAGACCGTCTACCAGCCGCCGACGATTGTGCACCGAACGGTCGACTTCGACCACCATGACCACGTGGCGACACACTACCCGTCCTCGACGCGTTCGCGAGTCCACACTGACTACTATCCCGGACAGGTACGATGATTATTATTATAGTTATTGAGATGATGTTGAGTGGGCACCGACACTCGAGCAATAATAATAATATAAGCAAGATTGTAGATGTTTATTTTTCGTTTATTACAATATGTATGTGGGGGGGGGGGCACATATTACGGAAGATTAGCTATGCCAATGGGCCTAGCGGGTGTGTATTGTGACTATCACGTGTGCGCTTCGTCTAGGCTAGGCCGAGATTGTAGATGTTATATAATTAATATATGAGTACTTGTGATGCATGCGCATAATGACAATAATAAACCCTCGCTCAGAAAAAGATATATTTTTATTATGATTGTATGCTTGAGCGAGACATTTTACATCTGTGTATTCATGCATGTATTCTACTCAGACAAGTAGTGGCCCGTTTTCTGCCGAGTTAACTGCTGCAATGAAATCCGTGTTTTGCACATAAGCGAACTAATAGTGAATAAGTGATTGCATACTTACTTATGTATTTGTATTTATTTATTAGAGCTTTAGTTCGAATCTGCACATATATTAGGAAACAATGCTTCAGTTGTGCAAATGTTGAAACCGTAATTCGTTGCGTCCGAGTCGCTGGTCGTTGAGGCAAACGACTGAGCAAACGACTCAGTTATAAGTAAAGCGTGACGTTAATTCACAGGTAACGCGCAGCCACACCCAATCGGTGGACGACAAAGCCCTTGCTCACCGCAAGGCGATTGAAGTGCATCACGATGAGATCCCGCGCGGTCAACGCATTCCTCAGCCACACCATGACAGCCACGCCCATTTCGGCCGAGTGCCGACGGGCAATGCCGTCGTCACCTCGTACTTCAACTTCCCTGGTAACTGACGGTTCTCCGATGCACGGTCAGGTCCGGTGATCTGGCATTAGAGGAACTAGCTGTAATATTGGCTTGAGTAAATAGCTCGCGAAGACTGTACTGTACTCGTATTTGTCGTGACCATCTGTTTTCTACTCAACACAAGCACATATGATTAATCGACAGCAATTAACTTTACAACATTCGCTGATGCTCGTCACTTTGATGAACAGAGGTCTGCGCCCTCAGGAGAATATATAAAATGTAAGAAATTAATTTCCACCAAAGTATCAATCTCCACGTTCAGCACAATGGTCGGTTTTTCTAAGTACAAATTTGCATTCGAATGTTATTTGTCACAGCGTTTACGGACAAGTCTTTAGAACTGACGGCGAACGTTCTTCAAAAGAGCAAATCACATGATTGACTAGGCACCCAGACAGCAGAACAGTACGATAGTCTTGGTACGACAAGCGTACTGTGCAGCTCCACATAGTAGCTGTGGAGAACGTGTGAAGAAGAATGTGAAGTAGCTAACGTCCTTCACATTCTTCTTCACACGTTCTAGGCGATAGGCTGTTTTTAACGGATGCCAACCGCGCCACCTTCGCAGTGTATTCTCCAACTCTAAATCGTTTGATACGAGTACACCAATGTCCCTTACCGTCGGATAGCGGCCTAACACATTTTGCAACTGCACCTGCTTTGATTGCCCAGAAGCTGATCAGCACATCATCAGCTCGATGCATCAACAGCATGAGAACTGCTAAACGGCGCCTTCTTATTATCGTGGCCGACGTAGAAGTTTTTGAACTGAAAAAAAAAACAAGCACTGCCAAAAAAGCATTGATTTTCATTTAGCAGAGATAGTGCCTAGCTGGACACTATTGCAAGAGGACCCCCGCTTAAGCAAGTGTTTTTGATAGACTTTTTACGTACACAACCTTGTGTACCGTCTCGGTGTCTCGAAAATATCAAATTCCAATCAACCGAGCAAGATGGCTTAGTGGCAAAAACCTTTGCCTTGCATTCGGGAGGTCTGGGTTCGAGACCTAGACCGGCCACTCCTAAATTCGTTTTTATAGTTCCCAATTTAGAGAAGGTAAATGCCGGAGTGGATTAAGAATCGACAGTGATAAAAAAAACGGGGAGCACAGATGTCTCAATATAAATAGATGGTGCATTACCATCCAACCCCCCATAAAAAAAAATACGGTGATCAATTAGTACCCTCAGACCGAGCTATAATGAAAAGAACGTTGTTGGTTATCTATGATTGTAGGCTCCGGACGTTCGGATAACGCGTTCCAGGCTCCGGCACCCAGTCGCAAAGTGGACTATAAACCGGCTCGCGCCCATCATTCGCCCGCGTACTCGCCGCTCCAGGCACAGTCGATTGAAGACGTCGACGACGACGACGACAAGGACAATGATAAGCCGCGGGTCCCGCCTCCCTCAAGGGTTTCGCCGGGAGCCTACAGGCCTCGACCCCCGATTTACGAACGAATCAGTCCCCCGCCGGACGCGCACAGGATCGCACATGTACCCTACTACACGGGTCAGGCATCGGAAAGCAAGCGGCCCACGGTAAGAAAAGCGCACACACAGTCGAAACCAACAACAATCCGCGGGCAACACCCAGGCTGCGCTGGCTCACAAACCTGACTAAGCTCATTTAAAATGCTCACCGGAGGAGTAGTTTTTGAACAGCGGGAAGATTTTGAGGTTAGCCTAATAAACTCAGTCTGTATCTAACAAATTAAGTAGGGCAAACAACAACTGGAATGTTTAAACTTTAAAATTAATCCAAAATGGAAACGTTAACCAATTTTATTCCTTCAAAAAGAACTTCCCACAGTTGGGCACTAAATTGCCCCATCTCTGGACCAGACTATCGATTTTCATGGAGAATAGTTCTGGTTCTGCATCTCGAGGAATGTTTGCACGTGTGCTCTTACTTCTTCTAGTTAAGTGAATTTCTTGTGCTGTAGACGTTTCTGCAGATATCTGAAAGGGTAGTAGCCCAACGAAGCTATATCCGTTCAGTACGGAAAATGCGGCAAAATTTTCCAATGGAAGCTTGCTAACTTGCGGATGGTGGGTGATGCCTTTTGTTGTTTTGGTGGAAGATAACGCAGTTCCAATTCACGAAACGGTCCTTAACTGGATTTTTTCACTGTCCATTTGCTCACATAGATATTTGTTTTTTAAACATAGCAAACACCTCAGAGCCGTGGCGGGCAAAAAAAAACACGTCTTAAATTCCAGTTGCGTGCTATCCAATGTATATATATAGCACTATACACTATATATAAGAGTTTACTGCTGCCTGTAGTACACTAAAACAATACGTTTGGTTTTTAAAATATTTTCCGTTCTCGTTACAGTAGTCTTCCCCGAGAAAACAAATGGCTTACATTTGGTGCTTGCTTTAGATAAATCAACGGACTTTTTGCACATATATATGTCTTTAAATGTTTCCTGTATGTTTTTTTTTATTGTAACAAAAGAAAAAGCATTGATGGGCTTTACTTCTTTAGCTCTGAGAAATATTTGCCCAGGAGCCCATAACGCTGAAATATATATATATATATATATATATATATATATACGGAGAGAAAGAAAAATTCAATACACCTATTTTCTACACATGCAGGTGTTCCCTCCTCCACCGGCGACCAGGACATCTGACACCGTGCTACCTCAGAGGTACCCGACATCCCCCGTAATCTCCACTCGGAAAAGGCCAGAGCCCTTGCGACTCAAAGAGAAAGAATCGGATCCACGGGAGGACGACAGTCGGGATACTACCGATGGCGATGACGACAACAACAACAACAACACGGGCTCACAGGGGAAAAATCCTGTATTCCTTAAGACAGCACCCGGTAGAACACCATACTCTCCTGAAGGATTCAACTGGCAGGGAGTGCCGGAGTTTAGTCGCCCGTCTGAGCAACGACCTTCAAGCCCTCTTTCCGGTCAGAACCGCCAAGACCCGAACAAGCCCTCGCATGACCGACGAGATGGCCCGGAGGCACGAGATCCCTCGAAGTCTGCCGCAGAGGCCGCCAGTCGCCCACCCTTTGGCAGAGAGCAAAACCGACACGAGCAAGATCTAAGGTCGGCAACGCAAGAGTATCCAGACTTTGCGCGGCCTTCGCGATATTCTATCGAGCAGGTTCCCACCGCCTCGCTGAGATACAATGCAGCATAAATGCAAGCATGCATAGAGCGAGCGAGACATTTACAAGCGCTCTCAGCTGAATGATCATACAATACAAAACGTAACTCGAAACGCGTTGTGGGACACCGCTTCTGTACTGCGGCACAATTGCACTGCAAGCAAACAAAAACAACGCGTCCAAACGAGGCGACAATATTTCCATCTTGTTGACAAAACCACTTTTGCAACAATTTTCTGATTTTCTTTAAGCTGAAAACTAGTACCGACGTTGGTGTCCTGAGGGTGGTTGGGCGGAGACTCGAGCACCAACAACTTTACTAAGTGCCTTTTGAGTGAGCAAAGTATCCAGCTAGGCAGGCCAGAAGTGACACCTAATAAAAAGTGATGTGCACCTTAAGTTGATTAGTAATTGTTTGAACGGACAAGGAATGATAGAGTAATTATGTGCGATGTATTGCCTAGATATTGGGTATATAAAATGTAATACTAATTTAATCATTTCGAACGCGGTGGGGGGGGGCTATATAAATAGACTACACAAGGCAATCTACGTACGATTTGCGTAAGTACGGCGGTTAAAAGCGACTAGGTCGAACGTTTACGAACTGCTGCCTTGGGTAATAGGCATAATGAGAAGGCTCTGTTCCTTCGAATAGTAGTTAACCATATAGTATTTAAACCATATATTATTTAGTAGTCTATATGTAAACGATATATTATTTTGTACCATTTGCATCCTTAGAATCCCAGTCATCATCAATTAGTTATTTGATTAATGACAGTTGTTAGTACTTTCCAACACGGTACAAAATACCTGCAAGCATACATTAGTTAAGGAGCAATATACATAGTACGTTCACTAGGTATCATGTTCGAGTTTTCTATACGATTTTCCGGCGCGCCATCTGCAGGTCAACGACGATGGGTTAAACAATTAGCAATTGGCTAAACAATTAGCAATAAGTGCTAGCGCGCTGAAGACGTGACATTGCTAGTGTTTGTGCTGTCTGCGATCGCACCTAGTTGCGTCAAACTTGCTTGTCGTGGATTCGAGTGAAGGGCAACATATAATGGTCAAGTTTTGCAGCCGCTTTACCCAAACATGACTGTCTTGGATTGATTTGGATCAAACTTCACAAGTTGCGTTTTGATGAACTCTGCTGCACATACTTTGCGGGAAGTGACGCGCGTGTTAAAGGCATCTCCTAAAATGAGACTCCAAACAAGCTATCCAGGGTCTGTACGTGCACTCAAACGCCCGGAATGAATAATCACGTTTTTATAGAAGATTTATTTTATTATGCTAATATTTAAAATCTCGGTAGGCGAACATTAAATGAGTTATTACTGCCATGTTTGAGCAACTTGACCCATCCTAACGCCCAGTCTCAGTCAAGCGCGGCAAATAAGCAAGACGCCTCTCGAGAACTCATTGTAAGGTTTTGGTAAAAACTAGTCACCTGTTGTAGTTCAGCAATTGTAGCAACATAATACATAATCTAATACGAATTAGCATTTATATAACCCTAAAAGTACTTAGTAACTATTCGCGATTTTTATGAAAAATTGTAGAATAACATATATTTAAAAAATACTAGCAATAATGAATCACGACTAGCAGCATATCGGTATAAAAACTTCTAATTTAGCATCGACTATAGCAGCATTTTTATGTACATATTATTGCATCCTTCCGACACGCGTTAATATTTGTGTTTGGAATTCGCATACACGTGAGCATTGGCACCAGCTATAGATATTCAATGTAGCTTATAATAATAAAACTGATGATCCTCTTGAGCAAGCGACCAGCGCTGAATGAAAGAAATAAAACAGAGCTCCAGTTACGTTATTTTTGAATAGACAAGTACTTATAAACATCTATTCATAAATCTCGAAAGCAGTTTGCATTTATTTGCCATTTTTGTATATACACATATATATATATATATATATATATATATATATACGTTGTATCAAAAGTTCATTGCATAGGATAGAAGGAATAGACGGACAGAGAATACGTACGTTTTGTTGCTTAGTATGGTTCCCCGAAGCTCAATATATATAGTCCCATGGTTTTGAATAGCATTTATTCCATAACCTAAATAGTCAGAATATGTATGCCTAAAATGCTTCTACATGGCGGATATCACATCACTGTTGTTTTAATATCTCATTCCGGAGAGATATTTCTATAAAGAGGTTTACAAACGAATAATAGTCGCACGATGCCACTTCCTGGTGGCATCTTCTTGTTTTGGATTAAAGTTATGGATTTCGTCGGTTAAGAATCGGCCCCAAGAATCCTGCGAATTTTGTCTCAAACTTCTTTCCAAAATGGATACGCGTGTCAGTTCTCGCTCAATCGTTAGCTCGTGCGGTAGCTAGCCACTTTTTTTTGTTCTGGGAGGTTTCGGGAATGCATGATGCACATACGCTACTTTGGCATTACTTCGAAGCCGTGGGAGAGGCGTCTCTGCCGTTCTCCTTCAATCAGCTAGCCACTCTGCTCTATGTTTTTTTTTTGTACATAGATGCATTTGATATACTGTACCATAGCTAATGCCTATCTCTTCCACTATTTTACGTAGGTTTAAAAGACGGCCTGTCTTTACGAGTTTGTAGACTTATTGCACAATTTTCTCATACGAAGATGTTGTTAGCCGTTCTCATCCATAATACCTCTTTTAAATAAAGCAATATATTTAGTATTGGTAATATTGGTGCATTACGTCCGTAAACTGCATCTAATTTGGCTTTAAGTTATGTAGCAGTTAAACTTTCGAAAAATCGTTAGTTATATACAATTTTCAATTCAAACATTTATTCACCTTTGCCAGGTAGTATAAACACAATATATATATCTCTAAAATCGTTAGTTATAGCACGGTACTCCACCAAAGTATTTCGGTTTGTTTTGCTTAGAAGTGCGATTCGTCTGCTACACACAAACCAAATTTCGATTCTTGCTAATCGGTTCGACATTTTTTAAGAAGCCGAAAATGGAGGAGCAATGAATCCGCATCAAATTCTATGTTAAAACCAAAACATATGTTCTGAAGTGGAGGAAATGTTACGAACTGCTTATGGTGACAAAGCAGTGTCCCGTGTATATGTAATATCGTACATTTCAAAACGAACGTGAAGAGACCGAAGATGACCCGCGTTCGGGAAGGCATTCGACGTCAATAATAGAAAAAAATGTTGAAAATTCGTGATATTCTACTTTGCAATCGCCACATTACGATCAGGGAATAGCTAAAAAATCGGATATTAATTATTAATGTATCAGTGTTTTCAGAATTTTGTGCGTCGATAGACTGGACGCAATTTTTTTTTCAAAAATGTTATATTTCCAGCAAATTATCTCCCGTCCGGAAACGTCCGAATTTAACTGTCAGGCGGTAGCAAAAGACCCCAGATTGCTTCAAAGAGTGATTAGAGAAAACAAGTCATAAGCATGTGGTCACGGCATCGCCACCAATGCCCAATCCTCCTAGTGGCTCCTGCAAGGGGAGATTCTATCGAAAAAGTTTAGACAGAGCAGATAGAACACCAAGGTTTTTTTTTGCTTTTTCTACTACAAGGAAAGCATCTTTTACAAATTTCCCACCTGGTTCTACAAATAACAAAAATACTACCACGAAATTTAGAGCAAATTCAAAATAGCACACAACTCTTGGATCCTCCATCACGGCAATGCACCGACGCATGCATAGTAAATAGTTTCGGATTATTTGAAATCTATATTTCCGCAACTTCCCTCAATGGAGGGACAGCGTTTCGAGACTATAACGAATATACTTAAAAACTCGCAGAAGCAACTCAACTCGATTGGACGCGTTTAAAAAGTATTTTCAACAGTAGGGAAGAAAGTGGCACAAGTGCACTGTAGCAAACGGGGTCTATTTGTAGGGAACAAAAACACTTTAAAAGATAAAATAAATACTTTTTTTTAGAGATATTTATCAGACCTTTTCGACCCGCCCTCGTATATACACATATATATATACACAATGGAAACACGCGCAAAGGCTTAACCCCATTCATGCATACAGATAAATTACATGCCTATACTTGTGAAACTATACATAAAAAAGAAAAACAAAAATTGACGAAATTCAAGGGAACATACAACCTGATTAAGGTGGCGTGTCATTTTCTGGTCTTCACGCAGGCAGCTTTTCTATGGATAACTTACCCATGGGGCATGTTTACACCGCTTCTTGGCGCGTACATGAAAGCTTGGAAAATCGTATGTAAAATGTCATATAATATTATAACGTGTGCATATAACCCGAGATGCACGCACGACTAGCACGCACAGCAAATACAGCAAACGCAGCCTTACATCCAAAATAGAGAAAGAGGAAGAGTCGCGCGAACAGGAAAGCTAACGGAAGGCCACCCATCAGCTAAGCACAATCACACTCCTCATGAAGTATAATAGCCTTACAGCGGCGTAATTACGATTTTTGTTAACCTAACTATTGCTACTTCCTTGTATGCCTATCCTTGGTTTTTACTAGGGTACTAGAGCGTACTAAAGTTCACACTTAACAGACAGATGTAACCGCCACACGTTTGGTAAAACAGCTCTTATTCAAAATCATCGTTGTTATTACCATCCATATGACGTAGCATATCTATCAAGTGTCTATCGTTGTTCTAGCGGCAACGCGAACTAACTACATCACGTTTTCCACCATTTGTACAGCACGTCAATTTGTGATGATACGAAAGATTGTTTACTGTTGCTCATACTGTTCTTCCGCTGTTGCTGTGCGTTGACATCGCCGTATTTGCAGTTCTTGATAACGAAAACACGCAAGAGCCTAGCTATAATTGTATAAGTCGTAGAGCATTAGTAGCATAGATCTGTAAGCAGAAAATGTTGTATTCTGCCTACGTAGTAGAGGATCCCACAACGTACAACTGAGTGGCTTTTAATAATGTAAGGTTTATTGAAATAACAGACAAACTTCAATATCGGCCAACCGCCGTTTAAGCGGTTACACTGCCGCAACCTACGACGTCTTACGTCGTTCACTTGACGACCTCCAACACCAAACAACAAAGTAGCTATACAAAAGGAGAGGGAGGAAGAGAACGTCAAGGAGATCAACTGGTACTAATATCACTAACACGGCCTTGTCCCGGCGGACATTGCAATCCCTTTGACACAAAAAAAAGAGTTAGGGCGCGGAGAAGAGCTACGATATCCGAAGTTCCCAGTACTCACAAGAGGTCAGCTCGCAAACCCTAAAGTGCCGGTTGCCCGATATTTGGAGTTCGCTGCCCAGCAGCCTAAGATCTTGTACTTTCCTAAAATTACACAAGCGAGAGTTAAACAATACCTCGTAATTGCAAGATGCAGATCCGATAATAAACCACGTTGTCAATCAATCAATATATATTTGAAAATGAGCCACTCTTCGAGAGCAGGAAAAAGACGGGCAAATTAGGATAGGACTCGCGTACAAGACAGCCCACTGACTTGGCCCGTCTGATCCATCACTATAGCTGGCTGCAGTCGGATACCGCCACCCTCTTCTTGAAAGCACCTCTCTGCTCGACAACATCCATACTGTCAACGATACAGCTGAACACTACATGTTTGCCATCTAGCCACTGTGTCTTCTCAGTGCAGATAAAGAACTGCGACCCGTTCTGCATTGGCCATCGAAAGGATATCAGGCCCAACGTGCTTAACCCTCAAGTGTTCGTCCCCGGATCGGTTCCCGTACATGGGCACACTGCCGGCGTCGTTACCCTTGGTGAAACTAAAACGTGAAGGCACATTAAGTTCGGAGTAGTCGGGTAAAACAATGAGTCCTGAGTAGCCCTTTCGCGGTTCACTAGTACGGAGCGCAGGCAGCTATTCGCCGTCTTGGCTACGACATCGGAACGAAGCCATATGATGAGCTCCATGCGACCGAGCTGGATATTCTTGACGTCGATATCTATGTATACGCAAGGAAAGGAGGCATTTTAAATGGGGAAATATATATGGGGAAATAATGCACCACCTCATTTTATTGAGACATCTGTGCTCACCGCATTTTTTTGTTTCATCATGGTCGACTGTAGTCCACTTCGGTAGCGGGCTATTGTCTGCTATCTTATTGTCCCATCCAGGCGTGTGCTTGTTGAAAGCTACCGCAGCTAATGCGCATCTTCTATAGCTTCTCAACAAATAGCGGAGATGACACCCGGAGATAGTCTAATTTCTTAACTGTTTACTTAAGGCGGAGGGTTCTCAGTACTTTAATTTCGTCAGGCGGCCTAAAGTTTCACTTCAATAGATGAGGTCATCACACTGGATACCGTAGGAAGCAGTTAGCACAATCTCGTTGTTGAAGAGACTTATAGCAACCTCCGTTGATAGTTTATTATCTCGAATACCCTGAAAAGATTATATTTTTTTCTTGTGTATTTGTGAGAAGTTTTTATTTCGAGACGGGAACATGTCTCCTGGTAGGAGAAGTGTGAGACATATGCTATAGTTTTTGTATTCAAACAAAGTTTACCGCTTTCGATCAAATTTCACCAAAGCAGCTCCATTTTCTATGATGATTTGAATTTTTAACAAAGTGCCTTTAAGGAGTTCCAGGATATTTAATAAAATCCCGCAAAATGATAGTTTTCCAAGTATAATTGATCGTGTGGCCTTATCGACTGCTTTGAAATATACGAATACAACGAATTTAATGTAATCAATCATTAACAATGGGAACTGTATTAGTAGAACTATATTTGTTATTTACAGTGATTTAGAAGCACAACTCATGTTGTAATTGTTGACCGGCTCTTTCTAACGCTGTGTGATGTTAAACTAAGTTAAAGATGCCTCGTAAGACGCTGGGCTGGATAGAGTCGCTTCGTCGAATTACCCGTATGCATTACACAGCAGGTCTAACAGGAATCAACTCGCGAAGATCCGATTGCTGAGATGGTTTTTCTCAGTAATATCCAGAAAGTAACGCGGATGATTTCAGAGGGTTAAAAACTTGAAAACTTCTTTTTTTTACGTAATGGTGGTAATGCACCATCTCTTTTTATTGAGACATCTGTGCTCGCCGGTCTGGGTCTCGAACCCAGGCCTCCCGAATGCAAGGCAAAGGCTTTTGCCACTAAGCCATCTTGCTCGGTTTTAATGCGGAGGATTGCGGAAAAGAGCGGGAGGCCTGCATGATATGCAGATTCTCACTCCACGACTAATCGAACTGAGTAGCTTGCCGCTCAAAAGCTTGAAGCATCGACCGATCTTGAATTCACTAACCTGTCAATAAATAGGAACAAACGAAGAATCGCAACACTGCTTGTGATTGTTGTTGCGCTAAGGTGGGTAGTTTTGCTTGCCCGTCTTCGGGGCCAAGATTATTGCAGTTGAGGTAGAATGAAAGGTGATGAAGGATAGTTTAGTTAGGCCAACACAAATGTAGATAAAAGAAGTTTGTACTCTGGCCTTGTATGATTAGTCGTTAGTTACCTTTTATATATGTGCATAGACCATACGCAATTCCTAAAGCTGGGGTTCGCACAGATTGCAGAAGACCCATCAAAAAAAGAGGACAGCCTTGTAATGCCACTGGCGGATTGCGAGAGTAATTTGCTTTTAATCCCTTCGGAGCTCTCCACGGCTTCAAACGGGTCTACTTCAGGATAATCTCCAAAGATAATGAGCTAATAACTTGATAAGTAATGACTTACTAAAAGTGTGCTATGCCAGTAACAAATGAGGGTAATGTTTCACAAATAGTAATATACAGAATACAACATTAAAACGATGCGATTTTCTAGAGATTTGTAGATTGAGTTATTGTCATAAAAACAAAAACCTAAAAAAGGTTTCACCGAGGCAGGCAAAAAAAGCAGCAAAAAAAGCTCTCACCGAGGCAGGCAAGCTGATCAAATATCAGAACATCTTTATTTTGTGAGGTTTATTATCACACATTTTGTGTAGTTAAAACATATGCATAAGTATACATGCACACACTGGGACTTATAATATAATAGATATGTATAAAATATGTGCAGGCTATGAAGTTATGACGCGAGCTTAGTTATCTAGACTGGCTAAAGACGGGACTAGGGTTAAGGAGGCAGCATGTATCTACCGCAAGATAGTTTACAACGTTGGCACACACATGAGTTCGAGGGATCATGGAACCCGGGAGTCGCGCACAGCACGTGGTAAAAACCATGTACAGCGACCCTAGTCACCACATTCGATCGGATCGGAGCGGTTCGATTGGATCGGCCCTTTCCATGCCTGGTTTTGCATTGCTCCGGTGCATCTTTCCGGTGCTAAAGAATTCCGCATCGGTTTCATCGTTTTGAGGACGTTGACGTAATTGAAACTTGCCGGCAGGTCGAAACGTCATCTTATCTCCTCGACGAATAGGGGGTGTCCGTGAGGAGATAAACGTAAGGAGAGGGATTGAAGTCGGTTGCGGGCTGAGCGATGGAGGCCAAGGACTCGCTTAAGGTACGCTGCCTTCAGGTTATTTAGATGCTCGAGTCTGGCTGAAGTGAGATTGCTCCAGATTATTTCGATACCAAAGGCGGCCATTGAAGCAATCTTCAGATCGAACAGTCTCAGTGTCGTTGGGATGGAAACATCGAGCGTTCGACGTTAGAGACAGCCTCATGTAGGGAAACTTACTCAGGCAAATCGGAACCGGCCAAACGAAATTTATCGTTAGCAGCTAAGCGTCCGCCTCTTCTAAACTTCATGGCCACTGTCTTCGTCAGATTTACGGTTAGTCTAAGCTCAGACGTGGCCGCGGGAAGCCTGGCTAGGGCCTTGAATGAAAAACATCTGTTAAGAAGGTTGTTTTTAATTCTAGACTATCCTCTGTTCCCTACTGGCTTGGAACTCACCGTGAGATATATATTTAATGCATCGAGGGACGGACATGTTGAGATATCTAGGGTTTCCCCAACAACTTTGTGCCATCGCTCAAAGAAAGTTCGGTCAACAACAGGGATCGAACCGGCGACACCTTAGTATGATGTATGTGACTTAGTATAATGACTAGCGCACTAGTGTCCTAGACCACGCCGCCACGCTAGGACCGCTGAACCTAAAAGTGACCCTTCCATTCATGACGAGATCATCTGTGTACAAGATCACCTCTACCAGATTTCTCAGACCCCGTATTTTCGCAGGTAGGTCCTTAATTAGGACTGAGAAAAGTAACGGGCTTAAGTTATCATCCTGCGCTCAGCCCGTAGTCTGGAGAAAACGGGCAATTTGGACACTCCGTCATCTATTCTAACTTTGTTGCCTTACAGGATGTATAGGGGTTGGGATTTTGCTTTAGCCGCCCTGATGGCCCCCGGCCGATTGGCGCATGCTTCGTAGAACGATTCTGTCGGAAACCGTGCTGTTTAGTAGGGATAGCGTCAGTCATCTCTAGGAACCGATTTAGTCTTCTGGTGAGCAGCGACGAGATTAGCTTGTCACATGTGCTCTTTTTCGCTATACTGCGGCCTGGGGTCAGCTGGGTTGGGTCACCTTTACTTTAGGGATGACGAGCAGTGTAGCATCGAGCCATTTAGGCGGGATCATGTCAGCACGGAGGCATTCGTTGAACAGTGCCGTCCGGCATGAAGCCAAAATTGGTGCGTTTTTGAGATGCTCATTCCTCACTTGATCGGGGCCCGCTTTTCTGTTGTTCTTTAAACCCTAAAGAGCGAGGATTATGTTTTCCACCGTGAAGTCGGTCTCAAGATGCTGTTATTTGCTGAGAGTAACTTCATCCCAGGCCGTATAGATCAAGCAGGGTTCGCTCGGTATAGAATCGCTGGCCCTAAACATCCCTGCAAAGTGATGGATTAATTGTAAGAAGTTAGCGGGCTGGGGGTGAGACCACTACGAGCTAGCCAATTATGAGATAAGCGCTCTGCCTCCCGGAAAATGGAGGTTTCAGCTTTCTTGAGGTACTTTAATCGTTAAGTGGCATACATTTTATTACAAATGGTTTTGAGATATGCAGTTAGCGGTGGCATAGCGGGATAAGCCCTCGCCAGGCGCTTCGCTGCGTTTTAAGTCCTTTTCGCCAGGATACAGAGTCGATCGTACCACGGACGTGAGCTCGTTCTGCAGTGCACTGGGGTGACTGAGGACTTTATAATATATCTCAACATCCACGAGATGTTGAGCGTCTGCCTTGACATCAAGAGATACTGGTACAGATAGAACTTTATGCACGCGCCGGTAGAGCGCCTCCCGGCTTGGGCTTCGTGGCAACGACTTTTCCCTTTTGCTAAACTACACCATAGAATTTCAAAGCATTGGGGTTTCGTCACGTTTTTAACACTTCCATCCGGGACCTTTAGCGGCCCGGGTCCAGCTGCTGAAGATCCGAAATTTGGTGATCCTAGCCAGTGGAGATGAAGCAGTGGGCAATATCCCTAGATAGAGCCTGTCGCTGAATGTTTAACAGGGAAATACGGCCTTGGTTTGGGGAACGCTGCAGGGATGGCTGGTTCCTGCACTGGACCCCCGTAGCTGTGCACACGTTCGCAGGCATCCAAATGTTATGTCCCACCTTTGACGATAATGAAAAACAGTACTACTACATACCGTCTAATATGGTGGCAGTCAACAGTTCCCATACGTTCCAGATAGTTCTACTTGTCAATTAATTACGATTTGACATCTTCGCATTCTTTCCTCTCCTTTATGCTCCTTTATCTACATTTTCCACTGCTTTGGGTGACGCCCCAATCTGACTTCCTCTACGCATTTGGCAGCGCGTTAGCAAAGAATCTTGTATTAACTGGTGTTGGTGGCGGTTCTTGCATTGCGCAGCTACGAAAAAAAATCAGAGGTTGTCATCATAAATATATATATATTTTTTTGGACCGTCTTCTCCGGACGGCAAATTTATTTAAGTTCAATAACTCCTCATTGAGCTCGAAATTTCCATTATTACATAAATTCAAACAATTATAACTATTCAGGTAATTTTGCAGAAAAGGCTATCGCCCGTGTCTGTATATATATATATATATATATATATATTTAAAATAGTGATGAGGTTAGCGTTTCTGGTAAGTAAAGTAGTAAGGTAATTATTGATCTCTCTTGCAGTATATATAGTAATTTTTAAAAAAGATACGTCTCGTATACCAAACCGGACCCGGGGGTTAGCCTTACGAAGTAACAAAATGCAAAGGCATCTATGATATCAATAGAAACGCGCTTATATATATATATATATATATATATATATATATATATATATATATAGTAGTCTACTATATTAGAATGGAAAACGTATCATTTTAACATTCATTTTTGGTATTATGTTTGTAGGACACATTACAAAATATTAGCTAAGCCAACGTATCATATATATATATATATATATACTATTTTATAATGGAAAACGTATCGTAAAATGTACATATAAAGCATATAAGATACATTTGGGTAACTTTTTGGCGGAATTCGTATACAATTTTGGCGAGTCCGCCGGTGAATAGCTAAACGCTGGTGACTCACAATGGAGACGCTGTTCTTGGAGTAGCTAGTTATTTTTGTTTTTTGCCTGGCAGAGTTGCGCTTGTGCCAAGTGCCGACGGTCGACAGATGGTGGCATCGCGCTACGACAGTCTGATTAGAAGCGAGTCCATCTTGCTCCCCGTTCGATTAATCGTCGGAACCAGCGAAGCGTCATATATTGTAAGCAACTACGTTCTGTGGACGCAAATTTGCGTCGTATCCAAACCAACCACACATCTGTCTATATACGAATTCGTTAGCTAACTTTCTTTACTCGGCAAGGTTGACACGCGCAGCGGCTTGGCGCTAGACTCGAATTCGATTTAAAGTATTGGATGGAATAGCTTTAACGGAACGCGTCTACATCGGTGATGAACCAAATAGGCGAGACAGGAATGTATGCATGTGTAATAGTATCAACAAAAGTATAATAGAACTCTAGTAAAATACGGTTTGATATCAGAGAAAAAAAAGCTAGAATACAATTCGAATTTTTTCATTGATATGCTGAGGTGTCGTGGAACCTCTTGCTGACTAGGTTTTGTTTCTAAGGTTTATATCTTTGAAAAACGGTGTCTTAATTGGAAAATATCTGTGTTGCTCAAAAACATTTTTTAGATAGATATGTAGAGAAATACTTTGAACTTTGCCCGTCATGTTGCCGTAAACATTACACAAAAAGAGGATAAAAGAAAGAATAAACCACATTTACACAGAATAAAAGAGGTGAAATGCAGTGACACACCGTCAGGGGGAAGGTTATCCGTAGCGACAAAGCTTATCCGTGTGTGGAACTTGGCACAAGATTTGCTGTGCGTACTCACACAGAAACCAGGCCTTATCCTTGCTCCTTGCATTGGGGTCCAGGTATGTTTCGCGTGCCATATCTGTAGTCCATGCCCCAAAACGGTCTCGTGCCGCCCGAAATCTAGTCCCCAATGTCCTTGCAATGCGCACAATGTCACTAATTTTCGCTCGACAACGTCATCGATACTTTCACCTTACCACTTTCTTCTTCGATGGCGTGGAGCACACATGTTGTCATCCGAGTCTTGCCAATTTTAACCATCCCCGAACGTCTCTCTGCCTAGCCCCACGAACTGGCACTTGGGAAACCAAAGGAGTTGGGGTTCTTACCGTATTTTACAAGACTTTTGGCAACAGTTATATCTGAACATAGTACATTATTTTGCTATATTATTAGTCAACTAACTTCTCGGAAATGGCATTCGTTCTTGTTAATCCTAATAATATACGGGGTCTACCGTCTAAATGAGTGCATACTTAGTCACCGTTCTTAAGCCCGTACCTAAATGAAAAGAGATACTAAGATGCCATATTTTGCGTAAGTCGACAAGGGAACTTCTGATCAACATGTTTATTCAATCCTGTTCAATAATGAATTATCTTTTATAAAATTGTATATATTTAATAACAAAATCAATACTCAATAACAACGCCTGATCACCCTTTTTGATATGGGGTCTGACCGAATGCAAGAACTTGTCAAAATGCCACTAACTAAATTGTTAGATGCTTTTTTAAAACGTGAACACCGGCCGGGAATTTGCTTTTCTTTCTTATTATGGAAACATCACCTGAATTGTCGGCATCCCAGCGGTCGTTCTTGCGCATAATTAGCCCATTGCCTTTCGCGGCCTAATAAAGTAATTGCCTAACTTGTGTGGCATTGAACTTGTGCCTTTTTTTTTGTTCTGGGAGGTTTCGGTAATGCATGATGCACATGCGCCACTAGCAGCCTGCGTGACTAGTGTGAGACTCGCAAACCCACTAAACCCGGATTCCTCCCCACCCCCCCAGGCTCGGTATTACTTTGGCATTACATCGAAACCGTGGGAGAGGCGTCTCTGCCGTTCTTCTTCAATCAGCTCTATCTCTGACTATCATCCCGCATGTCTACCTGCGGTTGGATAGGGGGATGCCATTTTGTAATCCGCCCTGTGAGGGTGCGTCGAGACCATGAGGGCCTGGCTGCTTCCCACCCCCTCCCCCCTCCCTCGGCTCCTCGTCTCGACCACTCTCCCGAGAGACCCGCTCAAACCTCTCCCGCCTGGCCGTTTCCTTGGCTGTCTTGAGTGTCAAAACAGCGTCGAACAAGTTCGTCGCCTCCCTCCATGCCTCCGCCGAAGTCATCATATGGGAGACCACCTCCTTGATGGGTCGGCCCCTCACAGCGGTTGGTGCTGCGTCCCGTGCTTCCCTGGGAACCTGGTTCTGTTTCATTTGCTACCCCAGATCGGCTGCGATCCGCTGAACTGTCCGTAAACTGACACTAATGAAATTTGCACTCTGAGCGCAGAGCTGTTCGCCACGGTGGTCCCGGACAATAACAGCCGTTTGCTTATATTCTGAAGATGCCAGCCATGGTTAACACATTCGTTTTCGATTGAGCATGATCTGTTCCTGCCTGCTATCCATCAGCCGGATCAGTACTTTCTTGTTACGACGAAGATTCGAAGCAAAGAGCGCGCCAATTTCGACGCGTACAAATGAAACCGCCAAATGTACAGCGGTATTTACTGCAAGGGTTATGGAACCCAGTCTGGTGGCAGGCACAGTTTGTGATTGAACAGTTTGTAGTGGAACCCGTGGACGGAGGAGCGGGTGAGAACGCTACTCGAAGAGCCATGCCCAACACTTTCGACGTCCTCTAGAGCACTTCTGGTATTTCCCTCATCTTCTGCTCAAAACCTCCGCAGTAATGGGGTACTTGGAAATTGAAAGCGGTTAACAAGATCCTCGATAAACGGCGTCGTTCTCGACAGATTATCAGGTGGCCTGTTTTTCGCATGCACTTCTAGACATGGCAACAGTTCTCCAAAAAAACGCTGCCCTTACTATGTTGAGCGCGTTAAGCTGCTGAACGGGTAAGTATTTTAATTTAGTGTAATATCATCTAAAGCTGTTGAGGGGGGCCTTTCAAGTCGACAAGCACTGGAACCCGTCTTTACTTGAGAGCTTCAGGGTGCCTTGGTTGAAATCATGGCGACAATGCTGTCTTCGTTAAGATATGTGGGCGGAAAACGGTGTGACGCTAGATGTTTAGCTTTTACGTGAACGCATTGACAGTTTTTCTGCTTTTTCTCTCACAGTGGATGGACGTTAAGATCCTCCATAACAGATTGTTGCTTCTCCTCTAAGGCCTGCTCTCTCTTTGGTCTATGCTCTTTTTTGGAACTTATTGCGAAAATGTGTTTTGGATTATATGTCTGGCCTCTCAACACCAAGCACAATGATTTAAGTTAAGAAATGTGGCCTGTGAGACTCTCTTTTGTCGCGTTTTGGCATTTGCAACATCCCACCTCTACTTTTAATGGCGCGGCTTATTAAAAAAACAGTGCCTATTTTCTCTTGATATGTTTATTATCTTAAACATGTCATCTCTCAAATTGCTAGCTAACTGGTGTTCACTAATCCAGGAAAACCCGTCGATTTTGGGCCTAAACGAGCTTTTCATGCTCAAGACAACACCGTTCAAGAGATTCGTTGTACATGTACACAAGTAAAGCCACAGTCGCGAAAAGCCCGCTAAAGAAAGAGGGAAGGTTTAAAGCGGCATTTTCGTCTCAGAGGCTCAGGATATTCAGAGGTGGTCGTGAAATTGCAAATATACAATGCTGGAAATGGATCTTGACTTTACAACAATAAATATATATATATATATATATATATTTTTTTTTTCGTTCTAGCCCCTGGGCAACCACCGCAGTACAGAGGCTGTATGCTTTTGAGTTTATTTGCAAGTACTCTTGAATAAAGCTATGTGTTTCATATATATATATATATATATATATATATATATAATGTATCCCTTAAATATAGGTCACCTTTATTCAAGAGATATAAATATTTATGCACAAGCACTTAAAAACGTAAACGTCTGGAGGTCAGCCTGCGATAGTTTGGGTTAAGGACTATTTATTCACAATTTATTTAAATCACTTAGCTTTATTATATGCTAGTCGAGCATTCCCTGTTCTGATCTGTTTTAGAAGATAACGTTCTGCCAGCGGCTATTCCGTGCGAAGAACCTGCCAGAAAAGGACTTAGACATAGGACGGACTAAATTAGACACAACTTGTCGAGTGCCGTGGGTGTGCTCATAGCTATGGCTACACAACCGCCAACTAGAGTTTGAGATGGTGGGTAACTGCGAAGGCAGGCACCTTACATAAATGTACGTTTATTTGGAAAAAAACGTCGTCAGATATTCTCCTGCAGTCGTTGCAAATTTGCGTCAATTATTAACGTCACACACAACTTCTAGCAAAGGATGCATGAGCAACGCCATTCGAGTTAGAGCCAAATTTTACTAGCTTGTATGCATGCACGCGTGCCAGACCTATTTCAGGTCGACTCGAATATGCACTGACTGTCTTTATGTACTGCCTGATGTCCAATTATAGAACCGATCACGGATTCACATTGGCAGAGATTAAATGCGCTGTTTGTGGTAGGAGTCGCAATTTAGTTGTAGTCTTGCATCTAACGCAGAATCTTTTATTCGACAGAAGCAACTGCTGATGGATGCATTGAAGTGCCTTTCTGCTATAATTCCCAAAGAGCATAGCGATGGGTCTATTAGGCAGAGGCAAAAGCCCTTGCCGTGTTGGTGCCCACTCGTCTCGGAGACTTGCAGCGCTCTCTAGACATACCAGCATGGGAAAGGCTATTACGTTCACTACAGAGCGGCCATTACTGCATCAGCCGGTGGGCTTCGTTTTGGCTGCTGTAGCTTCTTGAAACATCTTCACCATCTTTGGGCGAGGACTCAAGCAACAAGCGACCTGCAAGTGGGTTCCTCACAAACTGAGTAACGGCAAGAGACTGAAGCGCATGCTAGTCTGCTTTTCTGCATTTCTCTCGTCAAACGTTACCTTCAGGCTTTGTTTATGAATCGTGTGGTACTATCCTATGAAAAATGGGTCTGCTACGAGACTGTAAGCAGACAAAGACACGTGCACAACCCGTAAACAAGAGAGGGGTTCCTTTTTACCAAGACAACCCGCGACTCCATGTAAGTAGCACCAGCTAAAGAAAGTAGACGATTTGAGCTGGGAACTTATTGAGCATCACCATTTTTTTCCGGACCTTAGACTTTCAAAAAAAATCAAGCCCCTTAAGGACGTCCAAAATGAGGCAAAATAATTTTTATCTACAGGAAACAAGATAATTCAAAAAAATAAAGTTGATCCTTGGGGAAATGCCACTGAAAGAGAGGAGACTATATTGATTATTAAATAAACCCGCATGTAGTTTTGTATTTGTTTTTGCCTTAGACAACAAAAAAAACAGCAAGCATTTTGCATCAACCCAATATATCCATACGTACACTCCAATAATAGTTTAATGACGTTGATCTAACTATTAATATATAAAATACGTATAAATATCGATTATACCTATACATATAATGTAACAATCATAGGATCGTTATATTAGGCGTAGTATGAGTTACCTGGGAATACGCTTTCTTTCAATATTAGCCTCAGTGCAGATTTGACGCATTGTCGCTTGCACTCGTGAAGTAATTGTGGCGACATCGGTAGTCAATTATTTCCTACTAATGTATCAATAAATGAGAACGCTTTGTGGTCATCTACTGGAGACGAGAAAAAGGGCTAAGAGGAAGTTGTAGTCCACTCTTAGCGTAAACAAAGAAAGAAACAATCTGCTCGAGACTTCTAACACCTTGGCAGATGTAGCAGACACCAAAGGGTGGAGTAGAGATAGAGGAAGTGAAGGGAAAAGGGTGCTTCACCGGGCAAAGAGGAACAGGGAGCAACGTAGCTATTTATTATGGAATCGGCTACAACAGGAAGATCCCATTATGTCATCATGGCGAGTGTGCTACTGGAAAACTCTTTACCTGCTCTTTTCCATGACGACTACTTTTTGTTGGGGCACTGTTTACACGGTCTCTTTTTATTCCAAGCGCGACAAGATATATCTATATATATACCTCTGCATCTATTAGTAGCCCGTAACTGCGCCACCAGTAGCCAGGCGTTTGATTCCCGCGCGGTACAAACTATGTACCAAAGGGACCTTTCTGGAAATTCGAGTTTATATATATATATATATATATATATACGAAGAACCGTAACTATAGTCTACAAAATTATTTCTGATAAGAAAGAGCCATAACGAAAGCTGTATACATAAGTATAATGTCCATATGTGCAATTGAGTTGAGGGCATGTAAGGGGCTTTCAGCACCCCAATGAGGCAATGCATATATATATGGAGCGTGCAATCTTTCAGGAATTCGGCGTGAGGTATGTGTGTATCTCACACTCTTCCGTCCATCGCACAGTTGATGTAAGGTAGTAAAGCGACAAAGTAGGTAGCTTCTCTCACATTTGTTGACCGCACAGGGTCATGCTGGCTATGGACTGATCGTAAGAGGCTGGCTACCGACTATCGATGAGGCCAGCGTGTTCTGACTTGATCTTGATCTCGAATCGAAGAGGCTCTGCTTGTACTGACGTACGCATTGTTTAAACGGATCGGCGGATTCAGCTGAGGATGATATGGGCGGCCCCCGATAGATGCTGGATGCGATAGCGCCTCGCGCGCTATCGCATACGAAGATACGAAACAAACCGGCAACGAAGATGTCCTCCTGATGATTACTGTACAAATGTTTCTTTCTGTATCGTCCTCGTCACTCCTGGCCATGTCGAGACTCTGTGTGAGACTGGTTCGGCAAAGACGGCGCGTGACGCCCGCTGCTGCTGCTTCGGGAGTGCCGCTATGGTAGCCGTAGTCCTGTACTACGCGCACACCCGTGCACGGAGAAGACTTATTTCTGTCAGTTTCGATGGATAGATTCTGCCTGACAATGTTGTGACAGGTGCGTTTTCGTCATGGTCGTTTTCCTCTGCCATGGCATCGATCCATCATTAGAGACATTGTTCCGAGTGACGCCAGATCTCTCCGCCACCGGTGGTGAGTCGGCGGTCTATCGGGCAATCTTATCGAGCCACCGTGCCGTATCGCGTCAGTGGCGGCTCGGCTCTTATCAATCAACTTGTCGCCGGCGTACGACAACTACAGCAAACTGGCTGTTTGTTGTTGTTATTGTTATTGTTGTTGTTATTGTTATTGTCGTTGTTGTTGTTGTAGCTGTTGTTGCTGTTGTTGTTGTTATTGGTATTATTGTGGTTGTTGTTATTGGTATTATTGTTGTTGTTGTTATTGTTGCTGTTGCTCCTGTTGTTGCTGTTGTTGTTGTCGTCGTCGTCGTAAGTAATGTTGCTGTTGTGATTGTTGTTGCTTTGGCTGTTGTTGTTGTTGCTGCCGATGTCATAATTGTTGTTGGTGGCGCTATGGCCTACTGTTGCAGCTCTTATTGTTCTTGTTGTGGTTTGCGGATCGCTGGCCGTCGATGGCCGCCGAGATGCGACGTTGTTGCTGGAGGTGGGAGGGCTTCGTGAAGCTTCGCAACGATGATGATTATAATGATGTCGGGCAGCTTACCCCCGCCGACGCCGCAGACGCCAGTCGCCACTGCTCTGTACATTCGTCGCCATTCGACGTATTATTGTTGGCGGTATTATTTTTAGTAATAGTTATTATTATTATTATTATTAGTATTAGGCTACAGCAGCCATGGCCGCGATCTTCACCGCCACCGTCAGCATCACCATTACCAGCACCAGATCATCACTAACATCAGCAACAACAACAACAACGATAACAACAGGCAAGCAACAACAGCCCCAGTGGCAGCTCGAAGCGGAATCACGAAGCCCTCACCCGCCTCGCATCGAACGACGACCCTTCCCGCGCTATAAGAGAGCGCATCTTCACGCCTGCCGTGATGGTGCTGCTGCTGCTGCTGATTGCCTCGCGCGACGTGGTGGGACCGCTTCAATTTTACTTCACCACTGGCGGACACAGACAAAACAACCAATCGACGGACGGACGGACGCATACATAGACAGACTGTCTGCTGGCTGGCTGAACGAACGAACAAACGGACTAAGTTTCTTACTTACCTCACTACCATCTTGTCAGAGCCAACGAGCAGCCCAAAGACTTCAACCGAGTCCTCGGTCGCCTTCAGAACCTTTCGGACGGACCTAGGTGTCGACGACCAGTATTGTGTCGACTCCTCAACGACGACGACCACGACCGACCCGACCCGATCGCGCAATAGCCGAAACGCAAGAGCATCGCTCCAACACCAACAGCGACGCGTTTGACGCCTTCGGCAATCTTCGGCGACTTCGACTTCGGCTGCCAGGTAGCGCGTCCACCATCGACCACCATCGTTTCGACGACGACGACGACGCCTCCTCCTACTGTTGTCGAACACGGCGGCGCAAGGCAGCGTCGGGTCGTGACGCCGCGCGATCGCGCCATAATCTACCTGTACGCTTGCAGCGGAACGCAGCCAGCGGTGACAACAGTAGCGTAAAAGTAGATTTGTGCTCGCAGTAGCTGCTGAACTAGTAGCAGAAAGCAGGCAGTGGGCGCTGTCGTTGCTACTGCTGCTGCTGCTGCAGAAGAAGTAGTATCAGAAATCAAAGCAAGCAGAAGTACCAGCGCGGCTGATCGATCGTAGTAGCTCAATCGATCGATCTTTGTTCACTGCTGTTCACTGACGCCTTCTTGTCGGTGGTTGTCGGTTCGGGGGCGTCAACTGTTGTTGCTGTTGCTCAGTAGCAGCTGCCTGCCTGCCTGCGACAACAGAAACAACCACCCACCAACGGGCAGCAAGGCCGATAAGTTGAAGTGTTGTTGTTGTTGCTGTCTTGTCTCATTGCCGCGTTTGAAGTCTCTGTTGTCTTCGATTTTGCTGTCGTCGTCATCATCAGCATCACATTATCGTCCAATATGAGGTGGCTGAGTGTCGTGCTTATCGGAGGAGTCCTTGTCCTCGCTCAGGACAACAACAGTAACAGCAACAACGGCCGGAGAGACAGCACAAACAATAACAACAACAGTGGCAAAAGCAACAAGTCCGACGCCAACAGGTGAGCCAAATTAACATTTGTCAATTATAATTAAAAAGGAAAATAGCAATTGCGTTTTATGTATCGTCTGCAGAACGCAGCGAAAGACGTAGATCCAATTACGTTAAAAAGCTTATTTCTGTTAAAGCAACCTTGTCTTTAACGTACTGATCAACTCAATATATATATATATATATATATATATATATATATATATATTGTTTTTTTCTACTTGCAAACGACCTGGTCATTGTCACCAGGTATATATATATATATATATTTATATATACGATAACTTTTTATGCATATCTAGAAGTTCCTGTGACGTGATGATAAATGCCTAATATGACTACATTTTGTGTAAAGTGCCTTATACAAAGCATTCTTTATATTTTTTGGAGTGCGATTATCTACCTTGTTGTTTGATTTACCTTCTTCAACAATTTTTATCTACAGAAAACTTAAGCGCTGCAAAATGCTTAAATGCAGTTGCGTTAAATAAATCACGATATATATCGTGGTTTATTTAACGGAACTACATAACTGTTAATCAAGACAAGTCAACCCGTTAAGTAATCTCAGTTTCATCACACGATGCACATTACTACACATGCCACCAACGTTACTGACCACCCTACAAAATATCCAAGGGAACTCATATACATAGATGCGGTCCACCAACGGAGACATTTCTGACGTTTCATTCTGTTCCTCATAATCACTTTCTCTCTTTGGTTTTGTATATATATATATATATATTTTTTTTATAACAACGGTACCAGCTACATTAGATGTTGTGGGCTCATTCCCAGCATTACGCTTACCCTCTCTAAGCGATCTTTCTTAAGATTTGCAAATGTGAATTAAAATTAAAAAAGGGACCGTATGGCCAGTGGTTTTTATACTAGATGTTGTGGGTTCAATTCTGGCAAGACGTACATTCTATTGAGGTGATCTGATATATATATATATATATATATATATATATATATACTTAACACAACTAGGGGACCTCAAGCGTAGTATTTTTTTTATTTGCTGAATAATGTCTTATGATTTGCTATTTTAGCCAAATAGCCCATATACATAGAGTAAGATATATATATATATATATATATATAGAGCGAGACCAGTCTGCTCTATCTAGGTGTGAAACATACGGTCTTCAGTTGAAAAACGAATATACGTGTTCAAAACGAACTTTTGTTCGTTTTTTATTAGCATATACATGCAAATGTAGGTCGGTTGATCACCCTGAAATTACAATGGGTAGGTTCTATCAAACGACTCCTAAAATGTATGAGGCTTTAAGCATGTACGTCTTTAAATTTTGTAATTTGGTCTAAAATTGCTTTTGTTTGGGACGCATCTATCCGGAAAAAATCAAACTTCGTTGCATCAAAGACGCCGGCCATTCTTTTAACGTATTTTTACTGACGCCAGTCGATTATTGTAAGCGTTTACTTTTCTCGACGAAAGATATATCATAGGAAGGAGTCTTCTGTGTGGGCCTGGGTTTCTGAGAGAAGCCTTTATTTCTAATCGCGAGACCGCATTTTGGTCTGATAAGCGTTATTAGTATCAAAGAAATCATTCGGTCCAACTAAAAAAATATCAATCATTGGGGTGTTTCTCTCAGTTGTGTCTGCAATATTGTCTAAAATATAATGACTCTCAGGCCAAGTAAAAGGGCCCTTGAATACGAATGATTAGAAAACTACGCCCTTCTTCAAGTAATACTAAGAATAATATTATTATTATTATTGTTTAGGTACATTTTAGAAATTACAAGATTGGCGCATGTCTTTTTTTATTGCTTCTTTTTTGGACAAACTGTTTTCAAGTACCATGAGCATCATAACAACACCGTATAGGAGGTGCTTTGTGCGCCTCATGTCAGGCTGTCCACCAACTACAAAACCTTCCAGCTTACAGTACCTTATGAATGTTATATTTTGCAATGGGAAGCTAAATGCGAGCAGGCCAGACGGAAGATCAAGGGTTTTGTACATTTTAGATGCCTTGCACCTTGGTCTGGTCCCAGTAAATAGTAAACCATTTCATGAGGAGTATGAGTGTGCATTCGGCCGCTTTGCCTGCAGAAAGGTGGGCCGAGTGTCACGGCGGTGGATGTGCAGCACCAGATCATAAATCGTTTGTACTTTTTTTGTCGAAAACTTGACTATAAAGAAATCTTATCAAGTTTGTATTGTACTTATTCTGAGGAGAAATTACACAACAATAATAATAAATACAAATGATTGGGACCATGCCCCTGCAAGAACATTCCACACAACATACAACGGACTCCTACACATGCAGCGCTGCAGCTAGAAAGCTAATAGACAGCCTCCAATCCCTTGTGGAAAAAGTCTTTCTGGCAGAACGAGACACATTCAGTGGAGGCTTCTTAAGTGTATCCCTTTCTCGCAGCTAGGTACCATGCTGGACAACACCTCATTTCGCATGGTAACAGCTCTTCGAATTGCCCCGATTTTCAACCCCTACAGCTGCAATGCATGTGGTATCACAGTAACTGAGGATGGACTGTACACTTTTAGCTGCACATAAGCCATTGTAGGGCTTTTAGACACGCTGAAACAAGGCAATAATAAGAAGAGTCTACGCAGGGCTGGCATACCAAGGATGCTCAAGCCTAAATTAGGACTTGATCATGACAAAAGACCTGACGGTGTAACATTCCGCTATGGACTAACGGCAATTGATTAGTATGGGATGCTACAGTGTCCTGCCAGTGACCCCTCCTATCTGCGCCACAGTTTACCAGAAACATGGTGGGTTGCCGAGCGCCTGAAAGTGAGAAAAAAAACGCAAGTACTAGGAACTAGAGACCGGCTGCATTGGAGTGTCAATATCTATGGAAAGAATGGTTTCGGTAAGCAAGGCAACCAAGAGATTCATCAGTGAGCTGGACAGACGGATTACAGATCCCACAGGCAATCGGCGCAAATGCGAGTTCTTATAGCAACTGCTGTCGCTTGCAGTGTGACGAGAAAACGCCGGTTGTATTGTCGCTTTTATGGAATAGGAATTAGGGGCTAGGAGAAGATAAGAAGGACACGTTCACACCTCACAATTGTAACGTTTAGACAATGATGAAAAATAATATTAATAATAATATTAATTATTATTTTTATTTTTATTGCCTTTACGATGTGCCACGAGCATCATAAAAATACGTCAACGCATACAATAACAACATCAGATAGTCTAAATAGCAATGTCTTGAGCAATGGTTGCCACATACCTGAAATTTGACGACTAACGGCGTTTTGTCGTTAGACTCTAAACCAGAGATTCTTACAAGAGTAATGGTCAGCAGGGGGCAGTCAATAACATGGGGTGTGGTCGGCAAAACGCACAGAATGAACGGCGCCTATTGTAGCCTGTACGTAAATTGTATGTACACGAAGTGCGATGAGCTAAAGTATTGTTTGCCACCGAGTAAATTGTATCTTTAGGCAAAAGTTAGCTGCGGGAGGCAGCTGTGCTCCGTCTGTGAAGGTTTGTCTAGATAAATACGTGTGACCGTTAGTAGAACAGTAAACTACAACTCTTTAGTTAGGTGGTAATATATTTATAAATATATCAATTGGCCCATTTGGTAGAAAACTTACTCTACTGCAGCAATGGCTACATCAGCAAGAACAGCAACAGTACTAAATGGAAGCATAGCAAGCTCAACAAAACAATAGTTACAATCGCACAAACAGCAGCATCAGTGACATAAACAACAATAACAGAAATACCAACAACACTAACAAGAACAACATAAACAATAGCAACAGTAACAACTTAGAGTGCAACAACAACAACCACACCAACGACACCAACGAAAACAACAGGCAAACCAAACGCACAATGTAAAACTGCAGTAGGAGCAGTGACAGCAACGACAACAACAAACTTACAACAACAACGACAGATCAGAATAGCAGTAGGAATGACAGCAATGACAACTGCGCCGTCATCATAGCACACGAGTCTGTTTGTCAGCCGATATGTCGTCGCCGGCACAGAATCCTCTCAGCCGTTGCGGTCGTTAAGTTTTGGAGCATCGCCTGGGCGCTACTGGTCGCCGGCAATAATGCCAGGCAAAACATCTCGCCTTCTGTCTCTTCGTCGAGTGAGCGGCGGCGGCGGTGGCACCCTCTTTAAGCCCCCTCCCAACCCCCGTCGTCGGTGGCACCCCCTTTAGGGCCCCTTTCAGCCTCGCCCCCACCGTCGGTTTGCCCTATTCCTCTCTGATGTGTTGGGGTGTACCGCCCCTTTGGGGCCATCCATTTCCAGCGCGTGTGTGTGTGTGTTCGGGTTCCAGAAACATCTGGGCGTCTCTCGAACGTCGGCTGACCAACGACGTTCGAGAAGCTGATCAACAATCGACGACAGCGACCGAGAGAGCTTTGAGAATGATGATGACGCGACAGT
>QVRM01006207.1:62500-68796 GCA_003439945.1 Dermanyssus gallinae | reverse complement strand
ATATATATATATAATGTGTGCACATCGAATCATTAACAAATTAGTAAAAAAACTACCTTGCAAAACAATCTTAATAAATGCGTGCACTTATCATAAGAACCATCTCTCAGATGCGTTTCAACGGTTTAGTATGACCAGCAGGGAAGATGACGTGCCCGAATGCCAAACTGTCAATCTATACAGAGTCGACATCGCGTGCGGATACGGCACAACTCCCAAATTTCACGTGCTACATACACTTGTAAGTCGCTGCGCAAATACACGCAAGAAAAGTACATTTAAATATATGTACATACAGAGGGCCAACTCTTGAGGTGCACGAGTCACGGGCCGAGCACAAGAAAAGCTATTCATATATGAACTTTGATGTAAGTGTGTGAGTGTGTATGTATGTATGTATGCATGTCTTGAATGCCACTCGTCAACACAACGGGATCTATCTAGCAATCTTTCTATCTATCTATTCGTGAAAAAGCAGCTGGACATGAGTGAGAGAGAGAGCCTGTTTGAAGCCGTCGTTGTGGTCACGTGGGATATATCGTCGTATGCGTCGAAGGAACCCTAAAGCATAAGGAACTAAGCGAGTCTGCCTGTACTATATACTATAGTATATACGTATAGTAAGTGACGCTTGCAAAAGGGATGCTCTTGCAGTTAGAGACCCGTTTGATGCGGCTGCCTTGGCCGCAGCCTGCAGTAATCAACTCAGCTCTCTTTAGTGGTGGGATGAAAGCGAGCCACTATCTTCATGTGACGGAATCAGATCGTTCCGGTGGTGGAAGAGACGAAACTCTGGATCTGAATCGGTACAGTTACCCCATTTCGCAGCTCCCAAAGAACTCAACAAAACTGACCCAAAAGGATTGCTGCTGGGGGCGGGGGGGAGGGGGGGGGGCGTTCACATCCATTAATAGTGGCATCAGCAGCAGCAGCAGCAGAAATTGCAGCTTGTAGCCGGTGTAGTAGAAAACGTTCCAACAAATGTGGATCGTGCCGACTGCCCTTCGAAAAGCACTACTCGCCCCCGGATGTATTGAAGCCTCACCTCTTTTTATCGCACAGATAAATAAATGCCCAAAAACACAAAGTTCTTTCTTTCTCTCTACTTGTTTTTAAACGGGTACCGCAAAACGCACGCAAATTTCTTCTCTACTACTGAGACTACAGCCACTGGCATTGCTACTTCGACTACTGGCCAATACTGCCAGCGTACGCTACGCGTCTGCTCGTGCCTTTCCTTCTAGCACCACAACTATTAATTACTAGGACTACTACTGTTCCGTGTAGCGGCCCCTTCCTTGCTATTCCTTCTATTTGTGCACATAGAAATGAAATATGGAGTATATGGATGCACACACACACATATATATATATATATATATATATATATATATATATATATATATACATATATATGTATGTTTCTTCAGACAGAAAGCCTGAAAACAAAGATGGGTACGGGAAAGGTTCCCGTTCGTCTTGCTCCTCAACGTTTCTAAATATGCTCAATTGTGCACTTGTAGCTAATCTCAGTTTTCCTATGCTTTCTTTCCGGCTGCCTAGCATTGGAGCGATAGTGTGTGTGTGTATAGATATACATATACATAAATATGTTTATACGTACTGTATATATATATATATATATATATACATTCATACAAGACCCCTCAAAAATGAGGCAAGTCCGCAACTTATAATAAATAGATCTTAGAAAGAAGGCAGGAACTATAGAAGCAGGCCTCGTGTAAGCAGGTGACAGGTGTTGTGTTGAATCTGTGAGAGAGCGAGGAGAAGCCCTGTCTACTTCGTACGGAGCAACCGTCCCTTCGACGACTCGAGGACAGCACGCTTTGCGCCTTCGAGCCGATACTCCCAGTAAGTAATGAAAACATTGCCTAAAATCAAACCTATGCTACGACTACTACTACTACTACTACTAGTACTCCAACCAGTACGCCGGGTAATGAGAGGTAAGAACACTAAAATCATGAAAATAACAATCGTCACGTATGTCCACAATTGCCCACAATCACGTCATTAGCATGCCACGGACGGCTCGTCGTTCATACAAGCTGAACTGTCTCGTGACTGTCACTGTCAATTAGTGTTTCGATCGTAAATCGTCGTTCGATTCTAGCTTGCGCACGGGCAGAGGTGAGCAATTAGCAGCAGTAGCAGCACCACCATCATCTCACAACACTCACTCAGAAAGAGAATTGGTGCATTGGAGTCATGAAAAATGATTCTTGAGTCGGCCACACGGAAATTCCCTCGTTCGTTCACTCACTCACTCACCGGCCACTCGCGGCTAACTCAAGCCTTCAACTCACGTCTTCAATGATGTCTGCATGTAGTCATCGCAACATCGACATCGGCAAACCACTGGCAGGCCCTATCGGCAAACCCGTCTGCGTGCCTATCGGATGACGCGATGATGAAGCCGAAATCAAAGGTTAGCGCATGTGCATGCCATCTCGTCTTGGGAAGCAACTAACCTAACCTAGCTCTCTTTCGACGCTGCATACCAATTACGTACGGAGCCAGCCAGTTGCTAGCAGCTACGTACTATATATGCGAGATTCAGACTAAAAATGCCACTAGTATATATATATATAGAAATCATTGTACAGCAGACTATTTGATGCTAGATGATGGAACACTTCACACGAAGCAGAGTGTCATTCAAGCTACTCGCTGTTGATGTTAGGCCGTTGAGGCATGGAGGCGGAAAAGGTAGGGAAAAAATTGCCACCTCAGTGAATGCATGCATGTAACTTCGCGGATGTCTGCGGATCATGTCAATCTATGTACGATGCGCTCCGTCACAGCTGTTATTGTGGTTGTTGTTGTTGTTGTTCGATGTCAGTCTAACTGGCTAAGCTTGAGTGGGACGTACGAGCAGAGATACAGAGTATAACGTAGTAAACACATAGTAAATCAGTGTGTTTACCACCAGCATCCCCTTCAGCGGCTCGGGGACTGAGAACTGACCTCAACATATATATATATATATATATATATATATATACATACATATTAAAAGGTCAGGAGCTTCTTGTCCAGTTAAACATTAGGAAAACACCAAGGCAATGAGTTAAAGAAAAGCGACCGTCGCTCGCTCCGGGTCCCACTTTTGTCTAGACGAAGATTTGCTTTTCGCCACTGGAAATGTTCATATATATATATATATATATGTGTATATATATGTATATATATATATATATATATATATATATATATATACATATATATAATTGTATGTGTGCATATCATCCAACTATCAGCAGATATTATTGTCGCTGCCGGCCGCTGTGTCCGGATCGCCACCGGCGTCCGCGCCGCAATTGTTGTCAAGCAGGACGGCGGCCTGGGCGTGCGGGTGATGTTTGGCGACGTGCCGGACGAGATTGCTCTTCCAGTGGGTGCGGAAGTCGCAATACGAACACTGCAGCTTGTCCTCGGTGTGACACTTGATGTGCTGGTTGAGATGGCCGCGTTGCTTGCTCACGTAGCTGCAGAACGGACACTGCAGGTTTCGGTCGACATGCCGTCGCATGTGCTTCTCGAGATAGTGCACACTGGCCGTCGAATAGTCGCACTGCGTGCACGCGTATCGGAAGTCGCCGCCCCCGCCGGCGGCAGCATTACCACCCCCGATACTGCTGCTCCCTGATGTTGTCGTCGTCGTCGTAATGATGCCGCCGCCCCCCTGCGAGGAGGTCGAGGAGGTCGCCGTGGCGGCGGCCGCCGCAGCTGCTGCCGCCGCCGCCGCCGAGAGGGCCGCTTTCGACAGCGACAACGACGCCGAACCCCTCAGCCAGGAAACGTCGCCACTGTCGACCAACAGCTCGAGACCCCCGACATCGGCAACGGACGCGGCAGCGGCCGCTGCAGCCGCGCACAGCGCCACGGCCGTGTTGTTACTGCTGCTGTTGTTGTTGCTGCTGCCGCTCCCGCCACTGCTTGTACTGTTGTTGCGGCTGCTGCTACGGACGCTATGCGTGCCCCCCCCGTTTCTGCCCGATAGCGCCCCCGCAGCCACCGCCGTCGTCAGCGTCTGGTCTGGCGGATCTATCGATTCCGGTCCTCCGGATTCGGTTCCCGCAGCTCCACCTGCGCCAGATGCACCACAGTTCAATGCGCGTGCACAGTCCGTTAGGTAAAATCAATCATCAATCCTTTCTTGCGACGCGAATTGTCTTTTTTTGCGTAAGTAACTGGACCGCCTATTGTTAGGAAGAAGATCTTCTTTGCTTCGTCTTTTTTAGAAAAGAAATCTTTTTCTTTAGAAAATAAATCGGATTTCTTTAGGAACTGAATTGCCTTTTTATAATGGAGTAAATCATCGTTTTCAAGAAGTGAAGATCTTTTTTGTGAAGCGAATTGTACACTTTATGAAGTAAGTAGTCGTCTCTTTCTCTGTTCTTCTTCGCCCAAATATATATATAAATGTTAGATTGATAACGAAGCGTTTCTTCCTGCAGCAAACGCGAAAATCTGCCAGAACGTGTGGGTTTATTTAACCGTCTAAATAGTCAGCGCCCATTTGAGTAATTTACGTCGCTCTTATTCCGGGCGTCTATCTCGTAAATGGTGCAGTGTATATGGATGGTGCTCAATCAAGTTTCAGGTAAGATCGTTTATTTTTCGGGGGTGTAAGAGAAGTAAAATGAAATTGTGCGTTTATGGACCATTTCCCTCCCCTTGTGATTGCGATGTGGACGCACTCTTCCCTAAACTGACTAGATTCACAGACGCTAGGAGAAGATGTCAGCCATCTGGTTTGTTCCCAGAAGCCCAAAGAGAACGTTGCCTCTGATGCCCCACCAACGACATGACGCAGCGTAACGATTTTGGGTGCATGTCCTGCTTAGGTTGGCAACATATATATATATATACTTTGTTTAAAGCCTGGTTTATAAAATATTATTCCACAAGCATTTGCAGTTTATTAATAATCAAGCAATCAAATCCAAAATTTAATATCGCTAAAGGCGTGTAGTTACAGCCACAGGTGGAGGAAAGTGCAGGCGCGTCTCGCTGATGCGAGACTCCGCCGAAACCCGGCAACAGCTACGTGATCATGCCACGGTGAAGTAGTGATATACGAAATATATATATTTATATATATACCGTAGAAATAATCCAGTGTACTCAAGCATAGATAGTCATAATAAATAGACATACGCCTATAGACGTCCTCGTACGTAGTGTCAACATGTCGCAGTATTGTAAACTGCTTTTATTAATGTTTGAATGAAGTGATGCAAGTTCTCCATAGCGTACCGCATTTGTTGTGCATTTAGCCCACACCGGCAATCCTAAGAAATTAACTGCATGCGCAAAACGGCGTGCACCGCACCCAGATACAACCCACGACTTCTTGTGATGGAGTGTCCGGTCATAACCTCCACTCCACCCTACCGACGCTCTACATTAATCCGAACACTACCGAGAGCGAACTGAAACTAATCGCAGATCCCCAGCCGTTGGCGGCGTCGACACTTTGATGCGTACTGAAGTCAGCGCACAAACACGGGTTCCCGCGTGCGTGCCATAATAACCTCGTGTTCCTGACTGGGATTATAAGAATCTACCCAGGCTCCGCGGGGTACCAATTCGTTCACCATGAATGAGTCCACCTGGAAGAACAGCCAATTTTAGTGTATGTCGATACCAGCAGCATATCGTACGTATTAGTGCGTATATCTTGATACATTATCTTTCTTGCGAATTTTAACTAGTTACTATAATTAAAATTGCATTCACGGCAAACAAATAAAACAAAAAAGTAATGCAAAAAAACACTTACTCAAATATAACAAAAGATATTTATTAACTGTGTATTCATCATTACACGGTATGTAACAGTGCACTTATACTTATCTAGATATATATATATATATATATATATATATATATATACATAGATATGTATATATATATATATATATATATATATATATATATATATCTCATTGCTGCGTCTATACACAATAGTTGAATATCTATATACAACAAATGAAGATCATAAAGGAGGATCACTTGCCCATTTGATCTCATGTTCTTTACCCTGACTACCGCTAGTTTCGATCTAGGATAGTGTTGCCACTATAAACGCACACACACACACACACAGATACATACGGTCACGCATAGACTGCTCACACACACACACACATATATAATACCTCCACCACACGTTTGCCCATGAAACACGCATGCGTGTATCGCGCTTGTATGGATCGTTTGAAATCGCTAGAAATCGCTGGCAGATATCAATACGGCACATTAAT
>QVRM01006207.1:40000-57500 GCA_003439945.1 Dermanyssus gallinae | reverse complement strand
CCGTCAACTCATTGACGGTTATTGTGTCGAACATCTAAAGAGTACATTAAGCACATATATATATATATATATATATATATATATATATGGTGTGAAGTCAGCAGATGCCCTTTACGTGCACTCCCGTTATATATAGCGTGATACATTTTTGTTTATATTTGGACACCTGTTGTCCTTTAAGCCTGCATAACACTTCGATCTACGACCGATCTACACGACCTTAAAGTAACTACAATATTGTCATCGCGGTTCCTATAAAAAAAAACCATACGAATAAAAATGACGATAGTACGATGATAAGGCATACAGCTACAGTATCTATTAAACGCCTTTTTTTAGGCAGCTAGATACGAAGCTGTATGAGCTAATGAAACAATGTTGCTGTTCTTTCACCGATGGCGTCGGACAAAGTCATTTGCAGTAGACAGATAGCCACCTGCCAGCCGTCATCAAAAACACTATTGCGCGTTCGATCTCCACCTGCTACTCGAAGACATAGTACCGTTGTTTCATGCCTCGTTGTAATGTGTGGTAACATAGCAATGACAGTAGCATGTCATGACAGTTATAATAACAATATTACTTCCATATTTCCTTCACTTTATGGCATATATCGTTGTTTCCTTCAGGGTCTTTCTCTCTCTTGCACTACACACACACATATATATATATATATATATATATATATATATATATATATATATATGCATATGCATATATATGTATATATATATATATATATATATATATATATGATGGGGCGGTCTAAGGCACTGGGTGGCTTAATCATGGTCTCCGCCAACAATCGGCTGCTCAACTCAGACGCATATTGCCATTCTTTCACTCAACTTATAAATAAAGCATAAGGCACTATAAACAAATATCGACCTCAAATCAGTCAGCCCAGTTATACTGTTTGCGTATTTTTCTTTTCACGTATATATATATATATATATATATATATATTTGTATACCACTGTCGTAGACTGCGCTTCCTCTGCTCAAGGGACGATCGGCAACGGCTAGGCACGACGACGACGACGACGACGACGTAACATCAGGGCAATATGGAAAGTTCGAATTTGAGCTAAATCATCATCCCCTCAACTTCTATCTCAAGCATGCATAGTCAGTCATTCTATCTCTGCGGGCAACTGCAGAACAAGTTGATCAATAGATGAGTGTCTGAGTGTCATTTATGGCAGATCAGAAGTGAAAGTTCGTGACATACGCCCGATCCGACAGATACGCCCGTGGAATGTGGTAGTAGTAGGAATAGTACTAGTGTTATTAACAGTAATTCATATTGTTGTTGTTATTGTTGGTGCCGTTGTTGTTGTTATTATTGTTGTTGCCGTTGTCGGCGTCGTCTTCGTCCCCATCGCGGCAGTGGTCACTTCCGAAGTAACGATCCCCGAACCGTGATTCGAACTCACCAAGCATCGGCGATGGATCGATCATCACCACGTCCACCAGGCGCATTTACTTCCGGCAGAACTTCATGGCTTCACTCTGACCTCGCTGACCCCACAAACCCTCCCTCGCCAGTGGTCGCAGCCTCTCGGGCCGAGACAGCCTGCATGCGCTCCGACGACGAGAGACTACGAGCATAACAAACAGTACGCAATATACTAATACAAAACACTGATACATACATACATGCAAACACTGCTAAACGCAACGCAATATGACCGCCCCATCATCATCGTCATCATCACCGCTGAGACAAACTGAAACCAATAAACGTCTCACTCTCTTTCTCGGGTTGGCAATCTTAAACCGACGCTTTAACTTACATCGATTGGACCGGTTCCATCAAATCGACTGTCTCGCACTTTCTCTCTGGTTAACCGGTCTGTCGTACAACCGACAATTAGCTTAAACGGTAGTATTCATATCTAAAGTACTACAGTCGAAAACAATCATGTACTACTGCGACTATAAACTGTACAGTTGTGTGCTAGATATATATATATATATATATATATATATATTTACGTATAGATTTTCATTGTAATAAAGCACTGCTCCTAACATTCGTCGGGGTAGATTTCCTTCTTGTCTGGTAAATATGTATATATACGTATATATTTGTAATGCAATAAAACACTTTCCTAACATTCGTCGGAGTAGATTTCCTTCTTGTGTATATAACAGTACTCCCAACATTCGTTGGGGTAGATTTCCTTCTTGTATATATATAACAGTACTCCCAACATTCGTTGGGGTAGATTTCCTTCTTGTCTGTTATATGTATATATACATCTTTTTTGATGCATGAAACACTTTTCCTAACATTCGTCGGGGTAGATTTCCTTCTTGTCTCGTATATATATATATATACATCTTTTTTGATGCAATGAAACACTTGTCCTAACATTCGTCGGGGTAGATTTCCTTCTTATCTCGTATATATATATATATATATATATATTTGCTAAGCAATAAAACATTTCTCCTAACATTCATTGGGGTAGATTTCCTTCTTGTCTCGTAATCGTAGTGCAGAGTGGAGCACCGGGCTGATAAAATCCAGCATTGATTGACCCCCTTACACCACCGAGACAGCACTTAAATACATACATGCACGTACAAACGTATGCATGCCTACATATACAATAACACACTCAAACTTCTCTCCAACGTGTCGTGTGACAATGACAGAAGCACACCAGCATTAAGATCGGCAACAACAGCAGCAGCAGCAGCAGCAACGACCAAGCTCTGCAAACGTGCAGGATCTATCGGCACGTTTAGCCGCGCGTACTAACTATAGCAGTATGCTAATAGTAGGATGCCGAATCTGCTTCTGCTGCCGCTGCCAGTTTGCCCGTCCAGTGGCGGTAGCACCACTGTGTAACATGCCATACACGTACATATCGAGTCGAGCTACCATGTGTAACGACGTCGATCGCTTCAGCGATTCGCGCCATTTGACAACGATGTCACTCATGAACCGACCGCCGCTCAGCTATGCTGCGGAAAGCCTGCCTGCCTGCCTACCTACGTGGACATAGTCAGTTGTTTTCTTTTGCTATTGTTGTTGATACTGTTCTTGTTGTTGTTTGCCCATCGAAGTATCAAGCGGACAAATTCCTGTAAATAGCAAGTAGCTCAGCAAGCAACAACAAACCAATCCATGAAACTAAATAATTTACGCTGTTTGTCTTCGCCTCAGTCGCTATATATATATATATATATATATATATATATATATATATATCCATATATACTTCATGACTTAATTCTATATTTGCTTTGCTCATCGCTTGCTTGCTAACAAAGATAGCACGAATGCCACTATCACCAACACTACCTCTAATGCTTCTTTGACTTTTCTGTTCTCTCTTTTGTTGCTGAGACATTTCACGTTGCCACCGGACATACCGAATAACAATATAAATACAGTACCAATTACCAGGTAGCGCTACCCGTCGGTATAGCTTTGACTGTAAGGCACAATCTATGAGTGAATCTACACAAACACACACACACATATATATATATACGTTCAATAAGATCGTTTAATAAGTAACCAGAATTTCGACGAGATGCTGACACAGTAATCTTTGTAGTATATATATATATATATATATATATATATATATATATATATATATATACTGGAAACTAATACTCTTTGCACTAAGCTTAGCGCAATGACGAAAATGCCGTTGGCGACGACTCGTGACTCTGGACGAGACCTACATGCACCACTACGCGGCCGACTCGAAGCAGCGACTAAAGAAGGAAACCAAGCCCAGTGAATGTGCGCCGATTGAAAAGGGACTGTTTTATCGGCCGGAAAGTTAATAACACACAGCTTTTTTGGATTCCCAAGAAACCATCTTCAGTGACTACTCACAAAAGGGTCAAGCAGTCACCGGAGTATTTTTCCATATTCCACGCTCTGAATCGTTTATACGAAAAAAACATGCAAACGAAACGGCCAAGACTCTAATATCGCGCAAAAACCATGCACTCTAACAGTGCTTCGAGTCACACCACCACACAGGCAATAATACTAAAATTGCACAAATGAGAGTTCGAATTGCTGCGCCGTCCACTCCATTCTCCTGATTTGGCCACTTGCGACTTCTTTTGAGATTTGAGAGATTCTTAAAAATTACGATCTACGCGCTCGGGGGAACGTTTCGTCTGATTAAGAAGTCGCCACCGCTGTAAATGTGTATTTTGAGCGTCTCAAAAGAATCAAACAACGGGAACACTACTAGACTGAGTGAACAAAGCTCCAAAAGTCTACGTCGAAAAGTTTAAAAGCAGCCAAAAATTCGGCGCTTTTCTGATTACTTTTTAACGATCTACGTTATATATATATATATATATATATATATATATATATATATATATATATATATATATATATATATATATATATACATATACATACATATACGTGTGTGCTGCCGGAATGTCATCTATTACAGGATACCTGACTAGATAAGTCAGTTGCTAATATTGGCGATTACACTTGACTCTTTTTAGCGACAGACACAAGCAGGTGCAATTGTTGGATGCAACTGTTGTCCATCATAATACAGATAATCTACCAATCAGCCAGAAACAAACGATGCCCAGGCAGGAATAAATAAAAATAAACCGCAGGTTTTAACTCGTCAACATAAAACGTATGCAGTAGTCGTCACTAAGCTTGTATTGCAAGAACTCCGCCACACGTCGTTTCCGCACTTCCATCTTGGCTTACTTCTTGTTACGTATGAAAGGGCATCTCTTTTGCCCAACTTAATATATATATATATATATATATATATATATATATATATTTATGTGCATGTGTGTGTACATATATCTTCAATGCACTTGTATAAATTGAAATTGGTTAAAATTAAACGAGTAATGTAAATATTTCCTTCATGAGCACGTGAGGCAGCATGGTACGTATAATCGGTTCGAAGTCTCGTCGTATTGCGTGTCCGACGAGTTTCTTTCCTCTTTCCCTTTCGAGGGCTGCCCTTCTCAGGGTCACCCTCAAAGTTTGTGACGGTCGTCTGCCCAAGGCGACTTTTACGCATAGAGACACGTCCCCTCCGAAGTCCTGTTTCGCATCGCCGTGGTCGTCGTAATTGTTGTTTGTTGGCATCACACATTCTAGTCGAGGCACATACAATGGATGGGCTCCGCCGGTTTGATTCTCCAAAGTATCCACCTGCATCCTCTGTTCTTTTAAATTTAACTAACCGGGCAAGTAGTGTGGAGGCAGCTGCTGCCGAGACTGCCTAGCAATGGCCACGACGGGCCCGAACAACGAAACGGTACAATATATATATATATATATATATATACGCTGATTCAGACTCGGAATCCAACCAATAACACGTAATAGACATCATTACTCTCACTACCAGTATTACATGGTTTTTCCTGCCTTCAGCTTGCCGTTACCCTTCACTATGGAAACAATCGTCATGACTTTTGTTGTTGGTGACCGTTGTTCCTCATATTGTTGTTCTGTTGTTGTTGTCGTTGTTGCTGTTGTTGTTGTTGTTGTTGTTGTTGTTGTTATTATTGCTGATGTTGCTTCCACCGATTCCACTGACGGACAGACAGACCGACAGGCAGAGAGGACGAGAAATAGAGAGCTTATACGTTAGATTAGATACGACTTGCCGAACGTTGATGTACAACCATGTGTATCGTGACGCTACTCTTCTGCGTCGCCCGGTACGGACACAATGGGCACTTGTAGGGCTTCTCGCCGGTGTGGACGCGCTCGTGGACGACATAGTGGCCCTTCTTGTTGGTCGAGTACGAACAGACCGGACACTGGTAGCGCATCGGGCCCGGACTTGGGTGCAGCGCCTTGCGGCCCCGACCTAGCGCTTGCTGGATCTGCTTGACGGAGTCGATGATTATCGGCACTAGGGCGAGCCCGCCCGAACCCGTTGTCACATCACCACCACCACCACCATCGTCAGTAGCAGCAGCAGCAGTAACAATGGCCGTCGTTGCAGAACCAGCTGCCGTGCCCGTCATCACTGCAAGCACGACACACACACACACAGACAGCAATACAGCAGCAACAAAACAGGCAAAGTGATATACGATAAAGCCGGGCACAATAATAACAATAAATATTATTATTATTATTATTATGAGCTTCAAACGTATTGTACATGTATCGGTTTTAGCAAAAATAGCTTCTTCTCGTCATAAAAGTCAAATAATGAAAGCTATGTATATGAGTACGGTTATGGTGATGATACTCCATGGTGTGTATCATCTAAGATTCTTTTGTACTAATGTAATGGAGTGTGCGCCGCCAAGGCCGAGCAACGACTACTAAGCTCAAAGCTACGAAACGCAATACAACGAAGGCTAAAGCAAAACAGAAACAATTATTAACAAACAGCCTAAGCAGTATGGAATCAGATCAATCACTTGAATACGGGCTTCCGAGACTGGCCTTCCGCCAGTAGTATTTTATATATAGCGGCGGATATGTCTTAAACGTCATACGTCAAGTGGAGAGCGAGTATTATTCCACTTGCGTGTTTTAAGTACATTTATGTGTGTGGGTGTGTGTGTTTGAACTTCAAGGCCTCTGGGTTGCACGGAGAGAGAGAGAGAGAGATAAAGAGAGAAAGATGAACGTGAATAACCTTATTAAACTGCAAGCGACGAGTATAAGCCCGTCTTCTACAAATGAGGGCAATAGACCTACATATAGGTCTATTGACAGTATGTACGAACATCATAGCAATACTAAGTCTTTTTAGCATGGGCTCCATGAACAAGACGTGCACCCCACGCAAAGCAACGAAATACAGAGAAACACCCGTCATCACTATATTTTAGTCATGAACACAGCGGAATAGGAAACATCCGAAGAGCAAGACGCCGCCGCCGCCGCCGCCGGCCTTTGGAACACATTACGGTCTCCGGTCGTATTCTGCCCGATGGTACAGCTGCAGACCCCTGCAAGAAGAACGTACAAATTAGTTCGGCGTTCGTTCCAACACAGCCAGTGTCTATTCTATGAATCGGACATCTACTACTGACAAAGACACGGCGACGTCTTCATAAAACGAAAAACGATTTTTATTATTACTTGTTTTTACATATGAGTTCAACTACGTCCGTCGGGTGTAAGTCCCTTAGATAAATGTATGTATGTGTATATATATATATACATGTGGCACTCGTTCCGTGGTATTATGGTACAATTGTACAAGATGGTGTATGCGCTCACCGTACAGCCATGTTCATGAACTGATTAGCCTGCTCTTACCCAATGAATAGAACGCGTGCCAGCAAAAACCAAAGCTAATGCACGGTCGGTCAGCGTGCAACAACCGCGTGCACAATCGTTTCGCAAGCATTGCGCGTTAATCGTCTTGACGAATGACGGGCTTTATTCCAGTGGGGGGTGGTCGTTCGCACGGACGCCATAGTGTACTAGGATGATGCTGGTCTTACCGGCAGTCAGTGCGCGTCAGTTCGTACAGTTCGTACACATGCCCTCACTTGACCACGTAAACAAAGTTGCCGTCGACGGTGTCGGTGGCGGGCGTGTTGTACGAGGGGCCATTCTGCGGAACGATATCGCCACCCTTCAGCTGTTCGCGGTTCGGTTTTCTCTGCACGCTTCGAGTGACGACGCGGCCAGCGTCCTCCTGTTCGGCGAGAAGCGGAGCACATCGGCCCATCTTCACGTGCCGCTGCAGCGAATCGACTCGCGAGAACGTCTTGCCGCACACCGGGCACGAGTTCTGCTCGAGACCGTCGTGCTGGCGGAGGTGCCGATTGAGGTGCTGCGGCCTCTGGTAGGTCCGACCGCAGATGTGGCACGACCGTCGTGGGTCCTCCTTGATGATGCAGACCGTGATCGAGCGGCTCTCGGCGTCGATTTCGTGCAGCGCCACCTGATCGGTCTCGGCGACGAGGTCCATCTCTTCCTCCTCGGTGTCGCCGGCATCTTCCACAACCTCGATGCCAACCTTATTCTTGAGTACGCCGCCGCCGCCGCCGTCGTCCTCATCATCATCATCATCAAAGCAACTGACCACCTTTGTCGAGTCGTTGGCGATCGGGAGCTGGCCAGCTGAACTCGCCTTGTATTCCCCTCTTGTCCTGGAACCGGGCTGGGCCGTTGATTGCTGCTGCTGCTGCTGCTGTTGTAGTTGTTGTCGCTGTTGCTGGTCTTGTTGTTGTTGTTGTTGTTGCAGATGTTGCTCAGCCGTTGTTGCACCGTTGTTTTGGCGATAGCCGTCACAGCTTGCTGACGACGAAGATGACGGAGATACCGATGGCACACTAGCACCACTTGCACAATCGCTCTCTTTTGGAACCTCTTGAGGGGGATCCTCCTCTTCGGGGTCCTCCCGTGCATGGCTGAAGACCAACTCTACCTTTGTAGGCATCTTCGGCAGTAGCCCGCTACCCTGTTCCTCGGCGGCTCGTTTTGGGTTTACGGCTCGCTCCATCTCCCGAGGCTCTACTGTAACGGCAAACAAACTTGGTTGAGTGTGTCATTCCTGGCAGCATGTAGTTTGTAAAAGTATACACATTTTTTTTCGTTGCTCATATAAGAACAGATATGCAAGTGTTCTTGCCAAATGTCTGATTCATAGGAGGTTCGCCACTACAATGACATTGTAGCCGCACAAACATTTACTGCCGCCTTATATATCAAATGGCGTCCGCGTCATCTGGAAAGTGTGTACATGTTTATACAGATTTTATATAGATATACGACCTATATGCGTACTATGCGGCTAACTGAGTAATTATAAATACAACGGCGTAACAAAGGCTACTGACAAATCTACGAAATTATGCTAAGGCCCTGTTTGCTTTTTTTTTCATCTAAACATGTTTAACCCATATATATATATATATATATATATATATATATATATATATATATATATATATAGAAGAAAAATGCAAGATGCTTTATTGTCATATAGTCAACAGTAACGAATTGACGAGCAGACGTTGATGGTCTCAGGCTGGCTAACAGTGACCTGAAAGAAATATAAATCACGTTAGTAATTATAATATGTAAATTATTAATACGATGTATGGTTAGTACAATTTGTCGTAATAAGTCGACATGTCTCTCTATGTATGTAAACGATGAAAGAACGGTACTACCACGGTGGAACTTGATACTGAAAACGGATATTAGTGCTACAAATAGGCAATTTATTACATAGATGTACTTGAACTGGAACATGTGCATTTCTGGCCAGGCTATAAGAAGTACGATTTGTTTAGAGTTGTTTTGCGTACGCAAGTCATCAAAGCTAGTTACATTTTACACATTGTCATATACATCTATCTCACTCAGATGCCTCACGACAACAACGACAATAATGACCTTTAGAGAGATAACTAAAACATGGAGTATAGGTCATCTGTGTCGTGTCGGGAGACGTGCATCATCCGGGATGACGTAAAAACACTTCTCCTGGCGACCGAAGAAGGGCTTCCTATTCTCTGTCGAGAGACAAATCACACAGAGCTTCAGAGAGACGCACCCCCTTCGAACATGTAACTGCATCGGTAGGTGCTCGACCTTTCCTTGACACGCTCTCCATTTCCCGCTTGTAAACTGCACATCTTATCGTTACGGTATATATATATATTTTTTTTACATCGCGGTTAACAGTATTTCAGTCACCCTTTTGTCCTTCCGATATGTCGGGTGTATATATTACGTTCCGTCTTTAAGCGCTAACTCAAGTATGCATGATTACGCGCGAAATCAGTTAGAACGAAAACAATCATTATTTAAATCTGTGCCCGAATATGTATATAGTATAGGTGCAATCAACAGTGTATGACCCAGATAGCTAATTCAAACAAAGGCCTAGACTCAAACACAGCTCGAATTGAGCACTTCCTGCTGCAAGGCGACACAAGGTACAAAATAATACATCGCGTGAGGTGCCAACAGGTCTTAATGATATCTCGAAAACCGCTAATGGTCGTGTTATGGTTCCGACAACCGATTAACTACATCATTTATCACAATTAATGATACTGTCAGTATATCGCAAACTTATACATACCAACCAGTATAAGAATCAGTACAGCTGGCACCGGAATAGTACAAATAAAGAAATATTATAAATAAGCTATATATATATATATATATATATATATATATATATATATATATACTATATCTTGTTCGCTCATGACATATAAGAAAACGACTGAAAAACGACTTTCGACTAGCATCGTCATAATAGATTCTCTATTGCGAGCAACAACATCTTTTTGTTGTATTCTTTACTTTTGTATACTGTCAAAAGGAAACAAACGCTACGCCGTATCACTAACATAGCACAGGTAAAAAAAGAAAACCAAACTAAGCCAATTGCGAGGACTAGTAGTAGTAAAAGTAGTAGTAGTAGTAGTAGTAAAAGAGTGAAGCCCAGTGGCGTGGTGGATCAAGTCTGCGCCTCGCAACCGAAGGAGACACTAGATAGGTGCGCGGGTTCGAGCCCCACCGTTGCACCGATTTGTTTTTATGGGGCTTCGTCTATAGAGCAATGTAAACAACAATTCCATGGACGTTAAACCTTGACTGAGGGGGTCAGCCCGAAAACTTTACTTTTCGTAGCAGTAGTAAAAGAGGCTACATCAAAACTACTCCACCAAAAAGTGGAGCCACCAGCCATCACCCGCACGAAGGCACATATGTTCGTATAGGCGCCACCATCGTCGCCTCGTGCCGGGGCAGCAACGGCCTTTATGTCTGCCTGTCAGTCTGTCTCGTTGACGTGTCTCTCTCTCTTTTGCTATCTCTCTCTCTCTCTCTCTCGGCAATGTGCGTTGCCATCATAATGAACGAGCACGGATTAAACCTGATGACTGAGCCAAAGTTAACCAAAAACGGTTAGAACTTTTGAGAACCGACTGCCCTCGCCAAAGGCGTCGACTGTGTCCTCACCGGTTTTGTCTTGCATCAACACAGCCGCACTCAGGCAGGCAGGCAGATAGGTAGGTAGGTAAATAGGTTGGCGGCAGCTGACGATAAAGAATGCCATCTCCTCGATCTATGTATGGGGCATTCTTTATCGTCAGCTCTAGCTGTAGTGTGAGGAGGAATATCGGCGATCGTCATGTATTTTTCATTTCACTGCTGTTAGCTGGTGCAGATCAACACAAGTCTGCACGGTTTTCAAATGTGTTTCATGAAATGCAGTTTTTGCTTTCGTCACTGTTGGCCGTTAACCATCATAGCTGCTCATAAGCCTAGCACGACGACCACGCTTCACCGTAGCCTAGTAGATGAAGTAGGAACTGGGAACAACACGAAAGCGTCAACAGCTGCTTAGAAAGTTTGCATCACCGGGTCACCGGGTTCTTATACTGATGCTGCTGCCACTCATGCGCTGATCATAACGGTTGCTGTAGCAACATTTGTTCTTGATGTTCTTGTTGTTGTTTTCGTTGTTGTTGTTGTTGCTGCCAATTGTTGTTGTTGTTGTTGTTGTCGTTATTGTTGCTGTCAATTGTTGTTGTTGTTGTTGCTAATTATGGTGTTAGTGTTAGTGTTGTTGTTGTTGTTGTTGTTGTTGCTGTTACTGCTTCTGCTGGAAGCTAGCTCTCAGAGCAGAACGGGTATCTGGTGAATGACGCCTTTATGACTGCGAAGAATCTCGCCGGTGAGGAAGCGTTTGCCGCAAATGTCACACTCGTAAGGATCGCTTCCCGAGTGGTGTCGTAGGTGTTTGACAAGCGACTTCCGCGCGGCGAACTGTTTCCCGCAGAAAGTGCACTTGAGACGCGGCCCGCCCGCTTCACCGTCGAGCGATGGGTAGACCATTGGCGAACGACACTCGAGCTCAGCCGGAACGCCCAGCAGTAAATCCAGGCCTGTAACGACTAAATGCGCCGAAACATTAAACAATGACAACAACAACAACCACCGACAACAACAACAACACAACAACAACAACAACAACAACAACAACAACAACAACAACAACAACAACAACAACCACCGACAACAACAACAACCACCGACAACGACAAATGAAATGCCAACGCTCAATGCCATTCGGAACATATAGACAGTACACTCGTATTTTGATCATTTTTATTCAGAAGCCAAGCAGAGATCAACAGGTTATCTCCAGTTTCTCCCAACTGTATCAACAGGCTGCTATATTTAAAGTAACTCGGCTATATATATATATAAATTATACCCGAGTTACTATATATATATATATAATTATATATATATAGTATATATAAAGTCATTTCATTCCGGCTGCAATTTTTTACCAACACAATGGTAACTGTAGCAGGTTTAAATTACTATATCCTCCTTGCAAATATCTGTAAATGTATGAAACAGCATACCATTGTAATTGTGTACATAATAAATAAATGACCTTGTTCAAAAAAAAACATATATATATATATATATATATATATATATATATATATATATATATATATATATGGTGGGCATTTGTAATACAATGAGGTACTTGATGCGAAATAATCGAGATGAGCGAAATGCAGAGTGACAAACGCCAAACGTCAAACAATTACAACAATTTGTTAGAGAGGCTTCAGGCGCGATCGAAATCGTTTACGATGCCGGCGGCGACGACCGGACCGCTGAGGGTGCATGTCAAAAGACGATCACACTATAGCACCCATACCCGACGGATTACGTGCGAAAACGATTCAATGACGGTCTCCAGCAGTACCACTGAAATAAGAGGAAACTATTAGAAGTAATCTGGCATATCTTCACGTTGCGTATAGATTGCTCCTGTGCTCCTGAATACTATGCACTGTTTATTGTATTGCTACTCTGTAATGATGTTATCTACCATTATACGAGGGTTGCTCAATGAGTTTCATGAGTTGTGTTGGTACACGAGAAGAGTACTCTTTATTCAATACTGAAAATTGTTTTGCCCTTTTCAGTGCCCCCCCCCCCCCTCCCCCAGATCAAATGCACTTACGCCACCTTCTCAAAGTCGACGGTTAGAAATGCCCTTCATTTGGACGTGGAACTCTCTTTGGCACCACGGGACGTGGCATTTTTTGGATTTTTTAAAGTTTTTGTTTACACTTTAGGAACAAACCAGAATCACCGGCGGCATGTTAGATTATTAAGCTACGTTTAAGGTACAAACAATTCAACAGAAGGAAGTGCTGGCACGTTGTCGTAGCGAAGAATCTAGGTATGGTTCCTCCAAAGTTTTGATCTGTTACGGGGCAGACAGTTTCGCAGGCAATCTTCGCAGAACCTCACCGTAACACGAGTTGGCAATCGTCCGCGTCTTTTTTTTTTAAATCTTTCCTATCGTAGCTGGTCGTTTTACCGTAGTTGTTTACACTGGAGTTCGTGTGTTACACGAAACTGTATACACTATTTGCTCATCCATCTCATTTCTCGCAAATTCTCCAGGATTCGCCTCACTCGTATTGCACTGAAAACGCCGCAGCAAATGAACGCGTCGTCGCCTGACGCCCGCGTGACTATGAAGCATACGATCGACTTTTTGGCGCTTTCAATCAAGGCAAACCAGAAGCTTTCAGTTCCGGGCAGTCCTGATGGTTGTCCATCTTTGTGGCGTCCTGAAGTCTTTTGTGTAGTAGTCCTCAAATTAACGAACTGCATATTGTCGCGCAGCAGCGTATGCCTGGCTGTGTCTGCATGAGAATATGCTACTTAGAAGTGATATGCGAAGTGGTAAGTGTTTTAGTGAAAGCCATAGCTGTTGAGTTTTACGAAGAAACGAACTCATTCGAACAGATGAGGGAAACCAAACACGTGTGTCTATTTAATGATGACACGCGTACTATTACAAGCTGATCGAGTGCGATTGCAACCTCCACTCGCAGTAGCAACTCATTATTGCGTCTTGAGGCCTTTGAGGAGGCTCTATGAATAAATATCCATAGAGCCTCAAAGGCTCTATGGATGCCTTGAGAGACTTGATGGCAACAGTAGGAAAACTTATAATAATGTCAACGATAACTATACTACTGAGGATCACGTACTGGTCATGTCATCATCATCAAGTAGACCACTATTGGCCACAATGAAAAACGGAAAAAATAGGTGACCATACATCATCGTTCGACGCCCCGTGCGTGTGTGTGTATTGACTGTTTAGCATTTAAGAAGAAAGATAGGAACGTTTTGAATGCTCTTCGTCATGTGAAGGCATGACGGATCAGCCACGGAATGTACAATTCAATCAATTTTCTCTTGAGGAAATAGCAGGTGAAGAGGAGCTGTGCCAAACATACTGCACGTGCCCGCACGCGGCGCCCCCTTTTATTGATCTCTTGCGAAGGTCTCACTTCAATTTGCCTGATCCCGTATTGATGTTGGCTCCTCACTTGCTCTCGCACTTGTGTGCCTTGGCAGTGGCGCACTCAAACTACGACATAAACTATTATGTCCATCCGGTTCGTTAGCATATATATATATATATATATGCATATATATATATATATATATATATATATGCATATATATATATATATATATATATATATATATATACACACACACGGTTGTATCTGCAAGTAAACTGATTGGCTGAGAATTGTCTGGAACGTTAAGATTGGGCCTTTGGAAGACACCGAATAATTGTGCACTTACATAGATGGAAAGCATATCGCTAACGTTATTTATAGATTTTATATATTTATACAGAATCAAGCAAACAACGTTAATTGTGATACCAAAAACCCTTCCTGATTTAAAAACGGTTCCCCGGGAGCTGGAGCTGATTGATACTACTACACCCGTTGAACGGCGGCCCGTAACTAAATGCGAGCATATTCACGCCTGACACTGCAGGCAAGATAACAAAGTTAATGAATTAGCAGGATGTTCATTTGCGTGTGTTCCAGCTCTGACTAATTTTTAGCACTTTTGCGTGTTTTCCTCCACCCAAGGACGAGCCCTCAAGGGCGTCCATAATAGAAAACAGCCAAAACAAGGCCATTATTCCGGGCAGATCAAAACTCAAAAGTTCTGTCAATTAGTCAACTTCACTCTGCTCAGCTGATCCTGACAAAGGCGAGCGTGCGCTGACAACGAAGATCGTCTGCCATTGTTGTAGTCTGGTAGTTGGCGAATCAATTTCTACTGAACGTATTTTAATTCGACCGCGCTGTCGCTAAAGGTTCACTAAAAGCGGTATGATAAAACGCCAGAAAACCTGCGGTTTTCTTGGAAAAACACAAATAGTATAATAATTGTATGTGTGAAATATAAGGATCAGCAATGATAAATGAATCCTCTGTGCGCCTGGTGGATTGAAGGCGGGATTGGCATGGCGAACTATACGTTTCTCACTAACCCGAAAAGCTATGAAGGCTTGTTTGCGGCTCAATAGTTTGATTTAGGCAAACCGTAATCGCAAAGCGCTCGTATCTGTCGTAACCTGCCCCATGCGCTCCTGGGTTTCCCGTAGGATATGCTACAGCACCCACCTTGTTTTCGTGACCTTGCTCTTCAAGACCTATCCTCTGTTCTGCGCCTTAGAATTCATTGAGAGAGAAGGGAAGTAAAAACGCTCACAGGGCATCAAAAATTACGATGACAACTTGCGGTTTCGAAAAACGAAAACTTCTTGTAGAATAAAGTTATCTTATTGAGGGGGCGTAGGGCATTGGAACTGAGGTAATACCGTACATTGTGAATTAAGGTTTGAACTTGTTTTAAGAATCCGACAGATCTGGCCATTCTGATCTGGCCGGACTCTTCTAAATGCGTCACCGACCTCGTCCCCAGTCACCGCCTACAGTGCCCGCGTATTGCACTTCTACGGCGTTCGACCATGTTGCGCTTAAACGGTACCCGACACGGAGTACCGGTCAGACATGTTAATATGAGTTCTACTAATACTATAAAGCAGATTCATAGTCTCGAAAATAGGTACTCAATAACTTAAGTTAGACCATATGTGCCCGTATATATATATATATATATATATATATATATATATATACCAAATTGTGTTGTTTTCACAGCAGTTGCACTAGGCAGCTTCATGTATATATATTAACCTAAGTATATGGCTAAATGTCAAATCGCTTGTTTTCTGTCAACAAAATTGGCGTACTCAACTTGACAGCGTTCTGGTTGTTGTTGTTGTTGTGGCTGCTACTGCTGTTGCAGTTGTTATTTTCCTACTTTCCCTGTTGTCTCTCTGTCTCATCTTTTCTCCTCTCATTTACAATTGATAAACTATGCTAACTAGTTCGCAGCGTCACGCTGCGTTTGTGAGTTGATGTGTGTATGTATGTACACACGCATGTATTTTATCATATGTACGCATGTAGTATTAATATATGTACGCATGTATTTATATGCCTGGTGCGCTCGCCCTGCTTTCATTTGGCAACCAGCGTCTGCGCAAACCGGCCACGACGACGTCCTCCATAGAGTCCTGCTACGTCCTGCTAGAGAGAGAGAGTCAATGAGAGTGTTAGAACACGCCCGGGTGGTGGATCTTCTTGTGGAACTTGAGATTGGAAAGCTGCGTGAAGCGTTTCCCGCACACGTCGCACTCGTATGGCTTCTCGCCGGTGTGCGTTCGGACGTGCGTCTGCAGCGCGTTCTTGTAGCCAAAGCGTTTGCCGCACAGCCCGCAGCTGTAAGGCCGTTCGCCAGTGTGGACGCGTTCGTGAACGATCCGCGACCCCGCGTCCCGAGCCATGTACGGACAGAAGCTGCACTTGAAGCGTGCTGGCCGAGGGCTGCGCGTCTTCATGCTGGTATCGCCGCCTGCGCCGCCGCCTCCACCGATAGAGCCAACCGGCGTTCCGGCGGAGGCGGAAAGGCTTGCACCCCCACCACCGCCACCGCCGTTACCTAACTTCAATCGGGTGGCCGGAGCCGATGCATTAGGATGCGCAATCATCACAGTGCTGGCGGTGATAGCGGACGATGACGTCGATGACGAAGATAGAATTATATTGTTGTTATTGTTGTTGTTGTTACTGTTGTTGTTGTTGTTGCTACTGTTCGTCGTCGTCCCCCGTCGGAGTAGATTGGCGCTCGTCCGAGAGATGTGGTTCTGGGTAACTCCATGATGCTGGTGGTGGTGTTGTTGTTGTGAATGTTGTCCATGTTGTTGTTGTTGTTGCTGTCGTTGTTGTCGTCGTTGTTGTTGCTGCTGCTGTTGTAGTTGTTGTTGTTGGTGGTGATGACGCGAATGGTGTTGATGTGTTTGTAGATGGTGCTGCTGTTGTTGTTGTTGCTGATGCCGACGATGCTGATGATGATGATGATGTGACGAATGTGGCAAGGTGATCATCATGTCATATTGATGATGCTGAGCGACGCTCTCCAACGATGACGACGACGGCACTACCGATGATCCGGCTTCGGCCGCTTCGAGGTAGCCGATCGGAGGGTTTTCATCTGTCTCGTTGTCGCCATCGTCCTCCTCCTCGACGTATGAATGGGCTTCGTGGTCTACATCGTCGTCGTGCGTCGACGATGACGCCGATG
>QVRM01006207.1:0-37500 GCA_003439945.1 Dermanyssus gallinae | reverse complement strand
AAAACGTCGAGCCCGGTGGCGTGGTGGCTTAAGTTTGCGCCTCGCAACCGGAGGAGACACATAGGTGCGCGGGTTCGAACCCCACCGTTGCATATTTGTATTTATGGGGTTCCGTCTATAAAGCAATGTGAAAAACAGTTCCGTGGACGTTAAATCTTGGCTGAGGGTCAGCCCGAAAACTTTACTTTGAGCACAAAAACGACTACAACAGCAACAACGACGATGACTTGTATGGTTTACCGAGGTTGCATATCAAACGCGGCGTCCTCAACTCAAACTCTCCCATTGATCCGCGTTGTTTGTTTGCCTGTTGTTCCCGCAATGTTCCTCCCTCGTCTTTGTTCGTCGTTGATGCTGTCATCGCCATCTCGAGATAATAATAATAATAATAATAATAATAATCCTACTTCAGCACCAGCGGTTCGCTAAACATCAATGCAATCAACATTGACAACAACAACACCAAAAGACACAACAACATCTCTTCATCTTGATCGTCGGCGCCTTTCTCAAGCCTTTTTCCTCTGTTTCGGTGATTTTCGGCAGCCCGCACGGTACCGCGGCGGCCCGCTGCCCAGAAGTCCCCATTTGTTCATCAATGCAATTGATGTATATATGTATACATGCTGGTCGCTCAACCGACCGACCGACAGCCCGACCGAACACCGAAGACACCTGCAAGCAAAGTAAGTGTGAGTATGCGACTGCTTGATGCGATTTAAACTGTTCTTAGATTCTAGCTTAATAGTTCTTGTACACTAACTGTAGCCGTGGTATGACATGGAATAGCTTGCCGCGAGCGGCGATCAACAGCAAGGCACCGACGTTGTTGTTGTCGTTGTTGTTGCTGTTGTTGTTGTTGCTGTTGTTGTTGTTGCTGTTGTTGTTGCTGTTGTTGTTGTTGTTGTTGTTGTTGTTGCTGTTGCTGCTATTGTTGCAGCAGCTGCGAATAGGAACATGTTGTCCAAACCAGCCATCGACAGAAATTAGATTGACGCGCGCGCAAGTGCAGCTTGCCCACAAATGCCGCCGACACTGAGGAGCTGCAGAGCTGCAAGCATTGTCAAACCCACGAGGAAGGCAAGTACACAGGTCTCTGTAACGGAGCAGCAGCAGCAGCAACAACTAAACAAATCTGACCCAACAACACGGAGACAGATCGATTGGCAGACAGACAGATAGGGAAATAGAAAAATAGAAAAACAAACAATTACATATAAACAGAGAGAGATATAGATAGATAGATAAATAGATAGGTAGATAGATAAATAGATAGGTATACAGCAGCCGCAGCAGACGTAGACGCATCAGCTCTTTATAGACTGCTGTAAGTGCCGAAGAAACGACCTGCCGTTCCCCATAGACATTGCACCGCGTCATACATGTACAACATGAAATATGGTCACAGCTCATGTGGCCGTGCCGTCCCGCGTCCGTCGATGACCCCCGCCACATGGCATACTATGTATGCACCTCCTCATGTCCTGTCAACTGACAGGTTCTCTACATGTCAACACGGACAGACGTTGTTGTCACGGTTTCGTCATCATGGCCCTCACTTGTGGTTACAAATCGCTACAGCTGATCGCTGCTGGTCCGTAGGTGGGCGAAGCTGAGTGCGACTGGATGAGGTGTTGGACATCATCATCTCCAGCAGCGGCATCATCATAATCATCATCATCACTATCATAATTATCATCATCACAATCAAAATCAAAAACCATCTAGGGCATAGCAGGGGTGGGGAAGATTGAGGGATACATCAATCGAGTAGAATTACAGATAGCAGAATCAAGAAAGGAAATGGAAAACGCAGCGAGGAAGGGAAAAAGAGAGTGATGTGGAAAAAACGCTCATCTGCAGCATTTAGCAGCTAAATCAGTGTCGGTCCCGGTGGCGATGGTAAATATTATGCCTTTACGGGCAGGGAAACCGCGACCCGTGCAGCAGCCCTCCGATGATTTCGTCGTCTGACCGCCCTCTTGAGATATTTATGTTTTGCAGACTGCTTGCCGCACAGAGAGATTACATTATGATAATAATAATAATAATAATAATAATAATAATAATAATAATAATAATAATAATAATAATGCGTGCATCATTTAACTGTTTTTTTTTCCAGTTAACATTTTAAAGTTGCAACGCCTCCAGTCGGATGCACTGCAGCAGCTATTTATCGGCAGATTGCGGCAAATCTTGCATCTTTTATCAAGCAACCCTGATAACGTTCATCCTCTTCTTCGTCTGCTTATCCTTCATCTTATTTTCCTCTTCCTATCCTTGATACGAAAAAGAAGACGATGAAAATATGATTATTTTTATCAACTTTTCCTTCGTATTCTTCCGAGTGTGTATGTATGTGAGTGTGTTCCTCCTATTAAGCACACAAACCGAAGTCACGATAAAGGAAACTTACATTGGCATGCGTTTGACTTTGCATTCGACACATTGTGTGTTCACAGAGTCTATAGACAGAGAAGCCAACACTGCAATTAAATCACAACCATTCCGATGACGATTTGCACGTATCTCTCGAGACGCTCACAGACAGCCCATGTCAAAGGACTGCCGTTATGTCGCCGAGTAGAGCCGATTAGCGGTGGCATATTATATAATTGAATACTTAAAACGCTGCTGCTGCGCATAGAGAGTTAGTGAAACACAGAAAAAAACATCAAAGCCAAGTCACGTCGAACGCTAAGAGAAAGCGAAAGAGGAAAGTTTTTTCTTCATTTTATTTTTTGCCCACTGTTGCAAGTAAGCAACTGACATAGCCAGCTGAATGATAAATGCATCACGTTGCCCAATCGTTCATGTCTTTTTGCCCTTATTTTAGAGAAAATTTTATGACGAAACCGCATTTATTTCTACACTCCAGTCAGATACCTGGTACAGCTCAATGCTCTAAACAGTGCGCGCTCGTATGCCACAATCGGCCACGCTCCGACCGAATGGCAAGAAAGTCTATTTACACATACATTTCGACTAGCCTGGAAATAGAACCAATTAATACACGTTAAACCTTAGGACATTTCATGTCTATATACACAGTCGTCAATGATGGCACCTACACGTGATGAGGTTTATTGGCACATATAGCGTGGCACACATTTACAATCGATATGTTTCGACTTGGGTTTACTCACTGTTGACTAATCGTTATATACATAGCTGAACCAAAGTGTTCCTTGTGCCATCATGTATAGCATAACGTAGAAGCTAAGTCTCTACCACAAGCTTAGCTTTGTTTAACTGTTTTTAACCTAGCTAAAAAACAAAAAAGAAGTTAAAAAAAAACTAAATATATATTTATATATATATATATATATATATATATATACGTACTTGTGTAAAACAAAGAATGAAGTGCATGCGTAGCAGACAACGCTACAAAAGTCGTTCGTCATTCACTATTCTTAACAAAGATCGGACTCTACAGGTATTGACACTTTTTAGTTTGCTGTATATGTATATATGTATATATATGTATATATATATATGTATATCATAACGTATGTACTTATTTTAAGGTTCGGTAAAACTCTGCAAGAAAATATTGTTCTTTAATGGCATAGACGAGCCGGTGAAACGTCTTGTTTAGGAGTGAGGGTGAAATTTATAAAAGTAGTTATTATGTCTTTTTCTCCCACATAGTCTTGCAAAATCTACGTTTGCGGGAGAAGTAGTCAACGCATGAAGGAACCGATCATGTCGGCGTGTTTGGCGGAATTTTACGCATAATGTTGCCCGACACAAGCTAGCGAATAGCAAATAGCCGGGTTAAGGAAAGTCATAAAAAGTCGGTATGTTGTTATGCTTTCGTTGAAGCTTTCACGTTCAGAACCGTAAAATGTTGTCATTCTGCCAAAAAACGAAATTCTCAGCCAATAGCAAAATTATTGCCTATCATTTTACCGTACCAAAGTGATGGTGCTGCGTACGTAGTGGCCGAGTAACTAAACTTTTTCGACAGCCATATAGAAAGTGAGGGCATGCATACTTGCTAGCATTTTGACCTGCTTCAGCAAATAAACCACTCGCTCTCGTTCGGAAACACACCAGTCTTTTTTTTGCCACCAGATTTACTCTGAGCAGCTTTTGCTCGGGTTTGCATTCGGAGATCGCGCGGGCTTTGATTCACGCCATTCGAGGTGCCAAAGGCTTTGATTCACGCCATTCGAGGTGCCAAAACGGCATTAGGTGCCGAACTGCCAAAGTGGGAGCAGACGATCCGCCAAGTGCTATAGTAAACGAGGTGTTGGGTTCTCTAGACAGCGTGTCACCTCATCGCGAACTGCAGACTGTATTATAATTTTGTGATGAACCGGTTTACAACTGCGAAAAAAAAGCTGACATGCTTTGCTTTTATGGTGGAGCACACTGTTACGCACGATGGTTGTACGCCGAGCGTTTAGTCGAAATAGACTCACGCCTGATAGTCGCACGTTTACGAATATATACAGTCAGTTACGTGAAACTGGGTCGTTTTATGGCCGTTAATACGACATTGGACGGCTACGGACGACGAGAACGGCAGATGCGGAACAGATGCGGAATGCTTCAAGAACTAACCGAGCGACCTTCTGCGAGCATTATGCAGTTGTCTGTGTATGTCGGACTTAGTTCCGATGTTGTGCAAAGTATACTGGACGACTTGGAGGACTGCATCCATACCGGTCTCAGCGAATTCAAACTCTTTGGCCCAGTGACTACCAGTTACGTACTGAATCCAGTCCACAGTTGTTGGAGAAGGTGAACATACCGGATAGGTTCCCTGCACTTTCTCTGTTTACGGATAAGGCTTAGTTTACCCAAGATGGTGTGTTTCTGAACGAGCGCGAGTGGTTTCTTTGCTGCAGTAGGTCAAAATGCCAGCAAGTTTGCATGCCTTCATTTTCGATATGGCTGTCGAAAAAACGGCTTAGTTGCTCGGCAACTACGTAACGCAGCGCCATCACTTTACGAAAATGATGAGCAATAAATTTGCTATTGCCTGGGTCGACCTAATAGTCGTTTTTGGGCGTTTTTGGGCAACATTTTACGGTTCTGAACGTGAAAGCTTCAACGTGAAGCATAACAACATATCGACTTTTTATGACTTTCCTTAATCCGGCTATTCGCCTTTCGCTAGCTTGCGTCGGGTGTCATTCAAATTATGCGAAATTTTCCGCCGAACACGACGACCGTATGATGGTTCTCCCCAAACTTTGCACAACTATGTAGGAGAAAAATACAGAAAATAAAGAAAAAGACAAGAAAAAATACTTTTGTAAATTTCATCCTTACTCCTAAACAAGACGTTTCCGCCCTCTCACTCCACTGAAGAAAAAAATATTTTCTTGCCGAGTTCTACTAAACCTTATATTAAGTACATACGGTTATGATCGACCCTACATATATATATATATATATATATATATATATATATATATATATATATATATATATATATATATACATATATATATATATATATATATATATATATGACACGGGCGATAGCCTTTTCTGCAAAATACTTTTACTTGTTACAATTGTTGAAAAATATGTAATTATAGAAATTTTAAGCTTAATGAAGAAATACTGAATTAAAAAAGATTGCCCTCTCGAGAAGGCGGTCATATATATATATATATATATATATATATATATATGACAAAGGCTGGTTTCATTCTGTTTATAATATATGACTAGAAACACTTATATGTATGCTGGCGTTCCCACGTATCTCTTCCCTAGTAAAAAAATAAGAGGCACACGGAAATAAAAGCGCCTGGCCGTTCTACAGCCATATTGTTTTTTGTTGTTTTCGGTAATTAATTAAAAACAAGGGATTAATTTGTAGAACGCTTTAGCCCTGTTGACTATTGACGCCAATATACATATATATATATATATATATATATATATATATATATATATATACAGGGTGTTACGTAAAAAGTGGTACTTCTTTCGAGGTTTGATAGAGCTCGGCAAGAAAATAATTTTTCCCAATGGGCGGAAGCCAAGAAAACGTTTTGTTTAGGAGTGAGGATGAAATTTAGAAAAGTCGTTATTCTGCCTTATTTTCTCCTACATAGTTGTACAAAATCTACGTTTGCGGGAGAACCAGTCAACGCATGAAGCAACCGATCATACCAGTGTGTTCGGCGGAAAATTTTGCATAACCTAAATGACACCTAACGCAAGCTAGCAAAAAGCAAATAGGTGGAATAAAAAAAATCATAAAAAGTCGATTTGTTGTTATAACTTACGTTGAAGCTTTCACGTGCAAAATCTAAAAAAATTGCCATTGCGCACAAATGACGAACACTCTCTGACGATAGCAAATTTAATGCCCGTCATTTTCGTACCAAAGTGATGGTGCTGCGTTACGTAGTTGCTGAGAAACTAGGTTTTTTCGACAGCCATATCAAAAGCAAAGGCATGCATACTTTCTAGCATCTTGACCTGCTTTACCACAGAAACCACTTGCGCACGTCCAGAAACACACCAGCATTTATTTATTATAAGAAGTGCTCGAAGTTCCGTCCGCCTACCACTAAACACGTTCTGTAGCGATTGCACAGGCTCTCTTGCACTCGTGTAAATATGTTAGGCATTGCCCTAACGGCGTCAGCAGCGTTGAATATACGGTCAACCAGATCTTCACGCGATTCAACGGGGGTTTCGTAGACAACACTCTTTAGGTAGCCCCACAAAAAAAAGTCGAGGCTTGTTAAATCGGGGGAGCGAGGTGGCCAAGCTATAGACCCGCCTCGGCCGATCCACCGATTCTTGAATGCTTCGTTTAGGTATTCTCGAACCGTAGCAGAGTTGTGTGGCGGCATTTTCAGACGAAAGCTTTCCAGGATGCCTTCTAACAACTGGGTAACGTATGAATCAAAAACGCGCGATACGCAGCTGCATCTAATCTGGCGGAAACAAACACACCAGCATTTGTTTACGCTGAGCAGCCGGCTTTGTTTCGAAATTATTCGCCGTTCGCACAAGCTTCTATCGGAAATTTGCGCGGGCTTTGATTCGGAATTCGTCATTCGAGACGCCAAAACACCATAAGAAAAACTGCCAACGCCAAAAGCTATAAAACGAAGTGTCAGGTTTGCCTATCGCGCATTTTTGATTTATACGTTACCCCAGCTTTTGGAAAGCGTTCATCTAAGAATGTGGTTCCAGCATGATGGTGCGCCGCCACACAACTCTGCTACGGTTCGAGAATACCTAAACGAAGCATTCAAGAATCGGTGGATCGGCCGAGGCGGGTCTATAGCTTGGCCACCTCGCTCCCCCGATTTAACAAGCCTCGACTTTTTTTTGTGGGGCTACCTAAAGAGTGTTGTCTACGAAACCCCCGTTGAATCGCGTGAAGATCTGGTTGACCGTATATTCAACGCTGCTGACGCCGTTAGGGCAATGCCTAACATATTTACACGAGTGCAAGAGAGCCTGTGCAATCGCTACAGAACGTGTTTAGTGGTAGGCGGACGGAACTTCGAGCACTTCTTATAATAAATAAATGCTGGTGTGTTTCTGGACGTGCGCAAGTGGTTTCTGTGGTAAAGCAGGTCAAGATGCTAGGAAGTATGCATGCCTTTGCTTTTGATATGGCTGTCGAAAAAACCTAGTTTCTCAGCAACTACGTAACGCAGCACCATCACTTTGGTACGAAAATGACGGGCATTAAATTTGCTATCGTCAGAGAGTGTTCGTCATTTGTGCGCAATGGCAAAATTTTTAGATTTTGCACGTGAAAGCTTCAACGTAAGTTATAACAACAAATCGACTTTTTATGATTTTTTTTATTCCACCTATTTGCTTTTTGCTAGCTTGCGTTAGGTGTCATTTAGGTTATGCAAAATTTTCCGCCGAACACACTGGTATGATCGGTTGCTTCATGCGTTGACTGGTTCTCCCGCAAACGTAGATTTTGTACAACTATGTAGGAGAAAATAAGGCAGAATAACGACTTTTCTAAATTTCATCCTCACTCCTAAACAAAACGTTTTCTTGGCTTCCGCCCATTGGGAAAAATTATTTTCTTGCCGAGCTCTATCAAACCTCGAAAGAAGTACCACTTTTTACGTAACACCCTGTATATATATATATATATATATATATATATATATATATATGTTTTCTCGTCGGATTTGCTCGAATGCGAATTCTGTGTAGAGTTGTACGTTGGAGGCGTATGCATACTATACTGTAAATATTGCCATAAACGTTTCATACGTGCGAGGATGCACCCTTAACAGGCGATGTGATGTTTGAAAGCTCTGCGACTATAATGCAGCATTTTGCTCGAATAAAAATTGAAAAACGAGTGGTAGAACTTGGAGTCGCTGTATTTTATTGACTGGGGCCCAGCGCTGATCTTCAAAACAAAAACATTAAAACACAACAACAAAACTAACAAAACACAAATGCAAGCAAACTATGAACACAGACACAGACTGATTTAAACGGTGACAAGGCCGTGCAACCACAAACGTCCCGAAACGTAACCACCTGCTGCTGGCTAAACCAACTAGAGTCAAGTGATCAATGTGAACTCGATTGTATATTTTTCGTTCAATGCTCCTCATGCCCGGGGACCAACAAACAAACAAACAGTCATGGATGAAAGATTGATTGATTGATTGATGGAAATCGGGAAACGGGTAGCGTACATGCATCGAAGAAATGAACGCATTTAAAACGTTTAACCTCATTCTGTCACTGACATTGCCATCATACCCCGGCGTATATCCAGCAGCATGTATACGCGCTGTGCGGCGTCGAGTGGTAAGAATAATAAAAGTAATAATGATAATAGAAATGATATGTAAAAGTTGTGTTCCAGCAAGACAATTGCTAGAAGTACTGATCACTTTTGCTGTCGTCTGTCACCCTCGTTGTTGCCGTAACTACTTGTTGTTGTTGTTGTTGTTGTTGTTGTTGTTGTTGTAGTAGGTTCGTTCTCCCCGCTGTGTATATTGCTGTTGTTGTTCTGTTGTCTGTGTTGCGATAGCTGATGTTGTTGTTGCGTTCTTGTTGTTGTCCCTATGCTATATCGTGCCTGTGATTGTTGTTGTTCTTACAGTTGATGTTGCCTTTACCACAGACGGCTGTCAATGCACTTTCTGTTACAGCTCGTCAGCTCTTATTGCTGTACCTGACACATAGTTGGCTTTGTTGTTGTTGTTGTTGTTGCTGTTATTGACGTCGTTGTTATTATTGTTCTTATTGTTGTTGTTGTTGTTGTTGTTGCTGCTGCTGCTGCTGGTGGTGTCGTCGTTATTGTTGTGGTGCTAGTTGTTTATTGGCATTGTGATTGTGAATGGACGTATCTGCATTCTGATGTTCCCGATGCTGTTGTGTTGCTGCTGCTGCTGCTGCTGCTGACGATGATGATTATTGCTCTACACGCAGCTGCTAGCTCGCTGTAGCAGAACGACAAGGAATCAAACGAATCTTCAGCTACTACGCTTTGAATCCGACCTGAACAGGGTGTAACTGCGGAATTAGTAAAAGAGTCAGTGTCGCTGATGCCTACGCCGCCGCGGCCGCCGCTTCCGTCGAAACGGTAACGGCCACGCCATGCGGCAACTTCCAGATACGTCGTTTTGGCTACGTCAGGCCGACAGGCAATGCAATGGAAAGTCTCCGAAAAGTACCGTCCGTGCGGAATGTACCATCATCACTCGAGACTATGCTATTGCTGTCGTGGGCGCTCCGTCGTCGCCGACAGCATCGACAGCGAGCAGATCGTAGGCAACGGCGAATCGCAATCGGCAGGGGCGCTCAGCCATATAAAGGCGCAGAAGCTGCACCAGCAAAACGCAGACGACGTGGCACGCAGAAGCTGCACTCAACTCCACCTGCTGGCGGCTGCTCCACAGCGCCGGTGGTAGCGCAAAAACAAAATAGGCGGAAAACAACAGAAAGAAAGAGAGAGAGAGAGAGCTAAAATCAAAGCGGGCGTGTAGAGGCAAAAGTTCAGATGGAGCCGGTGGACACCAAATATCAGCGCACAGAAAACGCAAAACTGCAAAACGCCGAGATGTCAGACGACGGACGAAAAGCTCGAAGAGGATCGTCGGATGATGAGGCGGACGGCCAGAGCTGAGCGAAATAACGCGGCAAAAACAGTGATGAGGGAGATCAGGGAGAGGCGTATGTATAGAGAGAGAGAGAGAGAGAGAGAGAAAGAAAGAGGAATAAGGGGGAGAGAGCGTGCACAAATCACCGGCTGCTTCAGGGTCACAGCTAAACAATTTTGGTAAATTTATATACAATTTTGGTAAATTTATATATATTGTTACCCTATCGGGTGTGTCAGTCCGTTTTTCGGCATCCCGAGATGCCCTGTTTTGGGTCGAATTCGTTCGCTCGAGTTTGAAAATTGTGCTCCCGTACCAAGTCCCCCCTCTCATTTTAACAAGGTGCGCAATTGAGCACGCGCCGGTTTCAATAGACGGCGTTTTCATAGAGTCGTTATTCCCATCATGGTGGGTGGTTGTGTGGTGGTGGGAGCATTCGTAGACGTCAATATATTCGTTATCTTTGTAGTCTTTGTAGTTTTTTGTTGGCGTTTGTTGTAGTTGGTGTTTGTTGTTGTTGTTGTTGTTGCTCTTGTTGATGTTACGATCAGCACTCACTTTAATGCTACACCTTAATATAGCCCGCCGTGGCGTTGTATCGGCAATACAATGCCAACTCAACACAAACAACAATTGCGCAACAATGAATGCGTGAAATGAAAGGATGCCACCTGCCAGTCTTCTGAAGTCTAACCAAATTAACGTAATGCCCACCAGGAAGAAGCATGCACTGTCAATGACACAATTCAGCCGTATGACCGCTGCTAGCAAAGTGATGTGGACACGGAAATGTACAAACATATTTATAATAAGTTGTCCGAAAAGTATTTGCACTTTTCTGCGACAGTCGGGAAACACGCATTCACAATATAAGAATGGCTCATTCATCATTAAAATACCCCCCCCCCCCCCGCCAGTTTCAATAACATTCTGCCAGTAACCAGTCTACTTTCAACGTATTTGTATGCCCTGCGCTTGGAAAAGCTTTACATTTTTGATGGCCAAAATATCCTCCGCCCTTTTTAGCGATCTTTGAGCTCTTCAGACGTGGCGCTCTCTTTTCCTATCAAAATTATCATGTAAGAGTGCAAAGTGTGGGGAATACAGCGGATGCTCAGCTTCGTAGCCTTCGTATGTTTCACAGGCTTAATACATTTAGCGTTATTTTGGTGAAAAATTTAACTCATTTCCTTTTCACGAAATGCGGGCGCGAATAAATCGTTTTTTTTCTATTGGACTTGCTATACTTGCTGGTAGAGGTCTGCAGTAATGGTCTGGTTTGGTGACATTTATAGCTCACCAACAGAGCAATACTTTTTGCCACAGATATCTCTATTCGGCTGAGGCTAAAAAGCAAAGCTGTAAATAATGGGCCAGTGGCGTTTTCGTATTTGCTTAAGTTTTCGTAACACCCATTTATTCTAATCTCAGGCAGCTAGAAAAAAGGAGATATACGGATAAGTGCTTGTCGAGTCGGGTAAAAGGACTTGATTACACATTGGCGCCCACACTTGCTTGCATCGCTCATTTAGTAAGGCACCCATTTACGGAACTTAGTAGCAACCGTTTTTTAAAGTGTTTAAAATGCTTTACTTGAAATGACTCATGTGCTTAGTCTAACCTTTTCTCCAAGCTTCCGAGTAATCACTCTAGGATTTTTCTTTTTTTTTACACGAACAGCACAAATTCTTTATAGAGTTTTTTAGACTTTATTTTATAGTCCAGGTCGAAATCACCATTTGCGAATCATTATTGGTAGGTGTTTACTAGGTTGACTACAGCCCGCTTATGCAGTACTGGTGTTTTTAAATCGTAGACTAGACGAATCGGAAGATGGTTCTCTACATGAATCATGATTTAACGTTATGTCGTGAAAACAACGTGATGCAGAGGAAAGCTGATATATATGGAATGGCAGCAATAGATGCAGAGAGAAAAGCTACTTTCAAAAATATAGTAGTCGTCCCAAACAAAATGCCGTATATTATGTATATATATATATATATATATATATATATATATATATATATATATATATATATATATATATATATATATATATATATAATTGTGTGTATGTGTTATTAAAATAAATATTATAATTAATAAATTAAGGCTTTTTGCTGAACAGCAAACTACAGATGATAGTTTGACGTGTCAGTTAGTTATTGAGCATCCAATCGCCCAATGTTCTGAGCGTATCTTCGCTTGTACCCCAATAACCAACAACGAAACTTTCAAGACACGGAAACAAGCCTGTTTGTATTCAAGGCCGCGCTAGGAGAAACGAAACCTATGCAATAATTAGAAATTAATGTATCGCCTCTTCGCAAATCAATTTCTTGATTATACAAATGATATTAAAATGTAAATTGACAAGCCTTTTCCAGACAAGCTGTACTTAAGCTTGATAATGTTATTGCTATTATTCTGCTCGCCTTGTCTGAGGATGGGAACAGGGCGAGCGTTGCGTGCCTGTAGGAATGTACCTATTTTGCAGGGTAAGCAAATATAAATAGCAAAATCATAGCTTTGCTCGTTTGCAAAGTATATGTATATACATATATACAGTACCATCAGAGAAGGCAAACGATACTATGCGCACGTACCTATCTGACCTCGTCGATCGTACCTATCATTTGTATCTGACTAGTTGAGAGTTTTGGTATATTCTTACAGTAGAGTGCAAAGTGGTTTGTACACATGCATGACTTGCGTCGGACGTCTAAATTACTGCGATCAACAGTCAATGCTTTGGCAATTAATTGCTCATATTACCAGCAGCTGATCTGAGCTTAAGGACCCCCCAACGCCCAGCACAGCATTCTGGGATTCTCTCTTCATATGGCATCCCTGGTTCACTTCTTAGTTAGTTAGTTCGTTCTTTTGTACATGGAAGTGGATAATGTTTGTACATAATTAAGCATATGCTTCCCAAGCGTATGACGTTGCTTTGGGCCTTCCTCGCATCCGAACTAGACACTCGGCGACCTATTACTAAATACATAGTCCCGTCAATCCTACAACAAGGATCCTAATCAAGTAAAGCAGCGATCCGAGCAGCATGTCAAACTACGAAAAATGTCTGCTGGGCGTATTTGTACGAAAAGACGTCGAGTTTAGACTCTGTAGAGTGGTTTGCTGTGTTACAAATTGAGTTTGTGCTGCTGCGGCGCTTTCGAATGACCCTCCTCCCAAGATGTGCTAGTTAATCGACTAATTTTCTTGCGTTTCCTCTCTATTCTGTCTCTGCTCTATTTACATGCATTTCATATGCATACGCCATTTTGACGCCGTTCGACAGCAAGACGATCGCAAACGAATCGATTTCGATGCTCTGTTACAGCAGAGGCTGTCCGTCGTTCAGCCGGGGTGAACGGTATCGCCCATCCTAGGCACGTTGAGAATTTCCCCATACACAAAGCAAGGAAAAAGTGGCACGTGGAGGGGGACATCATACCCTCGTGTGCACATTGTCCCCACGCATCATCACCCCAGACAGCAGCTCAGCGGCTCGCGCAGATGAGCACACTGAGTGAGTTCAGACGGAGACCGTGTTTTACACATGGATTCAGAAACCGTGATTGGGTTCTGGTTGTCGTTGTGTGTTGCTGATGCTGCTGCTGCTGGAGCTCCTGTTGAAATTCGAACGTGTAGTCAAGCAGGGAGGAATGGCGGAGCATCTGATTACTGTTGCTACCCCCGACACGGTGCGGATGGTGCGATCGGTTGTGGATGTAGAGCGCGCTGCTCGTCTTGAATCGGAGCGCGCACCCCTCACAGTGGTAGGGCATGTCGCCGGTGTGCGTGCGTTCGTGGTCGCGCAACACATGCTTCTGGTTGAATCGTCGGCCGCAAACGATACAGCCGAACGGCCGTTCGCCGGTATGCGTTCGAAAGTGCACCTTGAGGTTCTGCTTGGTGGCGAAGCCCCGGAAGCAGACGCCGCAGCGGTGAGGTTTATCAAAGCCGCCGCCGCCGCTGCTGTTGGTGCTACTGTTGTTAGTGTTGCAGCTGACGCTCGGGGTGCAGCTGGTGCTGGGGGTGCCGCCGACGCCACCGCCGCCGACGACGACGACAACTGGCACCCCCGCCGCTGCCTTCGCCAGCGCCTCGTGGCAAACTGGGCTGAACCCCGTTCGAGGGAGGCCGGTGTTCATGTTGATGCAGATGTGGATGCTGATGTTGATGACGGTGCAGAAGCAGTTGCGGCTCTTGTTGTTGTTGTTGTTGTTGCTGCTGCTGCTGTTGTTGCTGTTGTTGCTGTTGTTGTTGCAGTTGTACCTGAGGCTGGTGGATTCGGGTAGGTGTCGTCGTCCAACAAGACTGCTGGCGAAGTCGCTTTCACTGTCGATGCTGCTGCCGCAACCGTCTGCGTCGTGAGGTCTGCCGTTGCTGCAGCTGCAATATTCGAACGGAACAATTCGAACAGAGAACATCGTGGTTTATTGTAAGAGTCAGTGCGTGAGTGTATGAGTCGCCAAAGACCATGGCCAGCGATAACGAGTCGCGAACGTTAAGAACAAAAAGGCTAGGTCAAGCAGCTTGTCGTGTCGTCTTAGCAAAAGTACTGCTCGAACTATTTGTAGTTCTAGTTCTAGTAGCAGTAGTACTAGAAGTAGCCTAGCAGTGCTGTCGGTCTAGGAAACTGTAGGGATGACGCATGCAAGACGGTACGGAGTCCCGTTGACACGCACGCATATTTTTAAGTTTACCATAATGATGCAAATAGTAACGATGGAAAGGTGGAATGATCATGATGCTGGGATTATGATGATGATGATGATGATGATAATACTCAAATTACAAGTGTAACTATTGAAGATAAAGCAAACTATATAGATCAATAGTGTCCTTGATTCCACAGGCAAGTCTTCAGGGGTCGGGGGCAAACTGTGTAGTTGATTCGTGCTGTCGAGGGAAAAAGACGCTCGACCTCGAATGTCTTGCAGCCAGAGCTTTCCAGCTTTTCTCGAAAGGGGGAACGTGATGTGCTAACGAGAGGGGCGTAAGTCGATGCATATGATATGTCGGGTATTGTGGCCGCGCCGAGTTGATCATCATTGAGAAAGTTAACTTTCGGTTAGCATAACTAGTGCGGCTGGTTGCATGCGTGCGTGCGTGCTCAATACTTGAAAGGGTGTTTGGCCTCTAAACGAATGCGACGAAAGAAAACAACGAGAAGAGCGCAACTTCAGTACTGTGCAAAGTACCTCAAGTAGCCGATTTGGTATTTCTTGGTTTTATTACCATTCGCCTTTACAATAGGTAGTGAGGGATGCAAAACAGCCCCCACGGTGAATTACATCAGATACACGTTTCTAACGTACTATCATTTGAACCTATCAACACGGCATAAACCAGTGTTCTATACGAAAATGTTTGTCTTTAGGAAGTTGGCGCAGTGCCGATTAGGTTGTGCAAAGGATCACGCGATATTTTCCACATAAAGTCCACTTTATTAAGAAAACATGTGAGTTACCAAACAGCGTCTGGCTCTTAGACTCGCGCAGGAGAATGAGCCGCATGTATCGAGTAGACCCTAGTAAATGCAAGAGCCAAAGAGTTTTACTTGCCGTCCGCTGCTCACACTTCCCCGAAACGAACGTTCTTGAGAGTAGAGGGAAGTCGTTCAACTCGATAATAACAATACTATTGATTCAATCTATAACAATGTCGGACACCTAATTAATAAAAATACTATTCATTCAATTTTTTGCTGTGCAATTCATTCAATTTGTAACAATATAGTATACCTACCTAATAACAATACTATTGATTTTGTCTGTAATAATGTTGTATACCTAACTCTCCTCGTCCTCGGTAGATATTCGTCAGCAGTATGAGAATATCCGAAAATGCTTCTGAGTCATACATACGTATGCATCTATTACGCAGCGACACACGTCCACTTAGCGGTAACGTGGTTAACAGGCAAAATGTTTGCCTGTCTGGCCTGACAACTGGCTAAAGCTCTGGACACTATCGACGAAATCGTGTATTCGTGGCCGAGAGGTCTGCAAACAGCAACGAGCCCTGCTGTTGCAAAGCAATTTCACAAAGCCAGTACCGATTGCAGAGTATGCATTCACGCCTTCCACAGATATGTATTGTCTAACAAGAGCGATCACCGGACGCCACTGCTGCACGGGGGGGCATAGGTAACCTCACCTGCACGGGGGGGGGGCATAGGTAACCTCACCTGCACGGGGGGGGGGGCATAGGTAACCTCACCTGCACGGGGAGGGGCATAGGTAACCTCTCCTGCACGGGGAGGGTGGCATGTGCCATGTTGGCAACGTGTCGCCGCACTTCGGAGCACACTGCGACACATCGTAATCTCGTCTTCCAATTCACTATTATATTTCACCAGCAAATTGATAGGCTGGCACCTTCATACATGAGCTCGGAGCACAAAACGGTAATTAGCAATCGTAACCTAACAGAAGCTGGCAACGCACGAAGGCAAAAGCTCTACGTGAACCTTCTCGCGATCAGGCACCTGGCTGTCCCAGCAGAAGGTCAGCTCCGAACTAGTGGTGGAAACGGCGCGAAAAATGCGGGGCCGCTTGAACGATTGCAAAATGAAGGTGTATCATCCAAATGGGTTGTTTTTTGAGCGGCTCATCACCGTTGGCCATAGATCATGTTGATACATGAATCAAAGTATTACATCTGCCATACATTGTTGCACACAACATTGTGTTGTACTCTCGATGCGATATCTATATATATATATATATATATATATATATATATATATATATATATATATGAATATATCTATAATAACGGAGTATGCCGGGCACAATGCATCAGATCTGATGGGTGAAGCGCGTACTTCGACAGCATACCCACACGATTGTCGTGGCTGTGTCGGCTACGATAAATCGATCATCTATTGTGCTGAAACAGACTGCTCCCAAATGTTGTCCGTATACCACATGAAAAATATGAGAGAGGCGAATCCTTGCAGAGTTGCAGAGAAAATGTCAAGATAATGCCTGAGATCGATGTGATGAATGGCAAAAGAATGAAGAACGAAATATATATATATATATATATATATATAGATAGATAGATAGAGCGGAATGGAGGGAGAGGGAGAGTGAGAGCTTGCGCCTCAAGAATTAGTTCAATCAAGCTGGTCTATAGACATCTTTGTCAAGCGCAAAACACACATTCCATGGAAGGGGTAAGATAGTATTAATATATTATATTATGATACCATAGTAACATTTAGCGACGCGAATCATAAAGCGGCGTGGGTGAACAGCGTAGCTTGTAGCACGGTAAATTGTAAAACAAAACAAAAACAAAACAATCACGAACAACAGCTCTTCTGGAGGCGGCGATATCAACAACAACAACAATAATTGTCAAAATGTAGATAATATTTTTTTGCAAACATTTGTTGGGTTTTTTATTTTTGATATGTACAAGCGTCACACTTATTAATATACTAGTTATCGAATATTTACAACATGGCTTGTATTAATATTGCTTGAGTGTCGTTGACCAATCAACGTCATCTTGGCGTTGCCTATCTGTAGTTCCAGCGTTGCCTTCTGTGAGAGGAACGCGGTTGATCTTGGCTCTACCGATAGCTATGGAAACACTAAGACCCATCAACAGTGGGACAGCAAAATTCACTCGGGATCTTGCCACTAGAATGGAAGCAATGACGGAAGACTAGCGCAAGGGAGAGATATCTAAGACAGCTGTTGTTTCTCGCGGTGCGTAGAGGCAATGCCGTTTCTATCATCGGCGCCATAGGATAAGCAAATAAATAGCATGCGCTCGTTCGAACCTCACAGCTGTAGACATATTATTATTAATAATAATAATAATAATAATAATAATAATAATTAATAATAATATATAATAATAATAATAATAATAATAATAATAATAATAATAATAATTGCATTACTGCACTCTGTAATTAGAACTAACGTGCTATTCATCGTTGTGGTGCTTATAGCTGTCGCGACGCGTGTATCGTGCTGACATGACGGAGCAGCGATGACGATACACCTTCTGTATGTTTTATCTTTCACCTCACACAGCTCGCAGCAGACTCTCGAATTAGTCTAGCCACACCGTGAATCATTACCAAGACACCAATAGCTAACTCCCTAATAATCGTCGAGTTCAGAAGCGCATGCGAAATAATTGCAACGCTCTCTGCCACAACTGGCGCTAGTCCTGCGGCTGCTGCTGCTGCTGCAACCAACAACCGATTGAGCAAAACTGTCCCGCATTTTATTTCTATTGCCTTGTGTGCTGACCTTGTGTTTACAAGTGCGCGCCTATTAAATGTAACATGAACATTTACTCATAATAGTAGTCGTCATATTGGTAATTGGAGCAGTAGCAATAAAAAGACCAATCATTACGAAAATATCTCTGGGCATATGGTTGCGACGTAGGGACCAGAGCCCAATCTTCCCAGTGGTGCTTCCAAGGAGAGAGTCAACCGAAGCATTTCAAACAGGGCAGAAACAACCAACACCAGGTCTCTTTTGAATGTCTTTTTCGACTAGTAGGTAGTAATCATCTTCCGCGGATTTTGCCACCTACCTGTTCTACGGTCAATAAGAAATACGACCGCGAAATGTTAAGGAGATAACGTTTGAGAACTAAAGAGAATATTTTAAAAAATCGCAGGAGCGACTCAACGATCTGGACGATTAAATAAATGTTATTTTTTATATATATCAGAACATTTCTATCTGTAATTGTATATATATATATATATATACATGTGGAACGAAGTAGGCGAGACTAGCTTCTACTTTGGTATATTCGATTTAGGATTCAATCCTGACACTGCACATGCTAGATAGAACTAAATTCTGCACATATCCCACAGTTGCCACTAACTTTTTCATCTCACGAACAAGCATGAATATATATATATAGATATACAGGTAGTTCAATAAGTTCTTAGAATGAGCTTTTTAGAATTCGAATTTTGGCGCGCTTCCACCGCTATTAGGAACTGCAACTTTTCGACTGCCAGCAGTCAAAATATTATAGGTGATTGGCCGTTGCGATTTCGTTTGATCGCTTTTCCCGTGCAACGTATCGGCGTGATTTTGAAAAATGGAAAAAAAAAGAGTTTCGAGTGGTTATCAAGCATTTTATTTCAAAGGTTGGAATGCGACCCAAGTGAAAACTGAGTTAGACGAGGTGTACGGTGACTCTGCGCCATGTTTTGCTACTGTTTCCAACTGGATTAATGAGTTAAAAAGAGGTCGCAGGAGCACCGGGATGAACTACGTTCAAAACGCCCAAAAACGGCAACTGATTAGGAAAACGTGGAAAAGGTGCGGAAAATCGTTGCCGCAGATAAGCGAGTGAACATTAGGGAGATAGCGGAGGCCTTGGGGATCAGTTTGGGTAGTGTGCATTTCATCCTGCACGAAAACTTGAAGATGAAAGAGCTCAGAGAAAAATGGCTGCCGCATTTGCTCAACCAAGGCCAAAAAAACGCGCCTGTTTTCGCTTCACAGCGAAATTTGGCCAAGATGTCGAACAATCCGTCGGATTTTTGGCGCAGATTCATGACCGTCGATGAAAGCTGGGTCCATCACTACACTCCCGAGACCCAAGAAGCATCTTGCCAATGGTGTGCACCTGATGAAGGACCTCCGAAGAGGGTGCGGACAACGGCATTGACCGGAAAGGTGATGGCTACAGTTTTTTAAGACCAACGTAGAATAATGCTGGTCGACTACCTTGAGAGCGGTAAAACGATCACAGGAGAATATTAGGCAAGACTGTTAGACTGCCTTTAGCAAGAACTCATCGTGAAACGGCCCGCTTTGCAGAAGAAGGTTGTCCTGTTTCACCAGGACAATGCTCCTGCACACAAGTCCCGGCAAGCATCGGCAAAACTGGCCCAACTGAGGTTCGAACTTATTGAACAACCTTCCTATTCTCCAGACCTGGCCCCCTCTGATTATTTCCTCTTCGGACATTTGAAGAATAGTCTCGGTGGAAAGCGTTTTTCCAGCAATGAAGAGGTTAAGGCTGCTGTCAATGCCTATTTTCAGTCTAAAGACGCGAAATTCTACTTAAGAGGTATAAAAGCTCTGAAATCTTGGTGGGAAAAGTGTATTGAGCATCTCGGGGAGTATATCGAATAAGATAAATTTAAAAACATGATTTGGAAAATTCTTGGTTTTCATTCTAAGAACTTATTGAACTACCTGTATATATATATATATATATATATATATATATATATAAAGGGGGATCAGCAATGCAATGAGAGACTTGCAGTCTCAATTTTCGCTTTTGAGTTTCTCGTTTCAGTGGACTACCAACTCTATTTGTCAGCGGAAACTGTTAGTGACAAAGAGTGCTTTCATAAAGGCGCCGTCCGGTCTATTGAGGTCTGTTGAATGAGCGGAGCATCGCAAAGTCAACATTGAATAATAAATACTACATAGTCTCATCTGAGTCAGCCGGACAAGAAGCTTTTATTTACGTACAAAAATGCATGTTGTTTTCAAGAGGTACAACTTTGCAACATGCCGGCACAAAGACAACAACAACAACACATCCACAACAACAACAATAACAACAACAACAACAACAAATAAAAGTGCATGCATCGCCCGACCGCCGCAAATCGTTAACAGTCATTAGCACATACTTTAGCCGCAACGGGGTGCACAGTATAATACACAACAAAGTCACCTTTACTCAGTGGATACACACAACACATATGTACACATCAATCTAAATCATCAGCACACACCTCGAGGACGTACATACATAGAGCCCTAGTCCCACAGGGATAGTGTACAAGCCACAAGACCATTTGTGACATGAAACAACCCCAGCAGCAGAAGCAGCAACAACAACAACAGCAACAACAACAACAACAACAACAACTACAATGACACAACAAGGTATGTCGACATTGTACCGTTCCTAAGTGCCTGTGTGTCCAAATCACGATCTGCCGTGAGAGGGAGTACATTTGCAGCTCACGGAGCAACGAAAGGCTCACACGTTTTTCTTTTCTTTTTTTTATCATCCTCAATCATCTTACGCTCCATTTCCATCCGTCAGTTTTCTGTTTCTCGAAATTTCGACGTTGTCCCCCCCCCCCCATCTCCATAGGCGACCTCAATTTCCGGTCGGGGCAAACGAGTGTGATTAGATGTGTGTACAACAACCTCCGAACGAACCCCTGATCACCCCAACTGACAAGCTCCTGCCACCAACGGTGGCAACATATCGATCATCCAGCCAACGATTTCAGTCACTGTCGGCAAAAGGAAAGGGGACAAACGCATTGACCCAACAATGGCACGCCGCCGACGCCGCCTCGAATTGCCACCCGTTGGGTTGCAGCCACCCTGCCCGCGCAATCGCCTGTAGCCACTTGACCATCCATGTGTCCTTATAGTAGTACTAGGCAACTGTCGCCTATTGCTATTAGTAGTCTAAGTAAAGTTTTCGGGCTGTTGTCCCTCAGCCAAGATTTAACGTCCACGGAAGTGTTTTTCACATTGCTTCATAGACGGATGACCCCCATAAATACAAATGTGGGGCAACGGTGGGGCTCGAACCCGCGCACCTCCTATGTGTCTCCTCCGGTTGCGAGGCGGAGACTTAATCCACTACGCCACCGGGCTCGACACTATTAGTAGTCCGCGAGTTGCTCGGTGAGGTTTTCGACGTGTCTGGCAGCCGCGGCGGAGTTGACGCGTATTCGCATCAACTTCGGTCTGTTTGGCCCAGCACAGACACTACAACCACAGTGGACCTTACGACTTCAAGATGACGGCCAAGGTGGAGTTCTTTCCCACCCCCCCCTCTCTCTCTCTCTCTTTCACTCTCCTTCTACCCAGAAATTTTCTCGGCAAACCGGCAACACACGGCCTGTACTGCGGCCACGACTCGCACCACCAACTGCTGCCAGCCAAATACTATGGCTCGTAGTTAGTCCGGCCTAACAACAAAGTTGTTGATGTTAATGTGGTATTCCCACATGTGGTTGCTGTTGTTGTTGCAACAACAACAACAGCAGCAAAAGCAAAACACGCAACAATACCAACAACAAGCAACAATACCAACAACAAAACAACAACGACAACAAGCGACAACACGATATCGTCGGGCGACGAACAGCTTTGGCTTTTTCTTCGTCTGGCTTTGCCGCTGCCGCTGCTGCATTTGCTGTCACAAAGCACACCCTAATGAGTGGCCATGCGCTCTATTTGTGCCTGCTCTCCCCAACATCATCGTCAAGCTTGCGACTCGTTTACAGCAAGCCGCACACAACATGCCGTTAAATTACATATTTCTGGTGTTTATGCATACGCGTATGATCGCAAAATCCTCATACATGCGGCGAGCGCAAGCATTGGCCCAGTTGCCATCATCAGCATACACGCGTATATAGCGCAAACATTGGCACTCTTTTTATATATATATATATATATATATATATTTTTTTTTTTTTTTGTATTATATATATATATATATATACAGACGTGTGTGCATACAGAGGCCGTAAGTTCCAGGACTCGATAGGCAACAAATGATTATAGCCAGAAGCAGTTCTGATCGAAAGCTGTCTCACCCCCGTGTTTCTCGTAACAGAAGCTTGAACTGTACGTGGGCCAGATCACGTGTTCATACGTTGTTGCACGAGTTCAACGAGGAGAGGTCAACGAACCTCGGTAAATGAGTAGGACTAGAGCTGAACAAGCAACCACCAGCCGGCGGAAAGTTTTGCTTCGGGAACGCAATTGCCTGTACATAAGTTATTAAGATAATGCAAAAAAAGGCTTTTGAGGACCAAGTCAAGAAAATAGCCGAAATCTTCAAATTAATTGACCGGTTTCACGACGGACAGAAGTTCGGCAACGAAAACTTTTTCTGGCCGTTTATTACTGCTGATAATGAAAACGGTAGTCATTGTCTAACAGAAGATTTGTGAACACACCATCAACGTGTATTTGGTGTATTTATTTCGCAAGTGATTGGCATGTAACGAATGTTTAACATGCATGTGTTCCTTGCAACAATCTCTTTTCTCGAGCTCTTTCTTAGCAGCTCCATCCAACTGGGCGAGAAAAGGCAACCACCCCCGATACGTCTCGCAGTTCATCACGTGGTACTTGGCGCATTTCTGCGAACAGAATTGGCCGCGGCGAAATCGTTTCCTCCACTTGCTGAAATCCACATGTGGAACATACGTCCACTGAAATATACGACCAGCGGTGGTGGTACTTGTGCATAACCTACACATAACGACTAGTGCATGCCTACATTGTTTTCCTCAGGTCTCTACAACGTAGGACAAATCCTTCAGGCCTCTACAACGTAGATGATAACTATCGGAGGCATTAAATGACATCAAACAGAGACTTGGTTTACATGAAGGCCATTTCCGTAGGTTGATGTCTACATATACTACAAACCCACTTTCGTCCACTGTTCGGCAGCCCAGTTATGCTTCCAGACAACATCCTGAGGTTAGGTTGATCGGACCTCGTAAGCCTGTTATTTAGATCGATTTCGGTCTTTTGACAAACTCGAAATAGCAAAGGCAAGGGTAAAAGTCTTTCCACGGAGGGAAACTGGGCCAGACGCTATAAACGTCGGGTAGCCTCACACACGAATGGAGCTCACTAGCCCCGTAGATCACACCGCTACTATATATATATATATATATATATATATATATTAGTCGCTCACATTTAGTCTAATAGACACTGCATGTATAAAGTCGCCCTAATAATCCTTTAAGTTCTTCACCCTTCCGAAAGAACTGGGTATTATGTTCCAGGCTCTATCATACCTGGTTTAACGACTGCTTTTAATTTGGATATCAAACTTTATTGAATTATATATATATATATATATATATATATTTTTTTTTTTTTTTAGATTTTCCCGTAAGGCAATTGCCCGTGTACGGATTTTTCATGTCATGGCTAAGTTTACTCCACTCCGGCATTTACCTTGTCTAAATTGGAAACCATGCAAACCAATTTAAGAGTGGCCGGTCTGGGTCTCGAACCCGGTCCTCCCGAATGCAAGGCAAAGGCTTTGCCACTAAGCCACCTTGCTATATATACTATTTATATATATATATATATATATATATATATATATATATATATATATATATATATATATATATATAAATAGTTCATCTCCCTGAGAGAAGAGCCCTGTTTCGTATTCTTCAATCAGGATCGATATTCGACATATTCGCTTCCCAGTTTAAAATATGATTTGCATATGCCCCTGTTCCCAAGAGGTTATGGGTGGGCTTGAAGGACTCCGTGCAGAAGTCCCTGCCGTGGTGTACACCATTGATTGATCTACTGGTCCCGGCTCGCTTCACGCGATCTAGCTCGGCAAGGTTGGCCTTAGTCAGATACTGCCGTATTTCTTGTATGCCATAGCTAGTCGTCCTAGAGACTTAACATTAAGAAGCGAAAGGGCATTCCGATAATCACAGCTTGCAAGGGATTGAGCTACCGTGGAATGCCAAAAACCTTTTCGGATTCGCTCTCGGACGCGATGAGCGAAACTAACCCCCTGAGGTTGATAGCTTCAAACTCAAATACGAGAACTGGTTCACACACGCGTTTAGAGCAGATCAAAAATGAAGTGCATCTTCCATTGCTGCTCGTGCACCTTGGCGAAAATGTATTGCTTTTTTATTTTTTCTACAATTAACGGCAGGATCGTTGGCATACTTCCGCAGAATAGCGACTGTCTGCTGAAAATGAAGCCTCGTCTCAAACAGAGGACTAGATCGTCATCTAGACTATGAGGTTTACATAAGCATGATGATTCCTAAGTGGTACCGGAGGGTCGAAAATTAAAACCGAAAGCAGTAATGGACGATGATATCTTCTGAACCAGCCCCTGTAGTTTACCTAACCTTTGGTGTGCTACTGGTGGGGGATTAAAAACATATCTTTGTGGTTCTCAGGCTGTCTATCAAATCGATTAGTACTATTAGACAATGCACTAATGTGCGGAAGCGCTTGGATAACACTATGGTTATTTCGCTGCTCGCTCGGATTAACTCTGGTAGACTGCGACACAGCGCCCTTGATGAGTTCATAGCTGAGGTCACTAGAGTCCTTCAAAACTCAACTCCGAAATCGCCACCAAATATGCGGCGCTCGCCGCGTTGGTTTGGTAGAGATTATTTTGTCGTGAAGCAGATTCTACTAAGACCCCCCCCCCCCCAGCAATCTTTATTGAGTTAGTCCTATGATCCAGCTGTGGCGAAGCCCCCAGGGAGCTTTCTCGCTGACGCTCTTGACGAACCATTTAGTCAAAATGAAGTCAATGTAGTCCTCGCTCGTCTACGAAACGACAAGGCATTCGAGCCTGATTTTTAAAATTTACTCCTTCTGCAGAGAGATTTCCTTATGCCCATGTGGCAGTACTTTTTTGACAGATGCCTCTCTGAGAGCATTCTGCCATCCAAGAGATACAAATGCCTTCTTGCCAAGGGGCCAAATTAACTTTCAAAAGGAAAAGAGACCCATCGGACCTTTAGGTGGCTAATATCAAAAATAAGCTGTAACTCCAAACGACTCTCATGCATGCTCGCGAGACGCCTTACGGATTTCCTAAGAGTACAGGCTGTCGATTCTGATGAGGAATATGGCTTCAGGACTGGACGCTCCACGACCTTAAACTGCCGTGTGTGTTATGAATGAGGTACCTCTTGAGAAGATCACGACCTCATTAAACCTCATTTATCAAGGAATTTATCAACAGCTATGACTGTCCAGGCCTGGAAGGAATCTTTCCGTCCATGTCGGCATCTCGCCACCCGCAACAGTGTTCACGGAGTTTATCATCCACTCTGTCGGGCTGCTGAATGTCATGAGCCTAGAGAGGACTGCAGATTTTCATTCATTGTGGCGGCCGACACATTTAATATGACAGCTAATCAGGATAAAAGTCTACAAAATCTAAGTTTGAATAGTACAAAATATTAAGGAAAGATGAGAACATGATAGTAAATATAGACATTTCAGTCACATGATAATTTGGTGTATTGAAACTACACTCATGATTTTGAATTGCACACTTTTACTCCCATTAGTACGTAATGATTACCTCATTGCTATAATTGCACATGTCGAAGCGAAGACGAGCATGACCGTCGTTTTTGGCAACAACAACAACAACAACAATATAAACGGCCGCGTCGGTGGCCGATATCTATCTATGGGGAAACCCTAGATATCTCAACATGTCCGGCCCTCGGTGCATTGAAGATATACCTCAGGTTGAGTTCCAAGTCCGTAGGGGATGGAGCATGGTCCAGAATTAAAAACAATCTCCTTCAAAAATTGTTTTAATTCTAGACATCTACCCATAATGGCAAACAGAGACGTTTTCTCTCTCTCCTTCTCTGGTCTTTCACTTCGTACTTCATCTTAATATCCATCATGACTTCATCGCTGAAAAGCCCCTCCTCTCCTGAGTATCTCTCTCTCAGTGTGTCTTTGTCGCCCTGTTTCTTTCTCAACTTGCTCCATCTGCCCTTTGACACTTAGTCGTTTCTCGCCGCCAATCAGCCGTGTCTGGCGAGCCGCGGCATTTTTGTTCCGGTTCAACTTTAGTCGATTCCCCTCCGTCAATTCTACACGTCCGTTACATAGCTAAACAAACAACAAACCAATGCAAGTTTGCGTGACATTAGCTGTTACTGCAAAATGTACTGGAATGTTATATATATATATATATATATATATATATATATATATATATATATATATATATATATATATATATATATATATATAAACTGATTACAGTCAGAGCACAACAATAGTAGCAACAACAACAACAACCACATCGGCACAAACACTCGCTTAGGTAACAGCGGCATCAGCAGCAGCGTTGAATGAATGATAGTGAAACGAACTTGTCGCTTGTGTTGTAGCTACTAATAATGGCAGAAGACAACGGGCAGAAATCGAGAGTGGCATACAAGCGGGCACACTATCACTAGCGCTGCATTCATTCCGCACAGCAGAAGCCGACCAAAGGCGAACATAAAAACGAAAATCAAGGAGAAGAAGAAGCAGAAGAAGAGAAAGAACACGAAACAAATCCGAATTACAGCGGTAGTCCATCTGTGATCGCGATGATACATACCACTGTCAGCACGCGACAAGCGCAGCAACGTCAACAAAACCGACAACAGAGTCTGTATACATAGAGAGAGAGTTCTACAGATCGAAATCAGAACCAAGTAGCTACATCATTATTATTATTATTATGATTATCTAATGACGGTAGTTGTCGCAGCAGCAAATGATTCTAACAGCAACAATAACAACAACGATAACAACACCACCGATAACAACAGCAGCAACAGCAGCAGCAGCAGCAGCAACAACAACAACAACAACAAACAACAAAAACAACAGCAGCAGCAGCAACAACAGCAAACAACAACAACAACAACAGCAGCAGTAGCAACAACAGCAACAGCAGCAACAACAACAAACAACAACGGTGGCTGTTGTTAGCATTCATAATGAAGACAAGATCAGTACCAGCATAACCAAAACGACTTCCCCTTCATCGACTAATAGATGAAAGGCCCGCGACAATGCCGACAAATGCCGTGTCAACTACGCTGCGTAAATGAGCAGCACAGCGACAGATAAGGACGGCCACCAACATTTTCTCCAGCGAAAGCAACAAGCAGCGGCAGCGGTATCCGCTGTTGGCGGTGTAACTAGAAATACCTATTTAATTCCCTTAAGAACACTTGCCTTTAAAGCATGTATATATATATGTATATATATATATATATATATATATATATATATATATATAATTTAAAACTATAAATACACACATATATATATATATATATATATATATCCAGAGGCGGACTGGGCCTGCCTGAAGCTGTTTCCCTTTCAGTCGCAGCACACATCGCCTCTTTACATTCGGCGACTAGTGGTGTCGAGAGTCCTGGACTCTCGGGCGATTGCAAACTTCCAGGCCACGCTTGAACAGACTCAAGATGACGCCATCGCATTCTGCGGGTCTCTACCGGAGACTCCCTCTCTTCAGCGCGCGTGGTCAGAACTGGCAAATGACGGCCGATGGAGCGGCCTGTGGGACCGAACAACTACGGCCGCTAGCAAGGCGAGGTTACAGGCACTTTCCTCGCCTGGTGCAGGTGCATGGCTACACGCTCTCCCGAGCCCTCAGCTGGGTACCCTGCTCGACGATGAGTCTACACGAATACTAGTCGGGTTGAGGTTAGGAGTTGAGCTAGTGTCCCCACACCAGTGCAAATGCGGTGACGAGGTCGACTCCCTAGGTCACCATGGACTTTCATGTCCGCAGAGTTCAGGCAGAATAGCACGCCACTCAGCTTTGAATGAAACATTTAGCAGAGGGCTACGGTCGGCGGGCTACCCATGCATTTTGGAGCGTCCCGGTTTAGTCAGAGACGATGGGAAGAGACCTGATGGCATGACACTAACTCCCTTCGAGCGAGGGGCAAATGCTGATGTGGGATGCGACCGTAACCGACTCTTTAGCCCCTTCAATGGTCGGTTCGGGCGCAGCCCGCCCTGGACACGCGGTAGCCCTAGCGGAGGCAGCCAAGTGCCGAAAGTATTCAAGCGTCGCTTACCCACACATGTTCTCACCCCTTGCGTTTGAGACGTTGGGGGGGCCTGGGCTGCTAACGAAGAAACTGCTTAACGATGTCGGAAGAAGATTGATGCTTGCTACAGGAGACAAGAGGGCGGGGGAATATTTACAGCAACGTCTGTCATTAGACGTTCAGAGAGGGAATGCCGCTTCGGTGAGAGGCACCCTGGCTAGGTGGACCAGCCCAAGCCTGGACCTAACGCCTTGAGTTATGCCCCGAGCGGGTTGTGCACATGTTCTTACATCACAAATGTATACCTTGATACACATAAATAATAAATAATATATATATATATATATATATATATATATATATTCTTACATCACAATGTATACCTTGATACACATAAATAATAATATATATATATATATATATATATATATATATATATATATATATATATATATATATATATATATATATATGTGTATATGTGTATATATAAATATATATAATTTAAAATTCCTTAATGGGATATCAATCAACAACAAGTTGGCAATCTGTCACCTTTCATTCAAAATATACATAATATACGAGTGTTTGTACCGATCAAAAGTGTGTACGCGATAAAGCAATAAAAAATGGAACATAAGATAAATATAACTTAGTCATCATCAAGCATTTATTTCATCATATATTGGTAAATGTAACTTAGTAGCACGGCAGAGACACGGGAGATCATATCTCAATCGTGACCAGCCATTGTGTTATTGTTACACAATCGTTTTCAGGCTTAAAGCAGTGAACTTTCTATGTTCAAAAACGGTGATTTTAAAATCTAGACGGAACCACGCAGAAGACCCCCACGAGTTTTCAAGTTTTCAAGAATAAAAAACTGACGCCCTTGTTGGATGAGGGCGCAAGCTAAACGCAACAACAGTTCTCGGATCAACAAAAACAAATCCGTGCGCCTGAAAGCCGTGAAATGGATCCTGATGTCAGGAAAAATTAGTTCCTCGTGAGCTGACCGAATGAAAGCAAGAGAACCGGAAACCCAAAAGTGAGATGCTGCTCTCTCTTTTAGTAAAACCAAATAATTTCTCCACCGGGTCGTGACCGGGCACGAAAAGTGGATCTATTTCAAGAATTCTCGGCGTAAAGTTTGTCCGAAACCCGGCACTCCAATCCCATCGACTGCAAGGCCAAATCGTTTCAGACAAAAAGACAGTGCTCTCTGTTTGGTGGAACCAGAAAGGCGTGACCTACTATGATAGCTGCTGGAAACTGGTCAAAACGTTACTGCGCTTTTTATCCACCAACAGCAAATTATCTATTTGAGCCGAATCCTGCTCGAAAAACCACCAGAATAGCGATAGAAACACCACAAGACAACTCTGCTTCCATGACAAAGCCTCTTCTCTCACTCAAAGGAAACCATATGCTTAGGCTCGGATGGCAAACACTTTCTCACGCGCCGAACTTCATCCGATTACGATCTCTTCGCACCGATGGGACCCGCTCTGGCTGAGCAGCGCTTCTATTCTTACAAAGATGTAGGAATTTGGCTCGATAATTGGTTCGCCACAAAAGATGAAAATTTCTTCAGACGAGGAATCCATAGCTTACCCCAAAAGATGGAAGGCATTATAGCTAGCGATAGGCAATGCTTTGAATGAGACAGTTGCTACGGTTTTTGTTTAATAAAACCATGATTTTGCTGCAAAAATTCCATATCATATTGGTACGCCTAGTATATACTTTCAATTTACATGGATATACCCGCATCGGCCTAATCTTAACAAGTTTGATTATATTAAGAAACATGATATTGTATTTTTTGCCAATAGAAGCTGATTATTATTATAGTTACCCATATTAACCACAAAAGCAACAAGAAGGTATCACGTCTAAATGGTAAATAGAATAAAACATTCGGACCACCGTCAAATAACATTTGAGGACAGAGAATTGCTAGTTTTGTTGGGGGTGGATGACACGCAAGGGCAAGGTGAACTCGCTGCTCAACTAAACGTGTGTCAAGCAACCATTAGCAGCCGCTTTAAGGCCTTGGAAGGAAAGATCCTGAAGCTCTCAAAGTGGGTCTCACATGCACTGAATGAAAGACAGCAACAGAACCGACAAACCATCACTTATGAGATTCTGCTTGCCAGGTTCGAACAGAAATCATTCTTGCATCGGATCGTGACCGAAGATTAACGGTGGATCTTCGTTGACAATCCCAAGCGCCAAAAGTCAGGGTTAGATCCGGGCGAAGCAGAGACATCGACTGTGAGGCCTAATTGCCTCGGAAAATGACAATGCTCTGTGTTTGGTGCGATCAAAACGGTGGTGTCTATTAAGGGCTGCTAAAACCTGGTGAAACCGTCGATGCTGCTCGCTACAGTCAACAAATAATCGATCGCCTTGAACCAGATATAAAATCATAAATAAATTAATTTTACTTCACGACAACGCGTCATCACACAGCGCGGAGTCAATGAAAAAACGTATAAAGCATCTTCAAGGGGAATCCTTTTCCACCCCGCTAGTTCGTTAGACTAGGCTCCATCCGATCACCCCATCTTTGCATCGCTAGATGGCTAAGCAGAAATCTGCTCCGTATGAAAACGTCCGAAAATGAATAGGTGATTGATTTGCCTCTAAAGATACGGACTTTTTCAGGCAAGGAATCTACAAGTTGCCCGAAAGATGGGCACAGTGTATAGTTAACGAGAACCGTTGCTTTTAATAAAATATCTTCGCTCGTTATAGAACGAGATAGTTGTTTTTGCTAAAAATAGTTGACTTGTTATTAACTCGCCATTAAAACTTTTAATTATTTAATTCATGTAATGGTAGCACAGATAATGTATTATTAGATGATTACGCCGATGGCAAATGTAAAATAATAATAATAATAATAATAATAATAATAATAATAATAATACCAGCAGCAACAACGACAACAAGCAGACTGTGAGCTGGCTGTCGCACCGCCTACGGTGACAATGATGGGGGGGGGTGTTTGTGTGCATCTGTATCCTTGGCTACGAATCGAACAAACGAGCGCAAGTGAGCGAGCGAGCGCGCGGATTGAATCTCTCCCTCGTCAACGGGACTGGCGGGTGGGTGGTTGTGGGTGTGGGCATTCATTGATTGCACAGCGGCGAGAGTTGATTTGCCTCTGCCATCTACCTAGCTCTGCTCTGGTCTGGTCGTCGCCTTCGAGGTGAGCGGCCTCGACATAAGGGCCACTACCCCCCCCCCCCCCCCGTCGACCCCCAGCATCCCACCCTCACGCTCCCTATTTCCTCCCTCCACACACAGTGGAATCTCACCATCACTAGCATTATGGCGGCGGTGGCAGCGGCAGTAGTTAATGATGAGAGAAACAGAAGTCTGCATAGCATCAACTATTCAGCCTGATGACCCTCAGCCAAGATTTAGTGTCGATGGATCTGCTACTTTTCGCATTGCTTCATAGACGGTAGACCCCCCATAACTACAAATCGGTGCAACGGTGGAGCTCGAACCCGCGCACCTCCGATGTGTCTCCTCCGGTCGCTAGGCGCAGACGAATGCTGAACCACCATGCCACCGATCTCTCGAGCCTGCATAGCATATAGAATTGGATATCTGCCCGAGATAGCTGGACAAGCATCATAGGCGCAACGAAGACAGTGAAATGAAAGAGGGGAGGGAGAGCTGCGATACCGAGATAAAGTTAGATATAATAGCAAGAGAAGAAAGTGAGGTGTCACGTGGTCAACACCATCATCATGCTCATCATCATGGTCATCGTCCTCACAACCACCATCATCACCACCACGACGACGAACCGGGAGAGGACCAACTTCAACGATATTCCGAGTGAACTCGAGCTTCGCTCACTCCGTCAAATGCACTGCGTAGAGACACCCACACACACACACACACACACATGTGAAATGCACGCAATCCTTGGTAGGTTTCCTTAACGGACTTCACTGAATCGCTATTTGTTTGCCTTACGCTCGCTCTCTCTTGCCTAATTGCTCTCTCGCTCTTGTTGTCTCTCTTGAGTGTTTCTCTTTCTCTTAGAACCTTCTACATGATCTACTCGATAAAGTAACGGGGATTAATGCAAATAAAAGCATACCCTTATGAAATATTACTAGGCTATGACAAGAAACGAGTTTTTGTATCGGGAATCGCACTGCGCGCGACTACAATCATGACAAACACTGCCTTGCCTAATAATAATAATAATAATAATAATAATAAAACGAAGAAGAAGAAGGCCGGTAGTTACTACGGTAACGAGTAGTGCAGAGTAAATCGTAATATAAGAAGTTCAGCGAGGTTGCATGCCCCTTGATGACAGTACAATCTCACACAGCGGCTAGCTCGTATACGAACGACGACCATGTAATATAGATGCGATCGATTAGCGGGTCATCAGATCTCTATTTATCGATCTCTGATTCACTCAGTACGAATAAGTAGCAGCAGCAGCCTTAAAAGCGGTGAAGCTGTCAACGTTGCGTACGCAAGTTAATGCCGTAGATTGCCCTCGTTTGCGAGTATTCACGAGCTGCTCGAACATTGGGCACGGCTGTAATAATTTTAACCTCATATGGAGTTTGTTTCGTATATATATATATATATATATATATATATTTGTGAGCTCCTGACGCCGAGCCAAATCTTTGTACTTACGTATTATCGACACTAAATGTGTGAATAAATGGAATTTGTGGATACTATATATAACATGGTCTTCCATAAATGACCGTGTCTTTAAGGTTTGGTCGAATTCGAAAAGAAAATAACTTTTCCCAATGGAAGGAGGGGGTGGAAACGTCTTGCTTAGGAGTTAGGATAAAATTTATAAAAGTAGCTGTTCTGTCTTTTTCTCCTACATGGTTGTGCAGAATCTACGATGCGGGAGAACGAGTCAACGCATGAAGGAACCGACTAATACATAATAGGAACACCGACGTATTCAGCGGCATAATCGATTCCTTCTTCAAAATTGTGCATACTCTGAATGACACACGACGCAAGCTAGCGAGAGGCCAATAGCCGAGTTAAGGAAAATCATAAAATGTCGATATGTTGTTGTGTCTTGCTTCGTTGAAGCTTTCACGCGCAGAACCGTAAAATTTTGCCATTCCGTCAAAAAACGAATATGCTCAGCAACAAAGCAAATGTAATGCCCATAATTTTCGCACCAACGTGATGGTGCTGAGTCACGTAGTTGCCGAGTAACGAAGTTTTTTCGACAGCCATATCGAACGTAAAGGCATGTATACGTGCTAGCATTTTGACCTGCTTCAACAAACTACTCGCGCTCGTTGAGAAACACCAGCATTTTTTGCTAACTGCTTTACCCTGAGCAGCTTTTGCGTGGACTTCAATTCGAAGTTCGCGTAGGCTTTCATTTGAAGTGCGCACGGGCGTTTGTTTGGAGTTCGCGCCATTCGAGGCGCCAAAGCGGCATAAGAAAAACCGTCAACACAGAGAAGACAGACGACCCGCCAAGTGCTATAGAAAATGAGGTTTTGGGTTCTTAGAACCTTATCGTGTCATTTCACCGCGAACTGCAGACTGTATAAAACTTTCGTAATGAACCGGGTTACAAATGCAGAAAAAAGCTCATATGATCTGCATGTATGGTCAAGCACGCTGTAACGCGAGAGTGTAACGCGCGACGGCAGTACGCAGAGCGTTTACCAAATAAACTTATACCTGATAGTCGCACGTTTACGAATGTACACAGTTGGTCACGTAAAAGTTGAAAAAACGGTTAGCGGACGAAACTCCGAGCACTTGTTAAAATTAAAAAATAAATTTATTTGCTGAAGCAGGTCAAAATTCTAGCAAGTATGCATGCCCTCACTTTCATTATGGCTGTTGAAAAAGCTTACTTGCTCGCGGCAACTACGTAACGCACCACTATCACTTTGGCACGAAAATGATCGGCATTCAAATGCCTACTGTCTGAGGACATATATTGGACGTAATGGCAAATGTTTACGGTTCTGCACGTGAAAGCTTCATCATAAGACATACCAACATATCGACTTTTTATGAGTTTTCTTATTCTGGCTATACGCCTTTCGCTAGCTTGCGCCGCGTGTTATTCAGAACATGCAGAATTTTTCCTCTGAACACGTCTTCGGTTCCCTCATAAGTTAACTGAAAACAAGCCTCCTCCTTCTACTGGGAAAAAAAAATTCTAGCTGAGTTCTACCATACCTTAAAATAACTACATACGGTTATAGAAGACCTATATATATATATATATATATATATATATATATATATATATATATATATCGCCATCCTAAGGTTCACTATGCTATGGACATTCGTACATCTGACTATGCCGTCTTCAAACTTACACTACTAATACTATGGTTAAAACAAAAATACGACCACACCAACTGACCTACTGGCCAATTAAATCGTGAAATATTGAGCGAGTTTTGGTTGGCAATGCCACACGCTAGACACACACGTCTATATGACAAGACAATATAGGGTTTTTGGGGTGTTTGAACACCACTCTTAGCAGAAAACTACTCTAACAATAGCAGCAAAGCACCCAGCAAGAGCAGGTACATAAAACTGGATAATAAAATAGACGAAATACTATAAATATAAATGTATATTACAAATTTACTTCAGTATGTGTATGTATATATATCGGAAAACCCACACAGTGCAGAGAGGACATACAACATCTTGTCAGTGCTTAGTCTCTCGTTCTTTCGGCAGCATTGGTAGGTACATCGTCATAATCGTCTGTGTTTGGACAAAGTGACTTACCTGCTTATCACAAGCAGGTTTGGCCAACCTGTCTTTTGATTCGAGCACTAGCTTCACCACGTTCCCCAAGGAACCATGTTCCCCTTCTCCCCTATATTTTTACGTAGCTCCGGTCTTGCGTCATTGAAGCCTTGGCACCTGAACACCGTGTGTGTTCTGCCGTGTCAATCTCTCCACTGTCACCCATCAGACAGACAGTCAGGAGAAAAAAATGGCCTTTAGAATCGCAACATCGGATGTTGCTGTGTTCCCTGCCTCAGGGAGACTCTTTTTGTTGTACTGTCCAAGCCTGTTACCTATTCGTGTGTGTGAATGTTGTTATAATTTGTCACTTACCGCTGGACGTGAATAACGAGCGATCGAGTTAAATCCACAATCGAAGGAAGATATTAAACTTCGAAGTCGAGCCGACAACCGAGGGGACACAAACGAGCGCGATTTGCAGTACAGAGTACACAAATAAGAAAAGGAGGCGTGCGGCATTCTGCATATATACATATATATATATATATATATATATATATATATACGAAAACGGATCGACAAGTTCTAGAACTTTAAATTAAATTGTTTTTCAACTCTTTAAAATTGAACCAAAACCATCTTCCGGCTTGTTCCGCCTAGAAACGTCATTAATCGGCTACACAAATCAGTGGCGGCGTTGATAGTTTGAGTTGGGTTCAAAGAAGTAGAAAAACAAGGCGATTGTTCGGCGATTTTTTGAGGATCCGAAAATGGAGGAACAACGTTTTTGCATCAAGTTCTGCATCGAAAACCAAACCATATGCTCTAAAGTAGTGGAAATGTTACGAACTGCTTAAGGTGATCAAGTGGTATGCCGACGCACTCTGTATAGGTACCGTCGGTTTCGCGACGAACATGAAGAGATCGAAGATGAACCTCATGTGGCCTCGCCGAAGGCGTTCGACGTCATCAACAGAAGAAAACGTTGGAAAACTTTCGTGATATCGTGCCCAACAATTGCCGAGTTACTATCAGGGAGATAGCTGAGGATTGATATATCTCATAGATCAGTTGTAGCAGGCTTGACCGATATTTTCTGGATCAGAAGACTGGAAGCGAAGTTCGTTCGCAAAAATGTTAAGCTTCCAGCAAATTAACGCCCGTAGGGAAATGTCCGAATTGAACCTTCAGCAACACCAAAGCCCAATCCTCCCAGTGGTGCTTCCAAGGAGAGAGAGAGTCGCTCGAAGAACTTCAGACAGAGCAGATCCAACATCAGGGTTCTTTTAACTGTCTGTTTTTTGGACTACAAAGAAATCAACTTCCACCAATTACCCCTGCATCTGCAGTCAATAAGCAATACTAAAGAGAAATTTGAAGAAGGTTGCGCGAGCACGTCCGACGCAAGAAGCCTAAACTCTAAACAAACAACTCTTGGATCCTCCATCACGACAACGCACTGGCGCACACATCGTTACTGATTTCGGATTATTGAATGAAAAAATCGATTTCTATATTTCCGCAACCTTTCTATATGCCGGACCTGGCTCCGTGCAACTTTTCCTGTTCCCGTGAATAGAACTCAATTGAAGAAACAACGTTTTGATACTACAGAGGACAGAGAAAAATCGCAGGTGCAACTCAACTCGATTCCGAAAGAAGCATTTGGAAAATGTTTCAAAGCGTGGAAAATAAGATGGCATAGGTGCCATTGCGGGCTACATTTAAGGAAACAAAAACACTTCAGAAGGTTAAATAAGTATATATTTTTTTCTAAATATGTATCCGAAGTAGTCGATCCGCTCTCGTGTATATAATATATATGTATGTATGTATGTAATATATATATATATATATATATATATTTGCTCTTACATTGTTTACACAAACATGTATATACATATGGTGGAAAGAAAGAGGAGAGCCAAGCCTTACTCAAGATGGGTCGTACAAGAAATGTGACTTCTGTACAAGGTTTCTGTTTTTGCCTTACTC
>QVRM01006206.1:2500-280359 GCA_003439945.1 Dermanyssus gallinae | reverse complement strand
TTTTTCGTTGGGAACGGTAAAAGCAGTAACGACAACCCCCCACTCTGGCCTAGAATTGTGCTCCGCCGATCAAAACACCAGGGCAAAAAATCCGACGAAAAAGATTTCACAAACTCAGTTAAGACAACTGAAAAATTGTTTTGGGAGCGGGAAAAGTGTTCGTAAAGTTTGTCTCAAAGTTGCCTAGCTAATGGATCAAGATTTGTATTGGCGAAACGTTCAGGCAGTTACACGGCAGTGTCTCAGATAGCCACGATAGGTCACGAGGGACTTGAACTGATTGGTACTGCTAACGTGTATAAATCAAAAGGTAAACTCATTTATGCATTTTGTGTTAGATTGTGGTAATGTCTGTTTATAAAAAAATGTACTGCTCTTAAAACGTTTCTCTTTTAAAAAACTTGAGGTCCTAATCATTAGTAAAACTACACTCGTAAGCTTACACATAATTAGTTGACGGAAATATGGAATATTATTCAAAGTTAAAAACAATTCAAACAAAAGCAGTTGCTCACTCGGAGCGTATATATATATTGCCTTGCAACAATATGCTTGCCTAAAGGATGTAGTGGCTACCGCGATTCATTGACACCGAAAATGTTGCTTTACCATACGGGGGCACTGATTGTAGTGCGCGTGTATATGAGATTTACTTTCGACAACGGCATTTTCTACTTTACTTTATCGTCGTCTAGTTATTATAAAGTTTGCCCATGTTAGCTTGTCAATTCAGACTTCGGTTAAAATTACCACAAATTTAAAGTCATAAATCATAAGCTGCTCTCTCTCTCTCTCTCCCCGCCCGACTCGAATGTATTAGTCTGTAACAATCCTTTTTGACCACCACTAAGATGAGGCCAATTTCAGTTCGAGGTAAGTCACACACACAGGCATTTTAACTGTGTGCATAGTATCGGGTATCAACTAAATCGAATGTAACGACGCTACGGGAAAACGTTTTGTATAAGCCCTGCTCGTCTTGAATGGATACAATGTGTAAAATGTGACCCGACTCAAACGCACGCTGCTGAAATAGTCGGCTAATTTTTATCGTTAGTTGCTGGCGCAATACGTCGCACTTTCGTACATAAGGATTAAGCAATGAGATGAGACTATTATGCTTTAATCATAACTAAAGATCGCTTATCGTCGTGCTGTGTTATTGGCAGGTTCTCGTGGCCGACCAGACACAGGGAAGCGGGGGACATCGTGGAACCTCTGGAGGTCCCGTCGGAGGTCTTGGTCGAACGCTTTTCGTCGACTCGGAGGCCCGGCACAACAACATTGATGTCTCTGAACCTGAACTCTTCTTCCGCTTTTCGCCCTGGCAGAATGTCACCGCCCACTATCTTAACAAGGTGTGTACGTCGTCAGAATGGTTTATTATCTGAGATTCAATTGCTCTCTTCTTGTGTCTTTCGCCGTGCGGGTGGTTCGATGTTTGTACTTTGTTTTATATAAAGAGAAAATGAACACTTGGTTGTTGCAGAGAGATCGATTGCACATCGATTTGTGCTGGTAGGATCTGTCCCACTATTTTATGTTGTCGTTTTACTTCATGGTTTTACGCGAGTACTTTGCAGTTTTTTTCGCCGGACAACAACAGTAGTTGCTTACGGAAAGCTGTTTTAGTAAACCGATAATAATTTGTAGGTTGGCTGCGAATTAATGGTGGACATAGTGGTGAATAGTGTAATGTAGTGGTGAATGGCTGTTCCAATTGTTTCTGTTCGCGTGTGCATAGCGCTTAATATGTGATTTAATGTTGATTTTGTAGTGTAGCTGTGTGTCGGTTCGTTTTTACTGTGTAGGTCTTATCCGCTGTTTTGTTTATGTTATAAGCTAAAAAATACCAGAACGCGTTCACCATAGATACGCCCTGATAGTATCTTCAGTCAATTTTCTGTGACTAACTTACAGGGTCGCGACTGCTCTGTTATATTCTCCCTAGAGCTAGTGGGACGGGCATTATTCTGCAGCACAATCAGTGGCCATAGGTTCGAAGGAAATATTTCACCATAGCAGGTGATTTTATTGCGGAGATATTACTCGGTTAAAGTTATCTATATTTATAATCTAAAAAATCATATCATAACAATACATCATGATATACATGAAGGGGTCTATGACATTTCCTTGTGGGACGCGGGAAATGTTCTGCGCGAGAACTTCTGACGTCCTGTTTCCGTACTCGTAGAGCTGACTTCTACCTTGAAGGTTTGTGTTGTGATTACAATCAGGGCTTTTGATACGATTCCTATTGTTGCTATAGTATTGTATAGCCGGTCATGCAGAACGGCGTCAAAGACTCTCTCGAAAGGTCAAGAAACACGACCGCAGAGTGAGGTCGAATCTAGGCCCAACCATTCATATTCCGACCCATGACGTTCAGGATTCTCTGATTTAAGCAGTCTTTTGTTAGCGTTATATAGAAAGTCGTGTGCGTGTTGCTAGCGATGTATAAACTCTGCGTTTTTTTTTGCCGAAATCGAATACTGTGACAGAAGGAGACCGTGCTGACCGGCTCCGGCAAATGAACGTAATTGTTCTTGCTACACACGTATGCTTGTCGTCTATAGAAAGGTTAACAACACAGCAGCATAGACACAGCCTATACGACACGCTCCTTTCTTGACCCTTTCACTTCCCGGATATTTATCGAAGCTCACCGAGCTTTTTTTTCGCCGAAAGTGTTACGACAGACAAACACATGGTCCTATCCCGCTAAACTTTGGAGTTTGGAAGAACCACATAGCATTGTCGATCGAAACAAGCAGAAACCTTTAGCCTTCTAATAGTTTGCCACCAAGTTGGCCCGTCTGGGAACGGTTTGAGTTGCTCTCGTTTACATTAGGTGTGTGTGTGTGTGAAAAAGCGTTGGCTGCTCTTTGTTTACAAAGCAAAAACAATTGTTTATTTAAATATCTAGGCTTCTCCGAAACTGTCTTCTCCTTTTAGCATTAGGAAATAGTTAATCAATGTATATACCCCGCTTTCAAAGAATCTAAGTTTAAGGAAACGTTGTAATCTGTTGTGTTCTTTTTTTAGAAAGACTCTCTTTATATGTTTATTTTACTTTAAATAGCTAACATCTTGAAGTGATCGAAATAATTTATGTTCTGCAAAGCCCGGGGATAGAAACGGGTACTTACTAATTTCCCAGCTCCAGTTATCTTTTAAAGACATAAAGGTGGGCATTGTTCTAGGTCGACACTTTTTTTTCTGTTAATAAGCGATCAAATATAAATTAAACGTGTCTCAGATTACCAACAACATAGTGATGTCTTTATTAAGCTCATGATTTGTTTGGGAGGAATATATAAGAACCACCTGCGACCTCCACCCCAAAAAAGGTTTTTCTAACTTTCTTGTAGAAGGTACCTACTACACTACAGGTAATGGAGCTTTGGTAGGTGGGCTTGAATGGGCCAGGAACTGGACTTGGACATAGATAAAGAGACTGACTAATCGCGCCTCATAATAGACAGGTGCAGAACGAGATTACTCAAGCAGTTTTTTTTATCAACGCCAGGAAAATATTGGAGAAAACTACACTTTGAAATATTAAGGGCTTTTCGATGCAAATCAATCAAGGGTCGTTGTTGGTCTACTGTATGATGCCGAAAGTCTGCAAGTGGTTGTCTTTCGATCTCCGCAGGGTAAGCTCGAGTGGCTAAACAAGGCAAGCTCAAAGCTATTAACAGGCCGCATCGAGCAGCACAAAAGTGTAACGCAACCTCACACCATCTAGCCAGCTGCCTGCCTTGGGCTTATCGAATCCAAGTAGCGCGGAACACAATCGTCACTGCGGCCGAACTTACGTTCGAAATCACTTCGACAACATTTGGCTTGTATGCGTTGTGAAGCGAATGCGCATAGTCTCAGAGTATGCTATTTGAAGTAGCAGCGGCTATGCAACCTGTAGGACGAAGGTCTATTATTCATTTTTGGAATCTGTTGTGGTAATTGCTTCCCAACAAAGGGATGAATAAATGAATCAAATGAACGATAAATCATCTAGCCTAAAGCTAGTGACTAATGTGTAACGGCTGCTTTTACTCGCACAGCTGTGCCGATAGGCAATGACGATAATTACTTATCCAGCGGCTCATCCCTGTAGGTATGTGCACAACACAACAATGCTACATAAAATCGCATATTACATCGCGATGGCGGGACATTGCTGTTCTTATAAATGCAGTGTAATAGGCAAAATCTAATTGGCATTATGATTTAGATTAAGGCGTATATGTTCAATTGATTACGTTTTTAAAGCAGTACTTCATCTATGAGCGATTGGGTCGAAACCTGCTCGTTGAATTCCATCAGTGACGCTCGATAAAACGGTTCAGTTGTTTGCTATTTTTATTTTTATGTATCTATTTTCCCGTCCTAGTAGAGAATAGGTTACGACGTATACATGGGTAGGGTTAGTTCGATATGAGTATATTCAGGCAAGCTGAATTAACTCACCGCACAAAAAGTCTGGCGTGGAACGACAGAGGATAAACTTGCATCTCGGTAGGCTACAAGATGCACGAAAAAATACAGAGTATTACAACTCAACGATTCGAAAGCTTGTAAAACCTCACGAATGAATCGGTTACATTAGACAGCTCGGTTATACAAGCACTGCTGACAACAGAATGCGCTGATTCCACAACAGTTAACCACTAAGTAATTTCGCCAATCATCCTAATGCTAACGTGTTTAATTACATCACTTTGCCAGCCTGAACAAAACTGAGTAGTTCTCATCATGAGCATATAGAACCCAGAGAGAGAGGGCTTCCACAGTATGTAGTGCACGTATAACTAAAGTGCAATATCAAATGCGCGATACCTAAGGCGGATGGATCATCAACCAACCATTGCGACCAAGCAAGCTGCCATGATAAGTGCGTAGAAGAAAAGTTCGCCGACGCGCTTATGTGTTCGCAATTTCTCGCGCGGCGCTGGCTTCATGAGTTGGCCGGTTGTGCACTTTTCGAGTCTGACTTGCTGCTTTTATCCCGCTATGACGCTGTTTATCGTGCAACGGAATCTTTATCTCTCACCAACATTCTTTCGATGCGTATTGTACATTCACTGTCGTATGAGAGACGTGAATTGAAGTTAGCGTTGTTGCCTTCATCTGCCCGCGGACGTCTGATGCCTGGGAACTTTATGTTACGAAATGGAGGACGCTCGACGGCGGTCGTCAGCGTTCCGCATGTTTGCGGCATGTTATATACACGGACAAGTCCTTGGCGTTTCAAGCATGACAGGGTGCTCCGAAGGTGCAAGGTCAGTTGTTAAATGATCTTCTACCCTTATTCGATGCAAGTATCCAGAATAGCCGCGCCAAAGAAGGTCAACCTTATCACGTTCAGAAAAGCCTAAAGTCTTCTAGAGCTATCTTGTCAGCGACAAGAAGTAGGAACAAATGTGCAAGAGCTTGCATTCGGACGCCATGAGATTTGAATCAAACAAGGCAGCTTTTTATGACACCGTTTATGTGTAATTAACGGAGAGATGCCTGCAAAGATTTTTGCAAGCATTTTCCGTCGTAGTATGACGACTGAAACTGGCTTTGCTTCAAACCTGTTACTCATTTTGTTTAATCTCTGCTGATTTTTAACAAAATAATGATTCAGCGTTGGCACTCGTATTAAATTATTTTATCTTAACATAGCAGGGAATAGAGTCATACTGGGGACAAGAAAAGGGTAGCTGTTCAAAGCACACTCGAGCCCGCCTGTCAGAGAAAAGGATCAAGCTCTGCTTGAGTAAAATTGGCTCTGAAAGTGACAAGCTTATCTTTTTTGACAGTTTAGGGAGAACGTCTCCGAAGAACGACCGGTTGACGTCCGCCAAAAGTGGAATTTCTTCCGTTCGTCTGCCTTTTTTCCTACTGACATAAAGCGGAGGTCGGCAAAGTATTTATGTCTCACGAATTGGTGCGTGTGGAAGTGTTTCTTTTGGCGGACAATTGATCAGATCAGGAAAGTTTCGAAGATCAGTTATGAGACATTGAAGTAAACAATCAGTAGAGAAGAAAATGGAGTGCATTTGCATCGTTTTTTGGCGACGACTGCTGTTGTCACTTACCAGGCAACCAGGCGTTCTCTGCTCACGATAAATTAAACTATTATAAAAATCATATGTTTTGTATATGGATATATATATATATATATATATATATATATATATATATATATATATATATTAAAGTCGTTCTGTGGTTCCGATCGTTCGGTAGTTTTCGACGCGCCAATTATTTGTGGGCAATATCCTCCAGTGTTCATCATCATGCAATTTAAATGACGGCGCCGTTTGAATCTGCAATCCGATCCAGGGGTGTGAAATCTGCCCTTCCACCACAGCTAATGATACAACTAAGCAGTGGGTCGTCAGGTGTCTCGTAGATTGCAGAGAACCCATGCACTAATCACTCGAAGGCTGGAAGGAATGGGTGGCACACATCGCTAAGCATTTGCTTCAAGTTTTGCCTAAACGATGCTAGCGTGAGTGTGACTGGTAAAATTGAACGTTGAAATAGAACCTCAGTCAGTGACTGAGTGGCGTACAATAGGTTTTATTCGGATTTCTTCGACAAGCAAAATACTTTCTTTCGAAGAATTGCGACCGTTATTCCACGTTCCATCCAATCATTCTCGTTGATGTATCGACTGAAATGCTGCCATGCATTTCAATACTATTGCTTGCAACCGGCCTAATCTTAATACCGAACCGTTGTAGAGCCGTCTGTAGAGAGAGCTGCAGGGGGTCTAATGGTGGCTGTAGCAATTAACGCCCACAAGGGACTATTTCGGCAATGTGTAGGCCAAAGCACTCCCCTAGAGGCTAGAGACGATGATTTCAAGCTAGCTGCTAAAGTGGGGAACCTAGTCAATTCATGCTTCGGCTACTTGTCGGCTACCGGTCTCGATGTAAGAGACGCCCACTACACCGAAACTTCACTGCCTTGGTCCTGTTCATATTGATCCACACCAGACCATTGTTCTGTCGGCAGTCGTACAGCCCTAAATCGTTAAGAGCAGCCTGTACGTATGCCTGTTCTTTCGGCACTCTAAATATGTCAAATGATATCAAATGACTAAGTCTTCTGGAGGAATTACGGCCAGAACGGACCTGGCCCCCAGTCGCAGTTTCATTGGCAGAGTGAGAGAAGAGACCCAAAGAGGCTCAAATCTAGAACTCAAGCTAGAAGCACTAAGTTGGCTGTTTAACCACAGCTCTTCCGGCCTAGGAATTCATGTTAAATCGATGGTTAATTGAAACGTTCGCGCACAAGGCCCACCAACGGTTTATTCATTGCGTTCAACTTCAACAACATTCCCATTTACATATAGGTGGGATGGGTGGTGCGTTCTTTGGATCTAATTGGAACGATAAGTACGCATACCACTCATGCGTTGGCTACTGCTTGTTAACCTATCGCGTTTGCAACAGCGTTTTTTATGAAGTCGCATTGTGCGAGATTATTATGGGTATGTATTGAGGTTCGACACGGAAGTGCTGGAGGATCAGACAGCACACTCAAACTACTAGAGCCCTCCAAATCAAGCCGCATTTTGTGTGGATAAAGGCACGGAAGAAATGAGCTCACCTCGGCTGACATAATGTCTGCTTCCATTTCTCCAGAGATCCGCCCCCAGGTGATTTACCACTTACTTCGTAACCCTAACGAGCTACAACATATTCTCCCTAAAAAAGTGTGGGCCTCATTGCGAACAAAATTACATGTGTCGATTCATACTTGACTGCTTCTCATGCAGTCTCGCCTCGTCCACCACCGGGTAGAAGCAGAACCTGCTTCGACTTTTTGCCGTAGTAGTCGAAATGTTGGTAGTGTCGGAATTCAGTGGACTTCGTTGGCGTAACTTTCACTAACGAGACATGCATAATTAATCGCATTATGTACTAAACTTACGTTCGATTTTCGATGTTCACACTTGGGAACCTATAGCACCCACGCTGTGGCATATTGCAATTGTTCCCCAACTGAGCGGCAAGTACAATCATTTTTTAGATTATGTTTCTTACTTCAGGAACAGAATTAAAACCTTTTTATTAATTTAAGAGATGAACGCTTAGACAATTGGGTTGCTAAAATGCAATAACGAACGCTTGAGCGAGGTGGGAAGGTTGCTAAAATTCCGCATGATCGATTTCTGCACAATGTATGCTTTTGCGTTTTAAGATACCGTTTGGAGATCTTAGATATGCCCATTGTTTCTACAATAGCAGAGTAGCGTTGTTCAACTTAACGAAGTGCAGTACAATCAGAACTATGTACACGGGTGTCAATAAGGGCGTAACTATAGCCGAACGATGTAAAATACATTTGGAACGAAAACACGTAATAATGGCATTGACATACACTTGAGCAAAATAACAACAACATATATAAAAAATAATAATAGTAACAACGATAGCAAAATACAAACAAATATTGAAAAACTGCACCATCTAATTAGTACACCAGTCCACCTAAATATGAGAGCAGATCTTTCTTGAGGGCAGTCTACCGGAGTTTTGCGTGACTCAGTGAGCTTGTTGCCTTTAGCTAGAGCATTGTTTTTGGTCGCTTGTTAATGGCGTTCTAGCTTCCCGTAGTGATAATGCCCCCTCTGAAACACTGGCTGACAGTGCCAACTTGTCTTTGGGCCAGTGACGCGTGCTGACGTTATTCCCTGGCGGCGGCGGCGGCCGCAGCAGCTACAGCCCAGTCAGGCTAGGCGCGGGTGCAAATAATCTACGGTAGCCCCTGCCTCTTATCCGGCGCTACTAGCCACGCTGGCTCGATCTCTCAATACGGCTCGGTTTCGAGCCCTTCATATGGCTTCGAGATCGTCGGAACGAAGCTATGCCGGACGTCACTCCCCGAGGGCGGCCATTCTCTCGTTTCGAACACCGGCCGTACCACCACGGCAAGCCTGGGAGTCGGTACCAGCGAAGAAGACGGTACGACCCAGCCCAAGCGAGGGGAACGACACGAAATCGTCAAAAAAGGAAAATCAACGACGACGACGACGACAACGGCGACGATGGCGACTGGTCGCACGCACCCTCTACAGCTCGCCTGGTTGTGCCGGTCGCTACGCTACGCTCCTGACTCTGGGCCCCCGAGGGCCCGCTTTTGTGGCCCGTCCTGTAGGCGCTGATTTGGCTCTACTACTTTCAGCTATCTCCTTTAACGCAAGCGTCCGGCTAGTGGCATCTTTTCGAAGGTTGCGCTTTGGGCTGGCTTCTCTTGATTTCGTTCGTTCAGCATCCACTCCCCGGAAAGACCGCTGCGCCAGCCCTGCACCTCGTTTCATAGAGGTACACAGATAGCGTCGTCGCGGTGGTGACGAGTCGCTGGCGTGAGGCGGCCGACAAACGAGAACGTCAAAAGAAACGCGTCACTCTAGGCACTTTCCTTTATGCGTCTTCGTGAGTGGCTGCCTGCCTTTCCGCGGGCCGACGTATACGTGCATATGTACGGGAGAGGAAAAGCGATGAGCAGTAAGAGAGAGAGAGAGAGAGCATGTGTGTATGTGTGTGTGTGTGTACACTAGAAGTCGACCCCGGCGTAGTCTGCGCGTTCAGGCGGAAAATGGAGGAATTGCGCAGATTGAGACGTTGATGAAGCAACGTGCGCCAAACGAACTTCTCTCGTTTGATCGACGCAGAGTCCGAGCGTTCTGAGCTCTGTTCCTGTCTTATGTTTATGTCTGATCTTTGAATGTCCCCCGTGCTTGTATATATATATATATATATATATACACATAGCCATTGGCGCTATGAACAACACCCGCAGACGCCTAGCGGGCCTTGTTTGAGTTCGCTTATTCGTTGCCACAACGACGATGTGGATTAACTCGGTATGCTGGCAGCGGGCTCTTAGTGGGAAACTCAAGTACGCCGGACCTCTTCCCGTCCCCGTCCCACTCAGCATCGATCGATCGAGAATTTGGAAGGACACTTTTCACAGGGATTATCTCAGCACCATTCGGACTTGCTTTCAATGGTGACGTTACTTTTAGCACTATATATATATATATATATATAGTCCTGGCATGAAAATACACGGCATATGTTGCAAGTTAGCCAGCTTCCAACGTATGCTTGCATACAAGTGCAGAACTACAAAGAGGGCATGACATGGTTTTAAATATAATCGATGCTACTTAGACTGCCTGACAGACAACTTCTCAATGAGCGTTGATTTAAAAAATCAGACATATTGACCAAATGTTTAAGAAACACGCGCCGTAAAATACATACAATAAAATACATAATCCTTAAGCCTCTATAAAGACGTGCTATATTCGTTGACTTTAAATCGAACTTTTTAATATATATATATATATATATATACATACATACATACATACATACATAACCACCCTAGACAATGAGAAATCTGCCGTAAAGTCTGGCTGAATGAATGACCTTCTATTCCATGTTAGGGTATAAGTTCGCAGTGAACTATAGAGATAATGAATATCACTAGTTTAAATGATGTATTAAGTTATGGCGATGAATGCCTAATTATTGCAGGAAAAATCCCACGTCGACATTACCTTTGTGACACACCCCCAAAAAGGCATGCTCCTCTTGTGCTTCGGCAATGAGCGCGCCCCTTGCGTAGTTGACCGTCTATTTTTTTTATATGGGAGTTTGTGGGAATTAATGATGCTCATAAGGATTACCTGCAGGCTACGGTAACTGGCGTGAGCCTCACAAATCCTCTAAACTAATTTGTGTCCCATACCTGTCCTCTACCGATTTGGGCAGCGAGGTGTTGAAATCCTATCGACGAGGGCTCGCATGGAGAGAATAATGTAAGCAGCTGTACATATGTACTATCTCTACTGCCCCTTTTCTTGACGTCTTTCTAGCCACTATCCCGTCCTATCCCTTTCTATTCCCGTAAAATGATCATTATGTATGCGTTCAGAAAATATGGCGTTGCTTGTTATCGGGCTTTTTCGTGTATAGTAAGATTACGCTGTGAAGAAGCTTCATCAAAGAACAGCAGGGTCTACGTTTCAATACGGACAGGAATATTTCGAACAGTCGCGTATATGATTACTGTAAACGGGATATCATAAACAAACAAAGCCGGTAATTGAGGAACACCTACTGCTACGACATGCGCAATGCCGCCTAACGCAATCGCCCAGTGGCAGCTATGTACAACGATGCATATGTATAACTGTACCGTTCCTCTCTGATCTCTACTGCCTTTCTGTGCAGAAGCATCAGCAGCCGCACCGTATCGCAGCTTTATCGTCACCCGTCAATCTGTCGCTATCCCATCTGTAACAGCGTTGCCAAGCGTAGCAGTAGTTATTGTTCGTCAAGATCGTTGCAGAGTTCAATAATTCTGGGCAAGGCGTCGACATCGCCCATAGTTGGCGCTGCCACACGGACAAAGGTGACCGTTGATGCAAGTGTGAAATATGATCCCATGAGTGGACACAGTCCAATGGGTGAACAACAGGCTGTAAACGCCAAAGGCGTTATACCAAGCTCTGAGCTTTATTTCCACTCTCTTTCTTAGTTTCCTCTCTTTCCCTTCTCTCTCTCTCTCTCTCTCTCTCTCTCTATATATATATATATATATATATATATATCTGCGCCTTTCTTGTACATGTCTCTTTTTCGTCCTCCTGCTCTCGGCCTTTTGTAAAGTGCCGTCGAGGCTGGGCATTTCTCCAGCAGGGCAGAACGTTGAGGTGCCACGGTCCTGCCCCGGCCCCGAGGTACAAATTCGTCGGGATACTATCGCCATACTGTTACCGCTTCTCTGTCCCTGGTGCTTCCCAGGTCGATAGACGACCATACACTGCAGATGGACCGCGCAGGTGTTGCTCGACTTTGCCAGGGAATGATATTGTCGGCGGCATCGTCGCCGCCTTTGCACCCTTCCGTATATATAACGGGCAGTCCGGGGAGCGCTGAACAAGTTCTCCGAGGAGAAACCGATGAGCTCCTCCCCGCCTCCTATCGGCGCCCGCACGCATTAAGTCGGAGGGGAAGCCTACGGGTCTCTACGGGCCGGGACTGGCCTCACGCTCTATGGTGGCGATTCAAAAATAGACAGTCAACATCCGCCATTTATGTCTGGCTCCTGGCCGACCGCTCACGGCCACAAGCGATCATTGACGTAACTCTGTTATCGACCGCTACGTGTCTTTGACGCGCCACATAAGGGTTACACTGAGCGAACTATTAGGCTTTTCCAGCTATAGGCACCCTCGCTCACACGCATATACGAGTATATATAGTATAGATCGTATATATAGATATAGAAAACGTTAAAGACAACGGCGCAAACGGTATATGTGATGCTCTGGTAAAAGTAGGAGTGACGAGGATCGATACAGTTCCAGATTCCGCTCTCGTTAGTTAAGCCCGGTTGGTGTAGTGGTGCATTCACGTGCGCCTTGCCACCAGAGGAGACACATGGGCGCACGGCGGTTTCGAACCTCGCCGTTGCACATTTGTATTTATGAGGTCCGTCTTATGAATCAGTGCTAAAGCAATTTGCTGTGCACGTGAAATGTTGGTTGAGAGTCAGCCTGAAAATTTTTTTTAACACGCTTTCTTTAGCTCGAATATAGCTCCTGGTGTATCTCGTTTTATATATGATACTTAAATACATGATAAGCCCGAAACTCTCTTAAAGCCTGCCTTAGTGGTTATCAACTATGTTTCTATGTTTAAAATATATATAACCACAAAAAATGCCTTTATTTCCAAAATGTCCCGAGAAACAAAATAAACGAATCCCTAAACCATAATTGTTTGTCACCATCTAACGACCTTACATCGGACTTGCACCCAGAGTCGCGAGTGCAAGATCGATGTGGGGTCGCTAGATGCCGTGGTGACAAACAATTATGGTTTACAGGTTCGTTTATTTTGTTCCTCGGGACATTTTGAAAATAAAGGCATTTTTTAGTTATATCTATTTAGAACATAGAAACATAGTTGATAACCACTTAGGCATGCTTTAACTACTAAGGCGGACTCTCTTAAAGTCTGTCTTAGTGGTTATCAACTACGTTTCTATGTTCTAAATTTCTATAACCAAAAAAATGCCTTTATTTCCAAAAATATGTCCCGAGAAACAAAATAAACGAGCCCTTAAACCATAATTGTTTGTCACCATGGCATCTAGCGACCCTACAACATCGGACTTGCACTCGCGACTCTGTGCGAAAAGGTCGCCAGCACGTTTACTGTCTCAAACTATGAGGTTGGTCGATGATTCGGAGCCAACTGTCATCACACGGAAGAAGTAACAGAGAACAACAGTGGTGGTCGCTGTTGTCTACCCCGCTGCGACGGTAAAAAGGTCTCCGTAATTAACTCGAGCATACGAAACACACATCACCACCCGCAGACAGACAAGCGACGCTGAACGCAGGTTTACCTTGGCGACCTCCACCCAACTGCCCCGGCGTGCCGAGTATTGCACAGACGTACGCATATACGGTGCGCACTCTTTCCGGCGGCTTAACCCGGAAGAAGAGGAAAAAATGAGGACGGGGAACCAACCGCAATACGACGGCTCATCCCGTAACGCTGATGACTATAATATGGGATAATAGTCTCACAAACGCTTACTAACTAACTAACTAAGCAGGCTCCTCAACTGCACGTACGAAATGCTATGCTGGGCGTGCGTTAATGATAATGTGTAGTGTGCGAGACCATACGCGCATGCTGCGATGTACTGCCAGTTACGTACTGCCAGTTACGGCTACGCGGTTGAGCTCCGTGTTGGTGGAAATCATTTCTTGTCCGACAGACCAGACCCTACGGACAACAGCGGCGCCGACGATGCCGAAGTTGCATGGCTCGCAATGACTGCCCACAGTTTTCGCCCTGATCTCTAGCCGCATACTATTTGGCAGTAGTAGTAGATGTTCATCGGCCTCTCTTTTAGCAGCCGCGCCGCACGACAGTGTCGGTTTTCCAGAGTTCAGAGCGATCGATCCGGCGATTGATTCGTCAACTCGCTGCCAGCATTCGCGACTCAAGCCGAAAACGAAAGGAACGCATGATTAATTTAGCGGCAGACAAGCGGCACAGCGAACAAAAGAAGAGTTCCGCTTATATCACGCGTTTTTGGGAACAAGTTACGGGGTTCCGGTTGATTTGCGTAAGGTGAGGTGTAAGACCGGCGGCATGGATGACGCCGTTACGTCTGCGATTACCGATGTCGGTTCGTGTCATAGTCGGTGTACGTGCCAAACGGCTCTGACCAGCAGTACTACTGTCGGGAAGGGAAAAAACTGCATCCGTTCTTACGAGCCAGCGTCACGCCATGACGTAACGCAAAACGCGAATGCAACTCTTACTTACGTAAATGTACTGATAATAATAATAATCAAGTTCGGACTAGGATGGTTGTCATGTCAAGTTAACAACGTAACAATAAATGGAAACAGTAATTTCAACAATAATAGCACTGGTAACGGTAAAACGCGTAACAATCATTCTAAGGTAGGACGGCAGGCGGCGGCGATAGCAAACTCGGTTCACTGTCACTACGAGTACAGATGAACTTTTTACTTCATACTTGTAACAACGACGCCCAAAGGAGCATTGGCTACAATTCGTTATGTTAAACAATCAAACAGATCTTGCTAGCAAATACATCAAACAGCTTTGAAAAATGTTATGCGCTCCTACATGATTTTCAACGACTGGTTGCTGATTCCACGCGATTTCGGCGGCAGCCAGGACCGCCTTTTTTTCTTTTTTTATGAAGGAGGGTTAAATCGTGTTACGTACTACTGCTCGAGTAGGAAATGAAAAGTGTCCCACCGTTTATCTCGAGCAGTGTGGGAATCGACTCAAGCGGATATTAGCCTACTGATGCCCATACTTACTAAATGCACCCTTAAGCTTCACTCTGTGATGGCTTAGATCTACATAGATCAGTGATATGGGTCATCAGGAAACGTGGCAAGTGTCACTCATGGGCTCCCCAACGTTCGCCTTGCTTTGTTCCAACGCCTGCGAACCCGTATCATTCAAAACCACGTGATCTGCTAGCGCAACAGGTGGAAATTTGGCGTACTTGAGGCTTTCCAAAGCTCCTTTCTCCTTCAGTACCTCCTTTGGCCATGGCTGGTCCTGGCTTCTATCCAGAAGTCGTGTCGCATTTGGCGTCTACGAGCTCCTTGAGGGATCATTTGGGCGAGTCTGGGATCCGTCTTTCTCATTAGCCCATTTGCCTCTAAGTTTTGCAATTGCTGTGGCTCTAGCCTTTCCAGTACCTTAGAAGAGTGTGAGTCGGGTCATCCCCGATCCTTCGTGGCAATAAGCACAGCTTGCTGAAGGAGCTGTTCTAATTTAAAGGAGGAATTTTTGAAAGTTCCCATATCCCGTAAGAATCTGTGTGAGGGAGTGGTTCAGTTCACTACCCGGCCACTCTTTCTATTTTTTGATGTCTATGATGGGGGATCAGAGAGTGTGTTGCGGTGCTCCAGAAAGAATAGAGTCCCGTTTGACCTGCAATGCCTCCACTGATTTGTATTTCTCTATTTCCTTACTACAGCTCGGGTCGTTGTCTCACAGAGTTTGCCTCTCCTCTACTTTCAGATATCAGACAGGAAATCCTGTCAGCATCAGAGAAGCGTTTGTCCTAACCGTGCGATACGCCTGCATAATCCTCAGGGCCGCCACTCTCCGGGCGCTTTCAAGGATTACTCTTGCCTTCTTCGTTTTCAAAGGGGCCATGAGACAGATCGGGGACCCAAAGAACGTGAACAACTCAGCTACTGACATTAACAATCTGCGCCTGCATTATCTTAGTCCATGAATGTTTGGCAGAATTTTTGCGATTGCATTAGCTGTCTTAGCCTAGCAAATATGGATGTAGCTGAGCCCCGTAAGGCCCTAAGGTCTAAGGGTCCAGAGCGTTTACTAAGTCGGCTTTATCCATCCATCTCCTAGTAGATTTAAGTATTGTATTAGCTGTGGAAGTCACAGAAACAGGCCTCATGCGTCTAAGCATACGAAGACCCGGCGTGCTTCCGCTTATACATAAGCAAAGCTTTTGTCGATGGGCACGCTTGTGGAAACTCTAACGCCCACAAACATGCACGTCAGCGCACGCCAAAACAGGCTACACTGCCACTAATGTATAGAAAAAAGTAACCAAAGAAGTACCCCTGCTTTCGAGCCTTGTATTGACTCTACCTGTAAGTTGTTTGAATCATTCTCTAATCTTCTACTTACCTTGACGCTGGGGCTGCAAAACGTGCCGAAATAACTGAAAAAAAATATATATATTTGTGAACACGAGGATACGTGAATGCAGATGCATATATTGTCCTATGTTAGTTCCTTTGCCAAAGCTTGCATACATCTGAAGAGTTTTTTCAACAGAAAAGGTGCCGCGGCGAAAACACGAAAAAAAGCACGCCAAACGACTGCCGTGTGTTCGTCTTGTTTAAAACAACTTGCACATACAGAGAAGCTAGCTTTATGTTTTCGGTTCAGTTAAACAACTTCGCGGTGATGTATTAGAATAAGGATTGAAAGCTTCGCATTTCTATATTGCAAATGCATGCTTTACGCAAATGGTTGCTGGGCATGCTCAAAAATGCAGCCACTACCTAAATATCTTGCTAATAAGAGGGATTCGAATCGCATTGTATTGTTTATTCCATAAGTTATATTAAATACTATATCGATATCAACCTGTTTGTCGTCACGTTACGACGACGTCGCGACCTCACAGTTCAATGTATAGTGCACGCATTAGAAAAACAGATAAGGGCCTTACAACAAGGACAGCCAGAAGCGTAGAATCTGATAAAGACTTTTAACACGTAACAAATTCTACACATGTAGATTACTCATAATGGGCCGCCGGCCGAGCAAATATAAGCAATTCGTTGATATTTCGTCTTCTTTTCGCGCGTTCACGCGATCCCACAGCAGACCCATGGTGCTGGTATGCACAATGTGAATGAATCTTACAAGCATTGCATATATAATGCGGCTAAGCCTCTGCGATAGGCTTTTGAGATCCCAGTATGAAACCGATATTCTAGTTGTATGTAGTTATTACGAGCAGTTTATATAGCAAGTGTAGATATTTGTTTTGCATATTGTGAAAGGAGTACCAATGCACATGTTTAGTCGTAACACCATGTTGCACAACAAAATAAACAAATATTCAGGTCCCAACGGGCTAGTATTATAAGAGCTGGCCGGCTAATGGACACTGATGAGTTCTGATTAAATAAGAAGATCATACAATATTGCTGAATGTTGATAGCCTAGATTGCCGATAATAAACAGCATAAGAGCATGTATTTGCTCAGAACAAATGAAGTCCGACATTCATTTGTGGTTATATGAAAAGGTCCGGAGACATACTCTATACGTGGTCGCTTCGCTCGTCAATCGTAAAGACCACCAGTTAACACACATACCTCTGATTTGGAAAGTTCTTGCGGGTTATATTTTAAAGGTTAGCAACGTTAGAGTACAAAAAACGTTATCATATATAAGCTGAAAATAAAAGGTATACCGTCGGAAGCACACGGGGGTAGGTGGCTTTTCGCGGGAAAAAAATACGTGTGGTGTTGCGTTTCTTGATTGATACATTATATTCGTATGGGCTTACTTGCCCAACAAACTCTGACTTAGAATTACTGTTTTTTTACTTAAGCACAAACAGTGCGAATAAATAAAGTATGAGACGTGGATAAACTCCAAAGCTCAGGAAATCACCATGTAATCCATCTCTAGTAGAAGGTCTCAGCAAAATTATTGTTCCGTGACTAAGAGCCTCATATTTTTCCTTTACCTAAAAGCTAAAACGAAATGGGGATTCTATTACAAGTGTTGGATGCTATTCCGTGCCGTAACATTAGTACACACGCTCTGTACGAGATCAGGTGTAAGTTGCAGTGATCTATACGGATCAGCCTTGAGGTGCCGGATTGAAGCGCTGTACAGTATCATGCATCGGCAGGATCTATTCATTCAGCAATAACTATTGTCTAACTAAAAAAAACAGAAGCGAGAACGACGAGCCATACAACCCAAGCAGAATCAAGGCTAACTCATAACATAATATAACTCACAGGTTTAATAATCACCGTTATTTTCAAGATTGTGAAATAAGACAACGCTCATCTCACATACGAAAAAAATCGCCTTGTACGCGTTTGAATTCACTTATATACGCGTCAATACGACGGACCATTCTATATATATATATATATATATATATATAAGTTGCTGTTGTTTGATTGTCTGACAGCTATCGGATGTTACGCCATCATTGAGCCAAACTTTATCCGCGCCTTCGTGGGGCACAAATACCTGAGCCGATATCGTATCTTATTCGCATCCAAGCAGACCGGGTCATGTGTTGTACAATGCAGGGTCAACAATAACACGGTCACGAAACAGCGACAGAACGGCGCCTGATCATCATGGCGTGCCGTGGCAAATATTAGTAGCATTGCTCACCATTGTCTTCTCCTGATATATACCTTCTCATATATCGGGCCTCATTGTTTTGCCAAACAACAATCCAGTCAGGGACAGAACGGCAAATACGATTACGTTTCTTTTTGTAGGCTGTCCATATGCGTGTTTATGAGATGGCCCACAGAGCGTCTGTTTTGGGTGTTATTCACTCTTATGTAGGTAATAGGCCGTCTACGCAAAGATAAGCGAAATATGTGACTGCACATTTGTGTGTTCTTAAACGTGATCTGTTTTCCTGATTTGGATCTGGATATTCACCAGAGCGTGTCCAGCGCGCTCCAGACGCTTTCCATAGGAAACCGTCAAGCCACCCGTGCAAACTAGTGTGTAAGCTTAGGAGGAACCTACCTAGACAAGTAAACGAAAAATACTGTTCTTCCTTTTCTATACGTTTTGCTGTCCTTGCAAGCCTTAGAGCGTAAAGTTAGACGTCGGATTTATAGAGAAGTTCGGCTTGCTATTTCGACCTGACGCCTGAGATCGTATACCACATGCGTCTAATGTGGTATTACTAGATGGCTTAGGACGAGGAATGGGCGTAACCATTGCATTACTGCTGCTATACTTCACTGAGCCTATCCGTGCCTAAATTCGTCAATTTGTCGCAAATCAATCCTGTAGAAGTCTAAACCTGTCAGTTTATAGAACATCACTTCTATTCAGTAGCTGTCGTGCGGAGATTGAATCCATAACCAACAGTATTCATGTATTCGGCCATTTAACGCTAACGTGTATTAGAATAATATGAGGAATATTTAGAAGTACACTTTTGTTTGTATAGAATATTGCGTCCCACTACGCAGTCACTGCCTATGAATCGGTATTGGGACCAACCCGCATCCCTAGTAATCTTACCCCATTGTCTACGCAGACGATCTGACTGCATTGATCTTTACTGCCCGTGACGATTGCCTGCTCGAAAGAACGGCCAACGGAGCCTTGGCGGATATCCGACAACACCTACACGCGTTAGGCCTCGAAAACCTGGCTTCACCTAAAACGAAAGTAATTCTTTTAAACGACCTAAAGCGTCTTTCAGGGAATCTGAATTTATACCTGGAAGGTGGCCGAGCAACACCTAGCCCATGGTGAAGTGGATGGTCGTGATCCTGGATAGGGCCTTTATGTGCGCAGTGCAGCAAAACAGCGCAGCCAAAGTCTCAGCAGAGCTACGGAAAATTCTCCTACGGATCAGAGGAGCAACCGACTGTCGGCGTCGTCTCTTAGCATCAGTAATAGACAGCATTATGGTATAAGCCGCACCCTTATGGGAGCGCACGACTACCGGAGCTACAATACGCCGCCTCCTCAACAAGACACAAATACCTATGGCGCCCAACATAGCACGAGCATGTCGCACGGCTTCCACAGCAGGCGTACAGGTCCTCTCCAGATAAATTACCTGAGACCTTAAAGTTAAAAAACTGACATTAATAAACCCCTAATAGGCGGTTGGTCGGACGGACGGACGGACGGAACACCAATCAGCAGAATCAGCAGGACAGACGCACCAAGCAATTGGAGCCATCATTCAGAAGCAATCCAGCCGGGCCACTCTGGACACTGGACAAGATCAATACTCCCTGATCTCAAAAAATGGTACACCCTTAAACACGGTTTGCTTACCTACACACTCGCGCAACTGCTATCAGGCCACAGTGGCTGCTTTCACCAAAAGCTACATCGCATTGGCATCGCAAAACTGCCTCCTCCGTATGCCGCATGTGCAACTCAGAGGAGGCGATGACGATGCAAGACTCTGCGATGAACGCTGCGCCATTTTCCATCATAAGCATGATGAATTAGACAACTGATTGTTCCGGTCAATGCTGGCATATCGGAGCCGCCGCTCATCGTGCAACTATGGCTTTGGGCAACATGTTTATCTATATTGATATTCGAGGGCGTTTTTGAAAGTTCTAGTACTTTTAAGTCTGCTGCACAACCACGGTTTCAATTAGCCGGTTCGGTCCGATTTCGCGACATACGTGAAAAGGCCGAGGATGGTCCCGTTTGTCAAGGCCTTCAACGTTGATAACAAAGGAAAACATTGAAAAAATTCGTGATATATTACTCAACAATCGCCGCATTTCTGTCAGGGAGATAGCCGAGCAATTAGAATATCGTATATCTCCAATGCCGGTTATTGTTAAAATTTCTGGATAGTTGTAAAAGTCTTGACTGATCTTTTATGTGCCAGAAGACTGGCGGCGAAAGTCGTTTTAAAATGTTGAAGCAGATGAACATCATTCGGAAAAATTACGAATTGTCCGAACCTTTAGGCGGTAGCTGACGACCCTGGATTACTTCAGCGAGTCATTATAGGAGACAAATCATGGGTATACGGTTACAATATCGAGACCAATCCTTCCAGTGGTGCTTCCAAGGGGAGAGACTTTTTTTTCGATTATAAAATAATCGTGTTTCACGAAAATTCCCACTGAGTTCTACGGCCATTAACCAACTCCTGGATACGCAACTCTTGAATCCCCTGTTACGACAATGCACCGGCGCACACATTGTTACTGATTTCAGATTTTATAATAAATATCTGTATTTCTAAATTTCCGCAACCTCCCCGTTCGCCGGGCCATGCTGACTTTTTCTGTTCCTACTGATACAAAAAAAACATTTGAAAAGACAACGTTTCGAGACTATAGACGAGACAAGGAAAAATTCGCAGGAATAACTCAACTCGACTCCAAAAGACGCAGTTAAAAAGCGTTTCGGAAATTGGAAAAAAAGGTGGCACAAGCGCACTGCAGCGGGCGAGAACTATTTTGAAGGGAACAAAAACACTTAGGATGATTAAATAAAGATGCCTTTTTTTTTATAAATATGTATCCGAACTTTTCGATCCGCTCGCGTATATATATATATATATATATATATATATATATATATATATGTATTTATAGGTACATCAACAGTTCGAGGTACGCCAAGTACGGCATCTACTATAACGTTTAATGCAACGATTCCGATATGGCGACGCTAACGTTGAGAACGTGTGCTTTCTGTCGTCTACTTTGCGCTCGTCTGTTTAGCAGAGGCAGCTGTCATGGCCACACAGCGGTCAAACTCTGTCGGAGGGTGCGTTCGTGGTTCGTGATACGTGGACGCAGCCCTACTTCTCGTGCGAGTACCGCAAATGGGTCGTGTCTCATCTGTCTTTCGTCTGGACCAGACACCGGCTTGCAGTGCTCGGTGTCGACCTCGATGTGTCCGATATCGACATCGACCAGTGCGAATCCGGAACCACCTCGTCGCCAGGAACGTCAACCGGTACTCTTGTACGTAGCACGGCAGCCGGCGGGTCACGTTGGCAAACGTTGGACTTCACGATGAGTGCATGTTGACTACACTAACACCATGACCACACATATGTACAGTGTATGTATAGTGTACAGTAGCGCATACGGCCTGATCAACTTCACCACGCGGTGGTATATGTAATCAGACACCTAACGTCTAAAGCATTAGCGTAAACACTAGCAAGACATCATATAAGACACGGTTCAGAGTACAATCTACTCGAATGCCCACCACGGCATATGATGTAACTCGGCCCAGGTTCTGAGTCTATTTGTGTTATATTTATTCATGCAAGTTAAGCCTACCCCGAGACACTTGAGGCACTGTTTACAGGTTGCCTTCAGGTAAGATGGTCAGAAGCGCGAACAAACTCAAGATAAAGAATAAATTCTACAACGGATAAGAAAACAATTCAGTAGTAAGGTACATGTATCCTCGTGTTTGTAGCAATATGTGAATATGTGCCCGTTCATTCATATTTGACCTTAGATAGAGGCTACGTATGAATAAAGACGGACAAACTCGCACATCGATAGGAACCCACTTAGGGCGTCACACTACACATGTATTCGAACACGAGCGTATGCATTCATGTAATGCAAGTAATGTTCAAATTTATTGTTGCAAAAATACAAATCTGTGATTGGGGGTCCAGCTGCAGCGACTAGAGAGCCACGGCTAAATCCAGCTAACTTATAAAAAAATTTAACTTACTAAATTATTTTAATGAATGAACTACGTTTTAAGATTACGCGCTCCTTGTGTGGGCCACAGGTTAGTTAGGTGTAATCCAAAAAGCTTATACTATGCGCTTGCGTTAGAGCATTAGTTAAAAGGTCCCCCAGGATGTAGATTTTAAATCCATTCAAGCAGCTACATAAGATAGCCGTGGAGTCGCGAAGCTTTGTGGAAATCACAGGATAAATCTACAAAGCTCTGATAGAGGTTGTAGGTTTGTGCTGTTAACTGGTATCGAATAGCTACTGCGCACATGTGACCAGAAGTGATACAATGTATTTAGGCAGGGTACATCTCAACCGGTCCCATAATCAATATACGCTCAGCTGCTAACCTAAGTTAATAGGATTTCAGCAATGCACGCAGCTTGATTATTCGTCCGTGCGCACAACACACGATACACGACAATGACGTCGAACTGCTGCGTTTTGTTCCGGCAGGTGCAGCGTAAGTCAGAGCATAAGACATAAGGCGAGCCATAAGCCACACCCGGATTTGACTCTGTACTGCAGGCAACCAGCTTAGAGGGTTGGACATCAACGAGCTGGGAATCTCTTTATTGGCCACCAGCGGTTGTAGCGGTGAAATGTGGGTTTCGTCAATCCGTCTAGTGGGAACTTGCTAGTGGAAATTGGCGAAACGGCTCGATACTCGACTCTGCGGCGGCCCGCGACGCCGGCCCGCTAGGCGTAATCCCCATTAATAGGTCGGCATAGGAGACGGTACCGTATGTCGGATGCTGGTCGCTTCTGCGCCTAGCCAGAGAGTACCCTCTACCCCGAGCCTATCTGTGAGGGAACCTTTGAAGTTTGACGCGATGAAGACGAAAGCATGTTTGCTTTTCTATCCCTCTTCTCGTACCGCGATGTTGTCCGCCAAAAGGGATGGGGCCTCGTTGTGGGCCCCATGTCATCGATCCCGTTATTGGCCACGGCGCGCCTTCCTCAGGTCATCGTGGCCCCAGCTCAAGTGGTGCTCGAAACTTCGGCGGCGCTGCCTGATACCGGCCGTGCACTAATCATGCATTCTTCTTCGTCATCTTCTTACTACTACTACTACTATTATTGATAATAATATATTATTATTATTATTAGTTATACTATATTGCCGCTTACCTGCGGTCCGACGCTGTTCCCCAACAGAGGTCTTATAAATAATAGGAGGAAGCGATACAAAATAGTTGTCCCACATTGAGCGCGGCTTAAACGCTCCGCCATGCTTTTGTCAGGACGTTGTTGGTGCGTTTTGCGAATCATCCATGAGCAATTAGTGAATATATATATATATATATATATATATATATATATATATATCGGCAGCTGGAAAGCAGGGTGAAACAGAGAAATAAAGCTAAGTGCATAGAGAAGAGGAACAAAGAATTCATCGAGGATGGCAGCTCTACATGACGAAGAAAGCCGCCAGTGTGCCGCACTGAACTGGCTAGATGATTGCCTGGCTAGCTTCTTCTACCTAGCATAGATTTGTTGTCGGCTAGAATGGCTCACACATACGGTGCGCGTGTTTAAAATTATGATTATTCAGTGAAAATACTTTTTGGCCATCTAGAAAAGACTGAGTTCACTCGTTTCCAACAAGGAAGGTCTAAGCATGTAGTCAGTCTCAAGTCGGTGGCTCTGATTGGTTGGACGAAAAGCTATTGTGTTAGCATTTCATTGTAGAAGATGATCCCCTTGTCATCGGCCTAGCGCAAATCCTAGTCTTGACTATACGTCGACTTGCGGATTCCCTTTTGGTTTCGGTAAATTTCGTTTTCTGTTTGGCCCAGCCATGTCCACTGCGGGCTGGATACGAACGGTCGTCTTTACCCACTCAGCACCGAGAGGCTTCGTTCTTTTGCCCAGTTCGTTTCTCTGCCACTGCCAGTCGGCGAAAACGGATTCAAAGGACCGAATGTTCGTTGAAAAACCTACCGAGATTGCTTCCCTCAAAACGACCGCTCTTATCTCCCCGAAAGCGGATAAGGCCTGTTGTCCACCGGGCATCGCGGTTTTTGTCGGAGCGGAAACCGAGCGGCTCCGCGCGCCGACGGGTAAACGCTATCGCTGGGCTCTCGTTAGAGCTGCCATACCACTAAGTCCCGCCGCTCCACTGTGGCTCTAATTAGGGTATAATAACGTGGTCGGGCGCAAGCAACCTTTAATTACTGTTCGTAGAGTTCAAGTAGGTTTTTTTGGCGTGGCTAATGTAGATTGAGCCTCAAAGTACCATGCTAACACAATACCCTTGCCTGTCGTGACAAGATACACGAGGAGGAACCTTTGTCGTATCCACATAAGTGTCAAGCATCAGCGGCAAAGACCCATATATTGTTTTACTTATTTTTGGTAGTTACATAAGTTACGCTTATGTGAGCTCGGTTTCCGTGTATCTTTCGTCGAGACGTTTGCAACAGGCTACGGAGGGGGCTGCAACTGGACGTAAAAGCTTGCTTTAGCGTAACTAGTCTGAAATCAAGGTTTAGCAGACAACTCTGAATATGATAGCTTATCTATTTATTTAAAAGTCACCCAGGTAGGTAAATAGGTTTAGGTATGTAAATACAAACACAATATATATAACAAACATCGTAAGGAGGATTTATGAGTATTCTCGCTGGAGCTGGGAAAACGACACGGATTTAGTACAATCAGGTAGTTGATACAGGGGGCATGGATCTCCACAACGACGGCATTTTCAGTCTTCTTTGGTTTTTTTAATTTGATTTGGATTTGACAGTTTAGGCTAGATCAAGAGATTGTTTGCAACTAGTGTAACTAACTAACTATTCCAAATAAGTGTTATTTGAAAAGAAAAACGGAGCTTCTGCCACGGTAAAGTATCTTATTGTTTCTTCCGATGTTCGTTCGCGAAGGTGACGTTTCAAGGTACACACCGGTGTCACAACGAAAGCAGTGAGTGCGTGTTCACACCAGGGCGCGGTTGGGTACGTGGAGCCTATGTGTGCCGCTGTCGCGAGGGATTCTACCCGAACGCCTCCATTGGGCCTCAACCGTACAATGGATCGGTCATCGAGGACGCATACAGATTTCGAAATAATACGTAAGTGCGTAGTACCGATACTAGTACGTTTGGCTCGATCACCCAGCGGTGAGCTATTCGATCTTGAAGAGGCTTTGAAGCAAGGCTTCGACTTCATTAGGCTGTCCTATCGCTGTGTGTCGACAAGATGCAGCTATAAAGAATCTTCTGTCAGCAGGCGATGCTGTAATACAACCCGAGGTCTGTAATCAACGATCTATCGATGGATCTGATCTGGCCAAATATATAGGCCTCCAGTTGTAGCATCAACAGCTAGTCGACAACCAATTCGTTAACTACTAACGACTGACCCAGTGATTATGTTCCCATGATGAGAGCTAGTCGACGGCTTTCAACAAGCGTGTGGTCATTGTTCGTACACAACGCTATGTTTACTACTCAATACAGTGTACATTATTGCGTACTACTGTTGCTAGCGGAATGGGTTCGAGATTTACGCGTTTTTTTTTTTCATTTAGCATAATACCTAACGTTAAATTTGAACGTCTATGTAACATATACAACGTGTATATGTAAATGTATATACAGCGTTTAGATTTTAAAAAAAGCTCAATAATACATATACAGAAGGTGTATACGTATTATTATATAAACACAAACATATATGGAAGACCAATCAGATCATCAAACTTAATCGGAAAATGTTTTGAATATTAAAAGCCGCCGTGCGACGTAGGATGCGAGCAGTTAAATCAAATTAACAGCAGTCACGCCGTCACAGAACTTAATGGCTCAGGTGCACAGCCTTTGTGCACAGTTCTGCGCGATAACGTTACCTCGGTGCATTAAACACTTACCTCACGGTGATTCCAAACCCTATGGGGAACGGAGGATACTCTATAATTAAAAACAATCTTATAAAAAATGATCCGCAGTCCCAAGTCGGTTATATAGGACTCCAGACGAGAAGAGTTTACTGGCCATATGCTTGCAGCAAGAGTTCTGCATCAAGTACTAAGAAGGTCATGCTGTTAGAATCGCCAACAGCAACTAGAAGCAGGCTTGACAATCTCAGGCTAAGAACCGACCTTCCTACCTAGTTCACCCTACATACAAAAGGACCAGGGTCTCTTTAAAATGCTCTTTTCGGATCGGTCAAATCTGACTGCCTTGCTGTGGCAAAGCCTTTAAGTGGCATGACAAGTTCCTTAAGATGAGTGAGGTCTGCGGCTAGATCCTCCCGGGAGCACTCCGTGTTTGATATCACGCCGCAGCAAAGAGTAGGGATACAGAGCCGGTGGCCGCAAACACGTGCGGCCTCTCAGATGCGTGTGGTGTTCCTGTTCACGGCTTGTCTTGTATCCTTGCTGTCTTGACGACGCCAAAGCCTTGGACACTCTACCATGTTGCATCAAATCCTGATGCGTTAAGGATGCTCGCCGACGGCTGATCCTTGAGGATGTTGGCTACCTGAAGCCCTGCAAAAATCTTTTAGAGTGGCTCCGAGAAACTCATGCTGCGTATCACAGGAAATGGACGTGTCCTTTGCTGAAGGACTTTAAATAAAATACAGTATCGCCGTGCGTGTCGAAGCTAGGTTTTATTGGTCATTGTATAGCAATTTTAGGCCGACTCCATGCTGCAAGAGGATGGGTTTCTGTATATCTGGTAGACTGCCGGGTACATTGTTGGAAAGCTTGTCAGACAGCGTCAAGCACCTGGAAATGAAAAGCGTTTTAAAATCGAGTTTTATCAAAACCTTTTTAATACCAAATTAATTCCTCAATGAACTCCACAACCCAGTTCAACGGTAGCAATTTTGTCGACAATCAGCGCCCTGAATTAGCGGATTAGCACCTCGCACGCTAATCCGCCGACGCAGGGTGCTCCCGACTGCTATCGGGCGGAAACCGCCGTCTTTTTTACAGCCATAAAGATAGCGGCACATGAATTTCTACGCGCGACCTCTGCTAGGCGGCCATTCACGATAAGGTTTCAGACGTTCGTCAGTGCAAGAAGACGAGGGCAGATATGAAAACCCTTTCCAATAAAATATTTTATTTCAATTACAGTATTGTTGTGTGTTTGTTAACGTTTATCTAATTGGTCATTGTATAGCAATTTCAGAAAAATTACATGCTCCATTCTATTATGCTGTCGCCATGGGCCACCGAGGCAAGGCTGCGCTGCAGCAGTCAGTAGGTACCCTCGTGTCGTACCCTCTCTAGCAAATAAATACCTGCTCGAGCAGATCGTGCGCGTCGTCCTGCATTGGTTCAGGTTGACCTGCAGAACCTTGTTTGTCTTCCGCGCTGAGGCGTATCACCTCTCTTCTGTTCCCTGTCTTCTGCGCTGGGAGTCCGCCGCCGCGGGTAACGCCGGTGGCCTTCTGGTTGATGTCTGCGAGAGCCGCTTAATCCTGCACCGTCGGGCTCTTTCGACTCGTGCATTTCGGTGGCTTTGGCCTGTGGTTGTCCCATATCATCCGCTCGATGGCCTACCTCATTACACGCTCCGTACCACGGTGTTGTCGTGGTACAGTCCCGGATGATGTAGTCCAAGACCCCGCACCTAAAACAGACTTTCTTGGCAGTCTCCGCCACCATGCAGTTTGCTGTCCTATGACCTAATTGCTGGCACTTCTAGCACGTAGACACTCGGACCCGTTCTTTCGCTGGGACTGGTGGTGAGCGGAAAGCTAGCCGTCATTCGCTTTAGTTCGGCTAATAATAATAATAATATAACATCAGATATCTAATTTTTATTTGGGTTCTGCTACACCATGATAGGTTGTCCCTTAAACTGGCGTATCAACGAGAACGTTCTGGGAAGAAGTTTATATATCTGATACGTATTTTACTGATATGTATTTTATTGACGGAACTGACCCAAAACTGAGGTCGGCAAGTTTATTACTCAGGTCAGGTCACTTCCCTTAGGTCAAGTAAGGTAATTTTATACGTCGAAGTATTTTATACTTCCTTTTGGTGGTTACTAATTGCAAGAATAAACGAATGCATAAATAATGCGTTTTAGGTAACCCCAAAAGAAAGAATAGACACGTGGAAAATTGCGCGCATGAAAAACGCACCCTTGTTTAAGCAAGATTCATTCGTAAAGAGTGCGAGTGAACATTTTGCCTGGGTCTCTTCTTCTGCAGAAACCAGCGTGTCGAATATCTAATGGTCGCTGAAGGACAGACGATTATCTCCTAAAAAAATATATTTCTATACTTAGCGTTCCCATCGTCCGCGGTTCCCCTGCATTTTCCCGATGGCAATGTAATAACCCAGTTTCGCGTAACTGCCGGGGTTCGCGCTGAAACATTAAACATGTGCCATCAGAAATGCGCCTATGCCCGAAAATCTGCTAACCGAAATCGCTATTGCTGCACCACAGATTAACTGCATGTCTGCTATCGTCCAACGCATCAAGTTTCGATTTCATGCCTTGGGACAACCTAAGGAGTCACAACCTCGAGACCCCGTTAATTCGCATGACGAACGCGTGCAACCAAATGTTTGCGATCCCTGCAGAATCTGTATAATAGCTAACGGTCGTTACTTCGAGCATTCCTCATTGCAACATAATAAAGGGTTGCATACCGTTTCGAGAGTAACATTGATAGAGACACATTTGACAAAGCAAGACAGAATGGTAGACGCGCTGGGCTGTGAAACCCCAGTTCCTTGGCAGCCACAAAGCGAGCGACTATCATCTAGGTAGACATAAATATAATCCTAATTTAGTTTGTACTCTTCGATCCGTGGTTTACCTAATGGGGCAACATTTTAAGTTAATAATTTAAAACTGAGACATTACAGGATCCAATAATTTGTAAATATTTTAATTGTTGTAACTTTGCGTCGACGTCAGGATTAATAGAGGCCAGCCAACAAATATTCGCTCTCATATACGACTTTTACCGGACCCTATAATTCCGATAGAGCCCCTCTAAGCAGTAAGCGCTATCGCGTTGCCACGTATAGTACTGAATGACCCTGAGGAAGTTGTGATAACTAAATTGTCTCGATCGAGACGAACATCTTGTGATATGGCCATTGTTATTTAGCGTAGTTGGTGTTAGGAAGAAATCTTTTAGGATCTTAACTCTGTTGTTCCCTGCACCGTGGAATTACTGCGTGGGACTGCAGGAACGGAACCCGTTGGGGGGGGGGGACGGACGTGAGCGATTGCCTATAGCGAACGCTTCTAGGGCGAGAGCGCTTTTGGTGGGGTCAGTGGAGGCCGAGGTGTATTGATTCCTTGATAGACCTGAACTTTGCCCGAACGCTTGTGCAGCTTTGATGAAAGAGGTGGTATTGATCTGACTGCTGTCGCAGCAGCCACAACAACAGCAGCAGCAGCAGCACCACCACCTCCTCCTCCTGTCTAACGGTGGTTTGTGTTGACTACACTACGACCACGCGATATGTATTTGTAAAAGTAATTGCATCTGTCATGCGGGTAGAGCACTTCTATATGTGCATGCATACAGGCATACATACGTAGATCCAAGTTGATGCTGACTAGATGCGCGCTGCGGCGTTGCCTTGCAAGACTTCTTAATTAAATTCGACATATCTCTCTCTCTCTCGCTCTCTCTCTTGTTCGCACTCGCTTGTTGAATACGTGTTGCGCGCGCGAAAACTCACCGTCATTCATTTTTAGAGTGCATCGGCTACAAGGCAAATATTTGTATATGCATATATACAGGGTCTCCCACAATTCGTTCATCTAACTTTGCGATCTAGTACAACTCGGATAAAAAATCGTTTTTCAATGGCGAAGGAGGCTGAAATATCATCTAGAAAATGGGCGATTGAGCTTAAATTCCAAAATATAAGAATTGCAAAGAATGTCATTTATGGAGAATTATCACCAGAATAACAATTGTTCTGTTTAGAGCTAACATAGAATGCAACTAACAGATGATAACGGCCTAACAGATTTTCGTCCAAACACGCAGGTATGATTAGTTTGTTGAAACCACTGGGGCTCTCCAAATCGCAGATTCAGCAAGGATATGCCAGGATAAAAAGCTTGATACAACCACTTTCGGTGATTCTGTTCTCACTCCAAAAGATGACATTTCCGCTTCTTGTTACATTGGAAAAAATGTTTTTCATCGAATTGAACTAGACGCCAAAGTTTGTTGAACGAATTCTGGGACACCCTATATATATATATATATATATATATATTGTGATAAGCATGCCTAGTGGCATTACCTCTACAAAATTCTTCATAGCTTTCTACCATGTCATCGAGCTTGGAAAACATTTATGCTTAGAAATTACTGTACTGCGTATTTCATTTGCATCTGCCATCAGGCGTTTTTTTATGAACCATATTTGGAAACGTCAGTTTTATTTCTTCTTCCTCTTCTTTTTGTGTCCTTATCGCGCCGTTGATTGGTCGCCTGTGTTTCTGGCCTAACCGGCATGATACAATTTCTTTATATATATAGTCAACTATCGAGCCTCGTCGGTTCATTCATTTTGCATCGCTAATGTGTCAACTATAACTACTGCTGCATCACTTGGTACCTAATATAAATATTTGGCATGTTCACATCTAAAATTGTAGCCCGGATTGAGCAGAATGTTCTGGTTTTAATATGTCCACCCTGAACCGCTGGGCCACTTCCCGTAAACATTCATATGGACATGGCTAAACGATTTAGTAAAGCAATGTTATGCAAAAAGCAGACACCCACGTGCTTGGTGACTATAATATTATTAATTATGATGATAACGATGATGGTTATCATGAAAATGGTAATCATTGCGGGGGAGGGCTATTGATAGAATCACGACACGAAGGTAGAGACACTAGCTGTAAACACTCAACAGCAATGTAGCGCCACGGAACTATTTTATTATATATATATTAACTATAACAGTCTAGTTCTGTTTTTTTTTTCTGTAATGAACGGTTCAGGATTTCCAGGCGCTTAAAATATCGGTGGGTGGTGTGGTGGAAACTAACTCCAATTTTAACATTTATCAATGGCTTTGATCCTGGCCCGGCAATTCCAGGAACATGTTTCTTGTGTAATCCGGAATTATTCTTATTATTATTATTTGCTAAATTTTGCATCACTTAGTCGACAGAAAGTGCTGTAATAGAAAATGGCAAGTTGCAGCCAAACCAAAAACCACGTTTACGAAAAACGTGATGCGTTCTGTTCTATTGAAGTACACGCGCTCTGAGTAACCATTGGGAATAATGTTCATTCAAGGTGACTGTGCGTCGCTGATATCAACGATTCATTTCTAGTTATGTTGATTTCGAGAGTGAACCGTATGACGGACATTCGAGCAGTGAGCACCGAAAATGATGAACCTTGAGAGTGGTAATAAGGACAACCCAAAAAGCACATTTTCTAAAGGAAACATTCGATTTAGATGCCCTGTCGCTATATGCATGACTGCCTATGACCTAGAAAACTAGTTGCTCATTGGGTGCCTTGAGACGTAACGCAAACGGGAAATGACACTATGTTAATTTTTTAAAGTGAAGAGTTTTTAAAGAATTTCCTCGTCGTTGTGTTTTATATTTAGAGAGGCGAGATGAATGTAGTGACGCGCCCCCAAAGAGAGGTTGGTATAGTCCAAGCTCCCACTGAGCGGTGAATGCTCTTAAACCTAACCTTTATGAGGTTTAGTGTGCAAGAGCATTCACTTCTGTAGTAGAATCTTCTGTAGCGCAGCATTGTATACCGCAGTGTGCTCCACACTATCTTCTTTCCCAGAGTCGTCAAGCTTACATGCGTTTTGTTCCGATGTTGACCATATACGCCAAGATGGTCGTGGCGAGTCACTACCTGGGTAACACAGTACATCCGTTCCCACAGGAATACATTGTATGACCATCCTTTGAACATATGCTATAACAAAAAACAATTTTAAGGAGGCTGTTTTTAATTATAAGCCATCCTACTTCCTCTACGGGTTTGTTACTCACCATGAGGCATACCTTAAATACACCGAGGGCCGGATATGTGGACAGAACCGGAGCATGTCCTACCTTGGCAGAGAGTGGTCCCATTAGAGCGGATCTTACGACGAAAGCGAAGCACCAGCGGTCGACCAGAAAATATGGCTGACGTTTTATCACTGGTCTGTAAGGTGACCTCCGGTGGATGCTTGACTAAGTGCTTACCAAAAATGATTGTTTATATTACGCGGGGCGCTCTCATTGATACAGCGACCAAAGTAGTGCAATTAGCGACACATTTATCTGACTTGGTCTGCCTCGTCCCTCCTATGGAGAAAAATTCATGTGAAAGATAATGTGCATCCTCATCCTCTCACGTAGAAATCCTCAGTGTTATAGAGCATGCATTAAAAGAGCTAAACGAGCATGTGGGTTCTGCAGGACGCTTATTTCAAGCGTTAAAAAGTGTATATATTTTGTCCTCTAGTTTTTCTTTTAATACCTACTTTTCAAACTTAAATAATTGAAATCGCATGTTACAACGCTTAGGTTTTATGTTAATGAAAATTGATGAAAAAGATAAATTAAACAACGAGGCAGACAATTGCACTCGACAAAATCCAAAGAATGTTTTTTATAAGCACTTTACACAACAAGACATAGCAATAGGTATTCATCATCGCAAGAACTTCCATACAGCATTTTGATGCATTTATTTGTAACGCCAAACAATAAATGAAACAATACGCTTGCAAGTATACACGCAATCGAATTAGTCCACTCGCACAGCATCTTTAAAATATACAACAACTATAGGTAAAACACGGGAACAGTTATAACTATCCAATTTGAGTGGGTGTGCCCCTATACAAAGCACAACAATACGGATTTAGAATATACCTAGATCACGCAAGGCTGATTCAGGTTGTGAAATTAAAGGTCATTGTTTTATATCACGGGCAAAGAGGTGCTTCGTAGTGGGGCATCTAATGTTTTAGGAATGCAGATCCATGTTTCAGGGAGGCGGCATGCGAGTGTGTTGGCTAGACTTCAAAGACACTAAGGGCACTGCGAAAGGGAAACGCGATCTCGACAGGCACAATTCATCGCGAAATTTTATATGCTTACATAGATACTAGAAGCGTGTAGATTTGTTTGCCTTGAGTAGGATAAATCGACTAAAGTCATCGACCAAATCTCCTCGGTTCCTAGAAAAATTGCTCTAAGTACATGATTCTGTATTACTTTGTATTATATTAGGAGAATTCCGTAATTGCCACCACCCCAATGGAGGGTAGTATAGCATATTATACTGGTAAGAACACGGCTTTGTACACCAGAAGCAAACCCTCTGTAGGAACCCCAAATAATTTTTATTCTACACACTCTATAAACCTGCTGCAAAGACTCCATTCGATTAGACACTTGTCTCCGTCCTGAGAGATAGGACATAAACCAGACAACAGCCCGCGCTGAGCAGCATCTGGAAAAGAAAGGAATGATTACGACAATTGAAAGCAGCCGACACGTCAAGAAAGACTGCCCGACAAAACCTATGTACCTCGCCCGATTTGGGCATCCGCTGCCAATAAGTGGGCCGAGGTCAGTCCTGCAAAAGCCGAACTGGTTAGGCCAAAGGAAATTGATCAATTCTAAATGTCGAATTAGTCTGACCAGGTTCAATAATCTTTGAAATACAATCAACGAATGCGATCTGTCTATAATTTGCTGCGCGGTTTCGTTCACCCTTTTTTTAAACAGGAGAAACACCGCTGCACCCTTTAACCGTTATGGGAAGCTATCAGACACAAACAAACGATTTGTAATTGTAGTTAGAAATCCTGCAATGGATCGAGCATCAGCTTCAACAATTTTGCAGGCACATCCGTGGCACATAGACTCCAGTTTGCCTTAAGACGGAGAAGGATACCATGAATCGTGAAAACAGAAACAGCACAGAGGGAAAATGCATTATCATTTTCTCCATACTTCATCAAGTAAGGTTCCCTTGATGACAGCTGCGGAGTTGTCAGAAAGGGATAAGAGAACCGGGTACTGATCCGACAAGAGCAAAGTTTCGAAAACCGCAGGCCAGATAGTGGTAACGTTTGAATAATTAGAAAAAGCAATGGGCTATATGCACGGACTCGGCTGTGCGATCCACTACAGGATATAAGTCTCCAGCGAAAAAGAATAATGTATAGTCGCTAGTCTGAGGGATCGAGAGGAGGTTACCTTATGTGCATTGCCCATAACAATGATATGGGAGGAGGTACATTTCGGCAACATATTGTTTAGACTTCCAAAGTAACCGACCATTATTGTGCAGGGTAACATGGCATGGTTATCACCATTATATGTGCCTCAAAGGTGAATGTTATGATATTAACGACTGTGTATGTAAGTTTTGTGGTGAGTTCAATATCTGTCGATATCATGTTCTAAAATGTTCGGCCTTAGACTCTTACTCGTTACAGGCGCGTGAGAACGAGATATTGTTATAATTTCGTAGCAGGCCATGTGTGTCAATCCAATCCTACTACCAACAACTATGGTGAATAAATAGGATGTGTGTGTAAATATTGTTTAGAGTATTTGGCAGGGTGTCTTTTTAATTTTATAACACGCATCAGACATATATAATGGTGATAACCATGCCACACGACACAATTCGAGCCTCTTTCCACTTATCTGCGGAGAACGCTGGTCCCTCTGTATAGTTCTGCATTAGAAAGTTAGTATTTCTTTCAATCGGCGGTCAATCATCGCATCATTTTAACAACAGCACGATTCTCATTCTCATCGACCTGCCACAAACGCAATTACAAATCCAATTCAATGTTCAGGATTTGCAGTGTTCAGAAGTGTGCAGTTGCAAATGTTCAGAAGAGGGTTTGCGTCGTGCCGGGATCGAACCCACGATTCCTGGTCATTGGAGCTTCTGGCTGTATTTACTTAGTCTCTGACTTGTTACAAAAAAAAATCTATATATATATATATATATATATATATATATATATATATTGGTTGCTGCGTAAATACGGTTAAACTGGACTGCAAGGAAATGGAAGACAAATTTAAATAGAAAAACAGTGCACAGTTTTGCTTCCATCTATATATTTGTATGTAGTCAAAAATGGGGCTAGGATACATACAAGGTGTGTTCAAAAAGTATCGCGACTTTTGAATTTTCGCGGGTTACGTATATTCGAATTTCGATTTTTTGTGGCGTTATGTTGGTACTCATGTCTCTCACTTATGCCGACAAGCTCGGCCATTTTGAATGTTCACTTAATTGTTGACAGCTGCTTTGCTTGCACGTGTTTTGGATCGTCTTCGATTTTTACCTATTCAAAAAAATGGATCAAAGAACCTGTATCAAATTTTGTGTGAAAAACGAAATTAAGTGCGCGGATGCATTCCGAATGTTGACTGTGGCATACGGAGAAGCTACCTTGGACCGAAGCAACGTTTATCGGTGGTACAAAATGTTCTCAGAAGGCCGAGAAGATGTGAACGACGAAGAGCGTGCCGGACGCCCGAGCACTTCAACAACAGACGAAAAAATTAATGAAGTGGAGAAAATGGTATTGGCCAATCGTCGAATCACCGTTAGAGAAGTTGCTGAGGACCTAAACATATCGATTGGCTCGTGCCATTCGATTTTTATCAATGATTTGGGCATGAGACGGGTCGCCGCGAAATTCGTACCAAATTTGCTCAATTGCGACCAAAAACAGCATCGCATGAACATTGCTAATGAGATGTTGGACTCTGTCCGCGACGACCCAAATTTGCTCCAGAGGGTCATAACTGGTGACGAATCGTGGGTTTATGGTTATGACGTGGAAACCAAAGCTCAATCATCTCAATGGAAGCTGCCGCACGAACCAAGACCGAAAAAAGCGCGCAAAGTTTTGCTGACAGTTTTCTTCGATTGCAGGGGCGTGGTGCATCATGAGTTCTTGCCACAGGGTAGAACGGTCAATAAGGAATATTACCTGCAAGTTATGCGCAATTTGCGCGAAGCAATCCGCCAGAAACGCCCGGATTTGTGGAAGAACAAAAATTGGCTTTTGCACCACGATAACGCCCCTGCTTACACATCGTTGCTTGTGCGCGAGTTTTTGGCCAAAAACAACACACTAATGATGCCGCAGCCACCGTATTCCCCAGATCTGGCCCCCTGTGACTTTTTCTTGTTCCCTAAACTGAAGAGGCCCATGAAAGGACGACGTTACGCTACGCTTGACGAGATAAAGACGGCATCGAAGGAGGAGCTGAACAAGATTAAAAAAATGGTTTTTTGAAGTGCTTCGAAGATTGGAAAAACCGTTGGCACAAGTGTATAATATCTCATGGGGATTACTTTGAAGGGGACAAAATAGATATTCATGAATAAATGAATAATTTTTGAAAAAACACAAAAGTCGTTTTTGAACACACCTCGTATGTCATTAACAAAGTACCGCTGGTTGCCGGCGTTGCTGCTGTTCGAATGTTGTTTCAGGAACCGCTTCGAGTGTCTGCCGTGTTCGGCCGGTTGTCAAACATGCGTCGACGGAGCGCCCTGTCTCTCGCACTACCATTGGCCGTTTCGCATTACGCTGCTGGCCATCTCAATTTTGTGCATCCTCATGACACTTGTGCTGGCTGCGTACGTCTACAAGTTCAGGTACAGCTCCCTTCGAGAAAACCGAGAAAACGAGTCGCGAACCTCCCTCAGACAGAAGACAAAGAGAAGTGTAGCCCTAGCTGTCCTAACACTGACATGATGCCATCCCACCTGCCGGTTTATGAAGGAACCACGGGGCAAAGACAGCCTAGCAGTTATCGGCCCGCGGCTATACAGATGATAAACAAAAGCTAGATTGTGAGAAATGTCGCAAATCGAGCTGCGAAAGAATTGTCCGCGTATCACAGTCTACGTGAAAATGGGCTCTTGCTCTTCTGTTCACGCCTTTTTCCTGTCACATTGCACAGTGTGAATATACAATACAAAACGCTTATTTTCACTTTACGTCCACAAGGCAGGCTTTAAGCGGTTAAGTACACGAAGTATGCGAAACCCACCCTTTGTGTCGTCCGCTGAATGTCGTATGAAGCAATTGATTGCTATGTTCATATCGAAAAGGGTCAGCGCTATTTTGAGTGCATTTTCATTTGCGGGCTCGTTGACGTAACCATTTTTTGGTGTGCTCCTTTTTTAGCCCTGATTGCTATAAACGTATTGATTAAGAAGGTCAGTGTGATGCCTAGGTACTCGAGAATCTGTTCACAAACGTCGGCTCCTGTCTGTGTAGTCTGAACGAATCACTCTCTGCTAGCCAGCCTGCATGTCTGAATTTCGTGGCTTCCGTATTGCCCGCATTGACCTCGAGACCGACTCCCCTTACATAAACTGCGAAGCACCTGCTCTTAATACAGAGTTGAACTATGTTCTCAAACACACTGCCCTAAATTGACATTTACCCGCCAATCTGTTCAATTTCTGTGAGGAGTGTTGTACCTTGTGCCGTTAGCGCCCACATCTAAGCTTTGAAGCCATGTTGAAGCATCTTTGTGTACTCAGCCAATTAGGTCAGACGGCCACCAGAAGACAATCAGCGACATGGTGTACACTGCATACATATACCTCGTCATATATAAAGAATATACATGTTTAACATTTAACATGTATATCTATATATATATATATATATAGCGCGGCAATACGAACACTATGACAATGACAATGAGCTGGCAGTGCCGTATATGTAATTTCGTTTACTTCCGGCCTACTGCACGAATGCTGTGCATTTTTCTGGTTGCGTCTCGATTGTTTTCGACTGTGCTGAGTATGCTTCGAGTGTTTAACATGCGGCGTGCGCCTCTGCCCATTTGCTCTGCCACGGCCGTTCGACGATCGTTGCAGACGAGTCAAAGTAATAAAGGCAGCCTCACCGGTGTTCCTCTGCATTACGCTGCTGGGCTGCGCCATCATGTACTGCGAGATGGCGGCCATCTTTCCCGTGCTCGACCGGTCGTGCTGCGTCGCCACCAAGTGGACGCGCCATATGGGCTTCTGCATCACCTACTCGGCGCTACTGCTCAAGACGTGGCGCGTATCGCTCACGTACCGTGTCAAGTCGGCGCACAAGCTCAAGCTAACAGATCACCAGCTCCTGCACTGGCTCTTCCCGATTCTGCTCGAGGTGGCCATCTTTCTCGGCACGTGGACCATCTCGTCGCCTCCCGAAGGTAACTACTTTCGAAGGAGCTGTTACACCCCCCGCCACCAAGACGAATCTAAGCAAACTAGTCTAGCCAGAAATGTACGCACCTTATACTACCGCCCACCCCTCCGCCGTCGTTTCTCCATACCATTATCATGATGATCACTATATACATAATCATATTTGCTTTGGTGATATTATGTTCATTGTGATTAATGGATTTTAAAGCATTTTTGTGCGCACTTGATCTATGGATGCACAACAAACAAGGTTAGCGCGCGTCACCTACCTAAACCTATTTGCAATATGCATTCATTGTATGAATGCTGATTCCTAAAAATAACGTATCTAACGTGTTCGCTGTATTTCCTCTGGTATCGGTGGCGGTGCTGCTGCTGCTGCTGTTGCTGCTGTTGTACGCTCTGTTCGTTCAGGCATATACATCAAGGACTGGTCCGGATTGAAATTTAAAATCTGCGAATACAACTGGTGGGACCATACGATCGCATTGGGGGAGTTGTTGTTCCTCCTCTGGGGTATCCGGGTGTGCTACTCAGTACGCCACGCGCAGTCACTGTTTAACGAAGCTCGGCACATCTCGGTTGCGATCTACAACATCGCGCTCGTCAATACGGTCATGATGCTCTTCCACCTCGTCCTACTGCCGGACGCCGGGCCCGATATCAAGTACCTGTTCGGCTTCATCCGGACGCAGCTATCGACCAGCACCACGGTGGCGCTCGTGTTCGGACCGAAGTTCTACCGACTGCTGCGCGGCGAGGGCGATTCGTGGGACGCGAGTCACTCGCGCGCCCGCGGCGTCTCGCTCAACGGCATCACGACGGGCCTCAGCCACGAGGAGACGCAAATCGACCCGTACCAGGAGAACGAAGAGCTGAAGGAAGAGGTGCAGCGGTTGGCTGCGCAGATCGAGATGATGAAGATCGCGCACATGGAGCACAACAACCGCCATCTCAAAGCGTCGACGGCCAAAGGCATCTTCGGCAGCTCACCGGGACCAGCCGTCGTCAAGGCGATGTACATGAAGCTCGAGTCAGCCGACTCGCCGGGCTCTCGGGTGTCGCCGGCAGCCGAGCTCGTCTCGGAGCGCGTCTGAGGAGCATTCGGACTACAAGCTTACAACGTTACCAAGTACTACAACTACTACTGCTACTACTACCATAGCTAGAGCTTAAGAGGCCGCCTACCGACAGGCATTAAAACATTTGTGATGACTTTAGAATGAAACAAAAAAAAGCAGCAGTAACAACACGGAAGCCATTCACTTCAGTGTAGAAGGTAGCTGGACCTGTAACCGTTCACCTGGGGCACTTGAGGACCGAGCACTGAGAACTGAGATAGGAATAATAACCAGGGGTATCGTAGACGAGGCAGACACCCAACAAGCAGCTAGGAGAACGCGTATGGTAAAGCCTCATATGCGTCGTCGTCGTCGTCGGCGTCCTTCTAAGAAGATGAATAACAGCACAGCACTCAACAAGCGAGCGGGTTACAACGGACATGAACACAACAACCCTATATATATATATATATATATATATATATATATATATATATATATACAACAGTAGATTCTATTGAGCTAAGATAGCTGAGAAGAAACCCACCGAAAAATGACTGAGTTGACAAACTGAAGGTTAAGAGCGGTGAGGTGAATAGCCACTGAACCGATAAGAAAGTAATAGGGATGTCGTTGTTGATGTTGATGACGATGACGACGACGACGACGACAACGATGACGATAAAGACAGGCATACAGATGGCCGTGCAGGGTACAGGGTAGTGACATATGGGGCCCGCCATACTGGCTGCTACTGGGTGGAGCACGACATCCGTTATATCGTCATCGAGCCGTAGTGATACAGTGTTTCTCTTTCAGCATGGGCGGGCGGGAAAAGCGTAGGTAAACGAATTCAAACAAGAAGAAGGTGATGAGGACCGAGCTGGGCCACCCTAGGACGAACGGATGATGGATTTTGAACAGAGTGAAAACAAGAAGTTGTTAGAAATGCTGATGTACAGTCACGTCGTTGCGAACAACTCATCTATGTGTATTCAGCACTGTCATCGTCATTAGTCACGATTATCATCCTCATTCTCATCAGCAGCATTAGCATCATCACCAGCACCACCGCCACCCGCCATTCGACTGGCATGACAATATAATGGCAGGCTCAACCATTATCATCATCATCATCATCGTTCATGAAACGAATGAAACTTTCTACTTCCTGCGATACGAACAGGGTCTGTCTGCCACTCAGAGACAGGGAAAAGTGCGAGATAAGAGAAAGCCGATCTGTTCACACGGTCAGTTTGTTAGCTAGTTAGCTAACTATTTGCTTACGAGGTTTCACGCTGATAGAAAGATATATCGATACGTGTACATTAGATGATGATGATGATGATGATGACGATGATGAATATTGTAAAACGCGTGATCCCTTGTGTTTGAAGGCCTTGATTGGCCTTTCCGGAACACCTCCTCTTCGCCTTCCTCCAACCCACACACACACACACACAAGGTTATATAGTTGTCTAGATCTTGGCCAGGCAGAGACCCGATCTCTGCTCTCAGTGAGTACATGGATTCCGAGGGGGGCGCGGAACAGATCGGGAGCCGGGCACGGGCTACAGGGCGAATCAGCCGCAGCAGCAACAGCAACAACTGAATCTGATCAGAAAGAGCGAGAGAGAGAGAGAGAGCAAGAGCCTTTAAGTTGGCCGTAAAAGCCAAATGAGGCCAATGATAATAATGACGATGTTGATGATGATTACAGTGTGTATAATGATTGTGATAATGGGGTTACTGCTCTGTTGTCAATGTCACAGCAAGAAGTCTGAGAAGGTCACCGAGCTGTCTCGGCGGGTGGCTAGCGGCTACCGAAGGGGGGCCCGGCTAGCCACACAGCGTCTGTCATTCGGGACCTACGAGACCGCCGGGAGACCGCCATTACCCGGGACGATCACGAAGCGACGTATGACAGGCTGTCAGTTAGTCCACTGAAGTTACCTGATTTTAGTGCTGACCCTCAAACTCCATTTGACGATGCTACGATGCTATTCGAAGCGGAGAGCCAGAAAAAACGGCGAGAGAGAGAGAGCTAACGAGAGAGAGAGAGAGAGGGAGAGAGTTACAAGATAGATGTAGGTATTGAAAAATCAGAATGAGAGTTGGCTCTCTCTGGCGTTGTATAATTTATACATATGTGACAGAAATTAGCTCGTGGATCGTGGATAGCCCATATATATATATATATATATATATATGACAGCACTTGGGCAAAGACGGGAACTTCTTATTCCTAACTATTGCCATTCTTGCCCAAATTGTTGTTGGATACACTACGCCTAGACGCAATAGGCCAAAAGGTTTTAATGATCTAAAACGTGCAGAACGTTACTATGATAGCTCGTCACGACAGCCGTGACCGCCTAAGGAGATAAAGCTTGTAAATAGTAGAATCTACACATGTACGCATATTTATATATACGCATGTATATAGACACACATGGGAATATACATTTACGTATGTACGTAATTATATGTACACATGAGTACAGAATCAATTCATACGTATATATTTAAGTGCATATATGTTTATATAAATATGCGTATATGCATACATGTATTTATATATATATATATATATATATACATATATATATATATATATATATATATATATATATATAAAAAGGTTTATCTGTGTGTACGTCCACCTGTATAAACGTGTATGTATTTATTCAATTGAAGTTTACATATTTCTATATTTTGTTGGCACACAATAATGTGCACATACAATTACATCCACCTATATATATATATATATATATATATATATATATGAAGATAACTATGTGCACACATGCAAGTAGACGTAAATACACAGTTTGTATCTATAGACCCTTGTAGATGTATATATATACCGTATGCATATTGTGTTTATAGATATATATTTATATATGCATACGTATGCATTGCGAACATTCTCAAATATGAGAAAACGCAATACGATGAGAGCTCAACCACCCAGCCAAAGCGTATTTCACTCCCGATTCAAAAGGGGAGCACCACATCCATACAAACATATATATATATATATATATATATATAGATATATGTATATATATATATATATATATATATGTATTATATATATATATATATATATATATATATATATAATATGAGGTGATGACATTCGTCCTTTGAAATAGCACACACATACACATACAGAAGAATTAAAAACGTTTAACGGCTAATCGAGAGAAAGCGGCAATTAGCCAACTAGAAAAAAACTAGAACAATTGGACAACAATGGATAAGTCTGCATCGCCTTTCCCTGCTGTCCTCATGTCCGATCACCATAGCCACGACGCCTTAATAACGACGACGGTAAAGGTTGTGGTCATCCTACCTACGTTTCTCTCATCTCCTACGCCTTGAATCCTAACGACTATTCATCGGAAGTAGCGAAAAGTAGCACACACGCACTCAATATATACATATGTACATATATGACTATAAATATATATATATATATATATATATATATATATATATTAAAGTTTAGGAACAATCTTTATATTCAGTCTAAGCATGAAACCGCAATTTCGCACATCCCACCAGTAAGCCATTTGTTTGTCAGAAAGGTGAAAGGGTACTTCTTATTCAGGCTGTGTTGAACTGTCTTTGGGTGATTGTGATTATCATCAAGTAGGGCGTTCTTTTTTCCACATCTCATCTACGTATTGATCCACAAGCGTCACCTGTCATCTGTGTGTCAGTAATGTCAACTCGTCGTCTATTTGACTATCTGTCTGCCGATCAATATCTCTTTAGCGGTGTCTAAACTCCAGTCACGTATACACGACACCAAGTGTCACGCACCAAACGCTCTGCAATGGAGGAGTGGGCTGTGAGAGCTCTGAGGTTGATTGCTGAATACTGTCTCAGAACTGATTTCGGTTCTGCCGAGCCGGCTACGAAATCGCTCGGCGTGGTTCTGTCTCGACGTGTTGTTGTTGTCGTCGGTACCCGTGACCCAATCACTTATTATTTATTGACAGCTCGCAACCCACACTTAGTGCCATCTAATCGTTTCACGAAGATATGTATAAATATATATATATATATATATATATATATATATACATGCAGGGAAACACGGATATATATATATAGAGAGAGAGAGATAGAGAGAATACGTCCGCAGAGTGTATGTATTGCTGAGCAATCGAAATATATTAAGCGTAACAGAACGGCGGGGTAAAAGCGAGATGAATTATGCAGCTATCATTATTATTTTACTGCTATTACATCCGAATTGCTGTCTGCGTTGCGATTCGAAATGAATTGAATTCGTTCAGTCCAGTTTGGCGACACAATTTCAAATGACGATTGTAGACGGGAACCCGCTTTAGGATATGCTTAACGGCTTCTCCCTCAAAAAGTACACTTTGCTCTATCAGAGACCTAAAAATCATTCTCTATTCTCAATTGTCTTTTATTCAGATATAGAGCTAATCATATGATTACAATGGTTCCAATGTATCTGCCAAGATTAGAGGTAAATTCTACTAATAACATCTGGCAACCGGAATGGCCCCAGCTTTTCTAGAATCAACCACATGTACTTCTAAAATACTATTAGCAATATTGAACCGAAAATAGATAGAAATCAAATGCATACACCCATATATGTTCGTCAACATACATATATACACAATAAAAGCACATGTATACAAACCTGGGGTTACTTATGCTAAACGAGTTGCGACCAAAAGCGGCCAAAAAACGCCAAATGAACGATGACCGACCGAAGTGAAAAGCAAACAAAGGAAAAATACCAACAAATAGAAACAGTAAGCGCTCTCATATGCAGATCAAGCGGTTTTGATGTGTGTCTGCGTTTCTGAACGACAATCCGGCTTGTTGATACTGGTGACTTCCATGCCCACTCGTCGTATCTCTCGTTGTTTGGGAAGTTTGCGCCTACACAGCCATATTTGCCATACAGATACATATTCCACTTGCATCCAAGTGTCGACTTTGTGATGATCAACGATTCAACGTCACTCCCTTGGAATATGCAAAGTTGCAAACATAAAACAAGCGCACTTTATATATATATATATATATATATATATATATATAGATAGATTCGGCATTTAGTTGTAAATGTGCTTGTGCATAGACATCTCTGAGTGCGAGGTGAACGTAAGCCATGCAGTTCAGGTTGGCGGTGATATGTTTGCAAAGGTGGTTACCACCACAAGTCGAGGGCAGAGTGGTCTCACAGAAGACCGATGCGCGATCGTTGGAGTTCGCCGGTGTTGTCGTCAGCCGTCGTTCGTTAATCGTGATCGTTAGTGCAATCGATTCAGCAGCTAGAGGCAGCCCTTGGGACGCTAGATTTCAGTCAACCGACTGGTCACTGTTGTCATTTGTCAAGCTTAATGCGGCACCAGCGTCATTGATTATTACCAGTTGTGCACACGCGTGTATCGATATCCTTACAATGTCTTCTTCGTACACAGGCCGCCTTTTTCACTCAAAGGTCTAATCACACGGAGGACGGTCCATTTTCATTCATTTGGCTATTGAAAATTCGGTTAAAGTCGTCAAAAACCGAATCCGCATTAACATCAACGTACTCCATTTAGTCTTCGCGTCATCACCATACGCAACATTGAGCCTGTGAGAGAAAGCCTGCTACACACATATATATAGATATGTATATATATATATATATATATACTGTGCCTGTATGTGCAGCTTTGTGGGAACGGTCCAATCGTGGCACATGATCGAGGGAGAACCCAGCTCAATGATGATCATGGGTGGCTGTCAGCGGTAGCAATGCACACGATGCCATACGAACACTAATAGTAGTCTAACAGTAGTCGTGGTTGTTGGTGTTGTTGTATACGCATATAGTCATCTTTGTAGTGGACATTGCCTTCTATCGCCTTTAAGATGTCAAGCATTCCGGGCATTGGCAAAATCTTAGCTTGCATATGAGAACGAATGTTCTTGCTGCTTTACGCATGCATATGTGCATATAAGGTATAGCATCTGGATTGAACGTGACGCCTGTTAGATTCGTATTTCTCTTCTCCTCGAGAAATAGCTGCTACCTGAGCATCGTCAAAAGATGACAACGTTTCAAGTCAAAATAGAGCCCAGACGTTCGACAGTCACAGACCGACTACTTTCGATCTGGCCATTGTGCTTTTGAACATGAGGGTATCTAAGAGCTACTAATATATATATATATATATATATATATATATAAATCAGGTGATCAGATACCCTATGTGCAGCATGAGCTGCTAGCTTTAAGCACACTTATATATATATATATATATATATATATATATATGGTGGGTTCAAATGAAAAGGTACGAAACGGCGTAGTTGTGGGCATGCACAGGCGCCTGCACACGCCAGAGGACCAAGCAGGCTGTTGTGTGTACCGTCCAGTTGACGCGGCAGTGTGTGTAAGGACATTATGACGTTTCATTATTGCAAAATGTTCGATGCGAATGTCGGTCGTTGTGGTGGCGGACAGCGTTGGAACATAGTGGACAATTGTGGGCAGCCGTTGGATTACCGGAAGATCTGCGCGCTGTAGGTTCCGAAGAGGCTCAGCAAACCCTAAAGGGAACTCTATGTGTAAGGCTACTACCACAGCAGCTGTTCCGGCGTCATAAAGATCCCGTTTTCTTTGGATTGGATCGTTACCGGTGACGAGGGTTGATGCCGTTAGTGCAAACCGGAGACAGAGCAGGACAGCACCTCTCCCTAAGAAAAGGCGCTTCAACTCGGACGACGAACTGAAGGAGACAGTAGAGAAGTTGCTCTTGTCACAGCCGCAGGAGTTCTGAATAGAAAATCTTTCAGCTCGTGAAATAGTCGAATAGTTGTGGTCAGGCTTCTGGTATGTGAATACTTTTAAATAACGGCTTTCTGTTAAAATCATAGACACCGTGCTGTTACTGCGAGTCTGAAATGAAGCCCGAGAGACTGATCATCACTACTATGCTACTGCTACTACTACTTTAGCAAGGACAACTATGTCACTGGCCCTAATGCTGACTCTCGACAACCGCTACTGCTATTGAATACATGTTACAACCAGTTCCATCGGAACCACATTTGTTTTACGTCGCTGATAGTAGAGGTTCTTTGAAGCGCTCCGTTTATAATTGTTCTCTTCTAATGCTGGTTTTCCGCCGTCATTCCATCTCTTCGTCGGCTCACCCCTTCAGCTCGCTTCTTTCTATAGTTCGTTTTCCCTTCTCATGATCCCTTCCACCAGTCTGATGTCCTGTTCCCATTACGCCTGTCATCACCACTACTACTACTACTACAGCCGCTTGTGTCTACCGCCAACTCTGCGCTTACGTCCGTTGGTCGGACGTTCTCCGTTGTCGGTGATCGAACTGACATCTATGTTGTGCCTGATGCTGCTGCTGCTGGTAATGATGATGATGATAATGATGACGACGACGATGACGATGCCCTTGATGACCTACCTGAGAAGCAAATGTACTATCATTGCATCGTGCCGCGATCCGCGATCGAGCAGCGCGTGCAGCATTCACGAGGCTCTCGTGCAACCTTCACGAGGCCCTTCTTGGGGTATCACGCCCCGCCTGATCCCGGGGGCTGTTGGCGGGGTCGAGGTCTCCCGTTCTGGTCGCGTGGCTGGCCGGAAAGCCACTGCCCGCTGTCTAAATCGCTGCCAACGACGGCGAACGGCGACGCCCATAATGGTAACGCGAAAAGAAAGCAGTGAAGCCATGCTGCTGCTGCGCCTGCTGCCCTAGGAGCGCTTCGGTCGTAGCGGCGGTAGAAGAGGCAGGCGCTGAGTTCCGACCTTGTTGTCGACCAGCCGTTACAGCCGATGAGCGCGTGTTGTGGCCGTCTGGGGTGGTCAGTTTGTCTTCTTTTTCAATTTGAATATGTGTGAGGGTGTGTATGCATGTACATGCAAGTGTCACCGTCGTCGTTGTGATTGCTTTTAGTTCATAGACGACGACTCCGACAGCGACGCCAACGACGATGATGACGACAACAACAACAACAACAACAACAGCAACAGCTGTGTGTAAGCACGTGGAATAGGCTGTACATTGTTCATGTGATGATGCCTAATTGTAATTTTTTTCCTGCCGTAGAGTATAATGAACGCTAGTTAAGATCATGAAGAAGAAGAAGTAGCAGCGTAAGTCGCCGGCGCCGCCGACGCCGTCACAGTGCCCACGTAGAGCTGAACATAACAACAACTACGGTCGATTCTCGGGGTGTGTAGAGCGTGCAAAGTGGAACTAAGAACAGAAGATAAATATGGTGGTGTGAGTGAAGGAAAGATCATGGGAAAAACACGATAACGCGAGAGATAGGAGCGGTGGGATGAAGGAGGGCAAGGAGAAAGAGGAAAGCAGAGGGCCAGATGGGGGAAGAGCGAGGCCGGCAGACGTTGCCACCAGGATTACTCTGTGTACCTACTACTAATACGAATACTACTACTAATAATAAGAATAAGAATATTCTTATCATTATTGTTATTATTACTACTACTACTACTCCAACTACCACTACCACTACTCCAACTACTACGAGGTTGAACAGGACGTAATTTTATTAACACTACTACTACTACGAATAGTAATAACAATGATTGTAACAGTGTATTGTTAGCACTACCGCCACCACCACCACCACCTCAACCACAGTTACCACAACTGCTAATGTTAAAATCCGGAATTAGGCTACAACAACAACAACACCTACAACAACAACAACAACAACAACAACAATAAGTACTCAGAAATTGCTCTCCTTACTGCTAAGCTAATTGAATACCTAAACGTTTTTGAAGTGGTAATGTGTGTGTGTAGGTGATGGTGACGGCGAGGACATTGTATAATTAATGTGGCGGTTGATGATGACGAACCAACGATAACCACCACAGGGCCACCCGGCCCACCGAGCGGAAACAGTCAGCAACGCCTGCGGTCTACGTGGTAGGGGCCCGCAATGCCGCGCTTCTACCCGCGCCGTCGTAGCATTGTTATCGTTGTTAATAATAGTATTATTATTATGATTATTGTTATTGCTGTTATTGTTGTTGTTGCTCACTTCGTGTGGAGTGCAGAAGAAATGTATGACATTTTTCCATGAGTACCAAATCAATATATGTATACAGACACACACATATAGATCTAAGGAAAGAAAGGAAGAGAGAGAGTTAATAAAGTGTTGTACAGAGACTACAATTGTATTTTATTGTACTTTAATACGAGCCCCCAACTCGCTTACGACAGGCAATAAAAAATATTGTGATGATTTATTAATCATTTACAATAAGTTTGCACACTCGGCAGTGCTCGCCTTAATAAACATGGTGGTAAAAAGGTGTCACGTGAGGTTGAGAATCAGCTATCCGTATCCTTGCTTGAAATGTAGCCCGCGCTCTTATGAACCCGGTGCGAGCGGTATATCCTCAAGGTTCCTTGCAACGTTAAGACGGTAAGATCCATAACATTCCTCTTCGTGACGCCGAGCTCCAAGAGCATACTCGCAGTTCGGAGTCCCACACACCACTCATAGAGATAGTGATGGATCCGAATCTGCGAGGTTTTTGCGGGTCGGGGAGCGCCGCTTTTAGGAACTCGACGCCATATTTGGTGATCTTGTCCTGCCGCGCTTTTGCCAGGTCCCGGTTCGGGTCGCAAACCTCGGCATCTAAAACCCAGACCTCGGTAGGTGTTGTTATTACGAGGTCGGGCTTTAGACACGGTGCGCCCGGTCGACGGAATACTCGCTCACAAACCACCTCATGGACCCTCTCGGAGAAGACGCGCCACGCGATGAAAGACGTCGTCATGTCTCTTTATAGTTTGTTTGTGTGTTGTATCGCACATCTGAGCGACATGAGCCAACGTCTCAGGCGGCTGACACCCGTGCCTACAACGTTTGTTGTAGCCCGGACGTCTCCTGGCCAATCTGGCACGCGTTGGTAGTGCGTTGATTCTGAGCTTTTGTAGGTTTAAATACTCCTTATCAGATAGGTAGAGCATACCCTTATTCCAGTAATGTACAAATAGCGTTTCGTGTGCTCTTTTAAAATGTGCCCCATCGAACGTGTTGTGTAGTTGTTGAGACCAGTAATCGGTTTCTTGCGTAGCGGTCTCAATGAAGGTTCCCAAGTCCTCGCAAATAGATCTTGTTTTCTCAAGGTCCTTTTAGAAGTGCTCGGTGGTTAGCATCCCTTGGACCCCAGGGTGCATGGATAGTTGTAGTGCTATAAAACGGGAGAGGCGGAGTCTGGGGATAAATGTTTGCAGGCAGGGGATGTCCAGACCGCCGTGTTCTGTGTGCGTGTACAGGTAGGCGTTCAGCACCGATTTTTCGAGCTTAAGCCATTTCGACTTAACAACCTTTCTGATCCCTTTATCTAGGTCGCTAAGGAGTGCGTAAGATGGTCTGGGACCGGAGATCAGTTTATATAGGAGGCGGGGAATGAGAAAGTCTTTCAAAAAGATGAGTCTTTGGTGAGGTTTAGGGGAGCTATCGTGAGTCTGTTGAGCAAATTTAGGAGTATATCCTTGATGGAGTCAACTCTGCCATTGCTGTCAAAGTCGACTCCCATCGATATCTCCATCGATCGCTCATACCTTTAGCTGGCAACTGCCGATCTCCAACATTGCATTCTAGTACAGTATTAATAAAACCTTTACCTTCCTTCCTATTAAATAGGTAGGAGATAGTAAAGCTTTTATTAATATTAATTTCAAGGCCTCGGGATTTCAATAGGGGGTCCGCAATATTAAAAAGCCGTTGGAGAGTAGATTTCGTGGAGGCTAGGAGGATGAGATCATCCGCAAAGGCTAAGCCCATACGGCGGATATCATCAGTAAGTTGGTACCCGATATTAGTTTTGTCTAATTTTGAAAGAATGTCGTTTTATACAAGCATTGGATATAATTAATGAATACCTCCGGGTATCCGCGAGTCCGGAGTGACCACAGGACGAAGTCATGACTCACCATGTCGAACCCCTTACGGAGGTCGATTGAGGCGAGTCTGAGCTCACGTTCTGCAGACTTGGCATCGTTAAGGATGCCATCCAGAACCGCAAGATTCTCGAAGATACTATTATAGGGGAGAAACGCTCGCTGGATTGGGTGAAGCTTAATAGAGTTCTGGAGGCGTCTAGTGAAAATTTTGTTAAGCGTTCGTTGTAAGTATGAGCGATTATTAATACCAAGAAGAAAAGCCTGCGCCGCGGCAACGACACTGCGGACCCCCAAAACTCTACTAGACTCAAAAAATGTCGGAGGCCAAGAAGACAGCGTTGGTGAGCATTCTCAAGGCACGAGCAGAACGGGGGTCGCAGATCGCTTAGGGATGGGGCATTGTTAATTTTAGGGATGAACGCAAAGCGAGCAGTTTTATGGGCTGTGGCAATATCGCTAATTAATAGTATGTTAAGAAGACAACAGACTACTTCTAACGGAAGTTCACGGAGGGACGAAAGACAAATCCCGTCCAAGCCTAGTGCTTTAGAAGGTCCGCGAATATATATATATATATATATATATATATATATAAATATATGTGTCTGCCTGTGTTTGATGTGCAACTTGCTCCATGTCTACACAACAGCGAAATACATTTATGTTATGCCAGTCTCCTTCATTCTACATGGACCATCTGTTTTAGTTCACTATTTCCACATCGGATCTAGAAACGTAACGGAGGGCAACGAAGGCAGTGGGAGGAAAAGAACCCGAAGGAGACCGCTCAGGGGGCGAAGCATGATGGCAGCGGCTGGACTGAGACCAGACCAGAGTAGTGAGTCGCGTAAAAAACCTGGCATTACTCAACCACAACAAGACCTTTATCTTCATAAGGGAGACGCAGGAAAGTGTCTATAAGCCTTACAGTAGTAAACGGTACGGTTCTTCGGTTTCTTTGTTGAGATGAGACACAGAGAAAACACTGAGGGATCATAATTACGTGCGCTTTTATGGCCGGTCGGGATATTTATGAGAGACTTATGAGAGCCTCGCACCTCCCTTCCCACGACGTAAATGGCACATGAGAAAGCTAAAGTGTAAGGCCGTAGAAAAGTTTATTAGCTAAGTGCACAGCCTGATCGCGAAGGTACACGACGTATACTACACCTCGGTGTTTCTAACAGCAGCCTGCAAGAACCGAAGGGCTTACCAAGAAGAAAAGCCTGCGCCCTCGCCGTGCGGCAAACGGCAACGCAGACCACCAAAACACTACTAGACTCAAAAAATGTTGGAGGCCAAGAAGACAGCGTTGGTGAGCATTCTTAAGGCACGAGCAGAACTGGCCTCTTGACCTAACGCCTATATGTTTACTACTGACCTGTCCATCTATATGCCTACTAAAATATTGCCTCATATGCCCACTGGTCTATCGTACTATGTGCCCATATGATGGGCAAAATGCTGAAAAACATTTTGATCCAATGGTTAAACGAGAAAATCCTAGTTCTCTGTTTAAATCGAACTCCGCCCTGAAAGGGGTCACTCACTGGATGACGGCTTACCAACTAGAGCTGACACTCGAGAATATTAAAGCGCAGTATCTAATGGGGAGGAAACGTACAACAGGCGTCGCCCTCAAAGTAGCGTGATACGCAATCCAGATAAAGAGGCAGGCTAAGAACTTATTAGTTATGCTCAATGCTAGCTCGGCCGGCTCAGCATGCCAATGGCGCGTCACCAAAGAGACGGCTCACATAGCACGGAACCTGGCCCGACTGTCCCGGTTCTGGCTCGATAACCAACGGGCTCTGCGGGCGGCGTAACGACGCAGCGGTAAGGGTGTTCCGAGCTTGGCGCATAACCTCTCTAGACTCACTCCTGGTCTTTGGAGGATATTACTATGGGACCTTTTCGTCAGGGAGAGAAGCAAGAGAGGCCTTCGACGGGCAGCTGGATGTGGTTGCAGTGCGAGTCTCACTCAATGTGCCAGGGTGGACAACCCCAGAGGCGGAAAAGAGGGGATTTTATCCTGAATATCACTGCCAGGTACAGATTATCCCACGCAGAGCTATCCTACTACACGACCTAGGTACTAGTCCGTTCTTAATTTATTATTATGACATTGCCTTTCGGTATTGTTAATTACATTACATTACACGTGTCCATTAAGTCTCGAAAACGGCATTTGCGTTCGTTAATCTTAAACCTATATAGAATATGTTGTATATGCATCTCCGGAAAATATCACCAGCCCAACACCCAGATAAGGTCCTTGAACGACATGCTTCATGGTGATATTTGGCGCAAATGAGGCCGCAAAAATGTGCGACGACACTCATCGGTAAGATTATGAAACTGAGGCCGATGGCATAGCTCGTGGTAGAACCCATGAACGAAAAAGAGGGTGAGAACGTGACGTGCCGTGAGCGCTACGGTGCTGAGCAGATATGTGCTGCCGGACTTGTGTGATATCATATGATGCCACCGAGGCGACCTTTAGGTTGAACAGGACTAGAGCTGTGTTCATTGAAAGCTTCTGTGCAGGATTGAAGTCATGGCGACAACGCTACAATGATTCGCTAATATATGTGGGCCGAGAAAAATGTGCCGTTTGACGTTAACTTACCACCCAGATAAGTAAACTTCAAGACAAATTCAACGGAAGGACCACCCAAGCTAGGTCTATTGCCCTTCAGGGTCTGTTTGGATCTAAACTTCACGACACGGTAACCGTTGCGCTCGCTGTATATTTCCAGCATCCTCAAATACGTTTTAGATCCATAAATACTCTAGTACTATATACCACCAGGTCATCGGCATAACGTGCAATACAAACAACTTTTCCGGAGGACACAACACAGGTATCTAATAACCGATGCTGGCAATTTTAGGGAGCAGGAACCTCTCTTCTATGGTTTTAAGGCAGTGCCAAGTAATTCCGAGCCTGGTGGGGTGCGAAGGGAAATGAGTTTGGTATACTTGAGAGTCCCGCTCTAGTCGCTGATAGTACCAACGAGGCATGCGCATCAAGCATTCCCGAAACCTCACAACCGAAAAAATGCAACATTTCCTAACAAAGCCGGAAAAGCTCCGCAGAAGGGCAAACTATTAGTAAAATATTTTAACAGCGGAACAATTAGCAAAAAATGTATAAAAGCAAAATGTAGAGAAAAAATTACCTGCCCAATAGGCAGATTCGGGAGCCACATCGGCAGGCGTCCGATCATAATTAGCATAGCATTAGTGAGTCCCTGCATAGAGAATCGGCGACTTTCCTATTTCTTGGTCTAAGCCCTAATGTGCCTAAACACAAAAAGGCGTCTTCAAGTCTCCACATTTCGAATTGGAATTGGATAACTATCGTGCGCCCACAATTAATTATAAGTGGTCCGCGTGAAATGCCTGCCTGTTTTTAGTTAAGATGTCAGGTGCAAACTCTTGTGCTAGTAGAAGTCGCAATATAGCTATTGCACACGATCGCACGGTATTTGTACGAGAAGGGCCTCGTTTCTCACTGGCCTAGGGCGTGGAATGCTCCCACCCTGTCCCTAGGAAGCAAACACTATTCAAGTGTTTACGACAGAAGTAAGAAACCAAGAATGCAAACCTTTTGCAGGGCTGGGACTCAAAGTCTGATTTCGGGAAAATGTCGTGGGACTATACCTTGTATAACCCTTTAATTTGCCAATGAAATACGTTTTCTATCAATCAATTCACCTTGCAGAAGCTTAGACTGGTGATGCGTACTAGCAAGCTTTTTGTGTTAGGCTCGGCACAACTAATAGAATAGCAGGTATCAAAAATAATCGGACATTTCATTTAACGCGGGTTTCAATATACAGGGTCTATTTTACCAGTATGTGTATTTTTAGGTTTGGTAGAACGCAAGAAAATATTTTTTCCAACGGAAGGAGGGAGCGGAAATGTCTTGTTTAGCATTAAGAATATGTTTTTTTTAAATAGTCATTCTGCCATTTTTCTTCTACGTAGTTGTGCAAATTCTACGTTTGTGGGAGAACCAGTCAACGCACGAAGGAACCAATCTCACCGCCGTGTTCGGTGGTATGGTCGTTTTTGCATTATCTGATTGACACTGAATTCTGCAGAATCTGAATGACACCCGACGCAAACTAGCAAAAGGCGAATAGCCGGATAGAGGAAAGTCACAAAAATTCGATATGTTGTTTTGTCTTACGTTGAAGCATTCATGTGCATAACCGTAAAATGTTGCCATTACCACAGAAACTTTACGCCCAAAAGACTATTCTCAGGCAATAGCAAAATTATTTATCCCATTATTACCAAAGCGATAGTGCTGCGTTACGTAGTTGCCGAGTAACTAAGCTTTGTCGACAGTCTTAATTATTATGATTTACGTTGAAGCTTTCACGTTCAAAATCGTGAAATTTTGCCAAGACGTTTCCGCCCCCTCCTTCCATTGGGAAATAATATTTTCTTGCCGAGTTCTACTAAACCTCCAACTATATACCTAACTTTCGCATACACCCTTGCTAAAACAGGCCAAAATGCTAGCAAGTATGCATGCCTTTCGCTTTTGATATAGCTGTCGAAAAAGTATAGTTATATATATAACGTTGTGTATGGTAGCGCCTATATATATTAAGGTAAACTTTACGTACTTCATTATCATTATCACATATTAAAGGTGCGTGGTACAATGATTTTATTTTGTATATGTTGTCAAGTGCACGAAACTGGGCAGGGAATCCATCAAATAAGACATTACGACTTGGACTTACACACGTTCACTAAGATTTCTATATTATATAGAGTACACAGCGACAGAGTGTACCAGTAGTAGCATTTTGTAAGTTGACGTAAAGCCATTTTGTCACACTGCTCGAATGGGTGAGTTCAAGGAAAACAGCAGGCCGCTACACCTTCAGGGCACCTCATCCGCAGGCACCTCAGGAATGTGTCTTGCAGTCCCACTACCACGGCTCTATGTTTAGTCAGAGGGTACTCCCAAGCCACCAATATGAGCGTGTGAGTTTCAGAAGAGCAAAAGTTTTGTAAGGATAATTGTATGTACACATCAGGAAACGTTAGAGTAAAAACAACAAGAACTACTATTTACAGTACGCAGTGGGGCCGCCACTACTTTCGTAACGTAGTAGCTAAAATCCGCTAGTTAGGCGTGACGTGTACTCCTATGTTACGTGTCTGTAAGAATTGGCAAGAGAGTATCATTGATTTGGTGATGAAAATTAAGTGCGCCATAAGTGCGCCAGAGCGATGCCACCAACAGTTGATTGCCTAACTAAATGTGAACTATTTAAGCAGATTGGATAATACACTTTCACGTCATCGACACATTCATGACATTTGCTAACGTTTGTAAGCAGGTACCTGTGTATGTCTAGATGGAGAATCTTACATGCGAAGAGAGGATAGGTACCCCCCCCCACCTGAGGCACACCAGACCGAGTAGGATATGGCTGACTGAGTTGATGCCCAACCCTTACTTGTAAAGGACGTTCGCTAAAGCATGTCTTAACCCATTGAAAGGTGTGCTAGTTAACCTAGCCTAAGGACTGTTCGGGAAGCCCTTCATATCTCACTTTGTCCAGCCCCAGATATATCATTTTGTCCAGCCCCAGATCTCATTTTGTCTAGCCCCAGATATCTCATTTTGTCTAGCCCCAGATATCCCATTTTGTCCAGCCTTAGATACCTTATTGAACAAACTCAACGGCGATTCCAAGCGCGTAGGCGACGGAAGGTAGCCTAGAATCAAAATAAAATAAATTTTGCAATTCTAGCTAATCTAGCCTTGCCAAGTTAAGGAGCAGAAGGTAGTGGTGCTTTTAGTTGTACTTATAGTAGAAGCAGTGGTGATGTTTGCAGATGTCGTTGTGATCTTCGACGTCACCCACTACAACGTTTGACATGTTTCGTACCATTGTGTGCAAGGTGAGATACGCTGTGTGGGGACGGCGGCACAAGCGGCGCAGCGTTTTTCTCCTTGCTCCGCGTCCACAGCAAAAGAGAGAGTGAACAGCGTAGCTTTAATTGGGCTATGCTTTGCGTTCACTGCTGAGCTGCTGCAGCACAAAGTGCAGTACTGTGATTGCGCCACAACCTGTACTTGCATATACTCCATAGACACGCTCTTTTGGTCGAAATAAACGCAGGAAAATGTACTTTTCTAGCATTTATAAGCATGGCTCAGTTTTACGTCGTCTCCAAAACTGTTGCGCACATGTACAGAGAGACGTGAGTGTTCAAGCATAGACTGGCTGAGTTCTCGATCATACTCTCGGAATCCCTTAAGCTCTACACTCGAAAACACGGCGAAAAAGCACCCCTCTCCCCCAGAGGCATCCCATAGCAGAGGCCACGGCCTCACTTTCATCGACATCTTGAGATTGGGGATCATGCGGCGTGGAAATGAAAGTTGCTATGCTTCGACGTCGTTCATACATTGTTCTGCACTGTATAAGTAAGACGGGTTTGTCCATCCAATTACATGTTCTTCAATACCTAAACGACAAATAGCCTAAAGAGGAAATACGTGAAGATAATTCGTTGAAGGAGCTTCATATGGATTTCTTTATTTTGCAATTTTGGAATATAGAATTACGGTAGAAGCAGGTAAATTGACTGATTCATACGCACGTGCTGAATATGCACGCATACCGCATTTGATCCCTGTTGTTTACCGAATTTCATTTGATCGATACTCATTGAGAATAGATGAAAGCCAACCACTGAAAGTCAGAGACCATGCGGCTGCCACAAGGATTGTTGGGGGCACCCTAGGTGTTCGGCCTTCGGCGCCTCATTAAAGAGATATGTCTCGTGTTGATTCAAAAAGCTCGTGGAAGTTGGAGGATAGTCAAGGATTAAAAACAATTAAGAATACTCTTAAAGTGTTTTTAATTCCGGGGCAAACTGACATGTAATTCCGCGTAACTCTGTACTGTGAATCGTGTATGCATAAAACCCTTTTGATTAGAAGGTTCTTCCTGCATTGACGGGAAATCGTAGAACCGTTCAGAGTGCACCGAGTGAATCAAACGGAGTGGCGGGTTCATTGATTAAAAACAACTTCCTTTAAGACAAAATTAATTGAAGACTTCCTTCATTTTGCCGTTGCCCTTTCCTTCTAATGGGACCGTTTAAAGGTCACTCACTTCCCACTTATAAGTCTGTTTTTTAATATTTTGTAATACATCTATATAATAAATAATATAATATATTTATTCATCAACACATTCAGACTTGTTCATAACAGTTTACGGGCCAGACTTAATTGCCAAGCTTCCAGCCTGGCGTTCGTAGGCAACCGTTAGCACTGACGCGTAACGCTCGGTTAAAAAAACTGCGGGCGTCGCCATGCATAGAGTATAGTCGAATCGTATATATCGAGTAGAGTCGCATTGTTCTGCTATTGTTGTTACTGTTGTTGTTGTTGTTGTTTCAGTGGTAGTTTTAAGCCTGAACTAGTAATGTCACCAAGCTCGTGTGGGCTGTCGCCAATCTATGGTGGGTGGGTGTTGTGGAAAGAAGATCATCGTGCTCTTTTTCCGCTCGATCTGACTCGATTCGATCTATGTTGCGTTTTCGCCTGTTGCGATCTATTAGCATTAATCATCATTTAGCTTTCATCATAAACATTAACACCACCACCTACCACTACCACTACAGACTGGCTCGCCGTTGTCGTCGCCGCCGCAGCTTCTGCTGCTATTGTCCTCATCATTCATCATCGTCATCACCTCAACAACCATCCTCATCCAACCTCGTTTTCGTCGTCGTCGCCGTCGTCGTCGTAGTTGTTTTTCCCCTCCTCCTCCTCCTCCTCCTCCTCCACCCTCTCCTTTCCAAAGCGTCTGCTACAGCTGCTGCTGCTGTTGTTTATTTCCGTCTCATTCCCCTGTTCCGTCTGTCTCTCTGTATATATATATATATATATATATATTATATATCTATTTATGTTGACTGCCTGCCGGCCACCGCCTGCCTATCTGGACTGCATGACGGTGGCCGTCATCTGGCCAGTTCGGTTGTCGTCTCGTAGCCCACTAGCTGCCGCGTACTACTCGGCTGACGACCAACGGAACCCAGCAGTCGTTATAACGGCCTATCCTTATAGAATGTATTGTACTTATTAAGATATAGTTAGCGACAGGATCATATGCTGCTTTTAGATAATTGTTTTTTTTTGTGTGAGTGGGAAAATAAAATTATAAATATATATATATAATTTTTAAAGAAACAATTTATGTGTCAACTGGTGCCGCCCCCGCCAGCGTCCGGAAGAATATGCCGGCAGGTCGCAAACGGGACACAGAATAGCAACAACAGCTGCATGAACAACAACAACAACAACAGCAACAACCAGCCAGATTAACTGACTGACAGACAAACGACAGGTGAACGGACGACAAGTGGACAAAGAGATAAACCAACAGATAGATAGATAGATAGATAGTTACATAGACAACGTACTCTCTGTATCCTCATCGATAGTCGAACGAAACAACAACCGGCTACAATAGCAACAAGAACAACAGCAGCAAGAGTAGCAGCAACAACAGCAACAGTAGCAACAACAACAACAACAGCAACAGTAGCAACAACAACAACAACAGCAACAGTAACAACAACAACAACAACAACAACAACAAAACCCATAGTAACTGGCATGGTATATGGGTCAGTCAGTGTACGAATGAATGTTGGACCAAAAGGCTGAACCAACTACGCCCTTCTATTACTATTTGCGAGAGGGAACAGCCGGCCGAACAGCCACCCACCCACCCAGACGGGCTGCCGGGCGGTGAGCGGTGGCAGGGTGGTGGTGGTGGTGGTAAGGGCTGCCCAACCGTCTCTGCCGCTGCAGCAGCAGCAGCTGCTGCGGTGCCATCACTAACGACGGCAGCGGAGGCGATGGCGAGAGCCGACTGAATTTAGGGATTCTTTTCGTAGAGACCCTAGTGTTGTTGTTGTTGTTGTTGTTGTTGTTGTTGTTGCTGTTGTTGTTGTTGCTGTATTGTTGTTGTTGCTGTTATTGTTGCTGCTGCTGTAGTAGAAGGGAATCGAATTGCCCGCTTGCCCGTTGCTACAATATACTGTTACTTCTGCTGCTGCAGCCGCTGCTGCTGCTGATACAGCTGACAATGGATATCCTTGCCGTCGTCGTCGTCGTCGTCGCCGACTGTGCACTCTCGACTACAGTTAGCTGCCGTCATGTCGTCGTGAACGTTCGGAGTACGTCCTGTTCATGTTCGCGAATGTGCCAGTGTTTGCCTCCGTGTCAACTCCGCTACTCCGGGCAGTACTAGTTGTAGTCGTAGTAGAAGTAGTAGTAGTTCAAGTGAGTATCCTGGACTCATCCTGGACTACTACACTTGGGTTAGCTAGGCAGTGAGCGTCTGTAAAGTGAGAGAAAGAGGTGAGGTGAGGTAGATGGATGAGCACCGCGCCACCACCACCCCCATTACCACGACCACGGCCACGATCACGGTGTTTCATCGTCGAAGCCCTTGCGTGCGCGTACCCTTCTGCCGGCCCCGTTCCGCGGTTTGCCAAACTATCGCGCCTAGATCTTCGCGCCTGAGTTGCTAACTAGAAACTGTTGCTAATGCTAAGTGCTGCTTCATTCGACTTAACTATCAACTGCTCCCTGAGCTTCTATTAACTATTAACTACTAACTGCTGCTGCTGCTGTTGGTATTGCCGCCGCTGCTGTTGTTGTTACTGCTGATCATCTGCGAGCCTTAATCATCTGCGAACATCCACATAGCAACAACCACGACAAGACGATTCGATCAGAGTACGATTCGATTACGACCGGCCCACAAACATTACACACGAAGGCCATTACAACGTCGGCGTCAACTTCGGTCGGACTTCGGCTGAAAATCGAGCAGCACATTGATCACACACAGCGGACAGTTGAGCGGAGCGCGGGGTCGTCGAAGAAGAGCGAGAATGGATTCGCGCATTCACCGCCGGCCGCCGACCACCCCGACCACCATCACCACCAACAACACCTACTCCCGGCTTTCCGTCGCATCTAAGACATCGTGGCAGCAGGATACCGTTTAGTAATCGTTTTGCACACGACAACTCGTCCTCTGGGCCGCGTTCGTTCGTCCGATCGTCAGTCAGTCCACGCTTTCGTAGGTGCAGTTGCTGGCAATGAGGCTATGTTCGACTAGCGCAGCGGGTCAACGCAGGGCATCTGCTGCTACATAAGCTGAAAAAAGAAGACACCAATTCCATGTTTCTGTCCGTGCTGTGCATACGGATGCTGCAGCACCATCACCACCACCATCCTCAACGGTCGAGACCTACTTGAGCTCGTTATTAAAACCAGCAACAGCATCAAGAACAACAACAACAGCAGCAACAACAGCAACGACAACAACAGGAGCAACAACAATAGCAAGAACGAGAACGACAACTAAAACAACAACAGCGACAACAACTATAACAACAACAAAAAAAAGAGAACACAGCAGGAACTGTCATGAAAAGCACGTCATGAAGAACTACGGAGCAACAACAACAATACACTTGTACGCATGAACAAAATGGACTGCTGTTGGACTGCTTCGACATGGTGTATATTTGTGTGATTGTGCTGTAGTTGTTGCTGCTGCTGCGGCTGGTGTTTTCATTGCTGTACTGTCGTCGTCCAACAAGATCCAGTCTTATTCATGCTGTGACGTCCTGGCTGGACAGTGGCTCGCAGGACAGTGCAAGACAGGAAGTAAGGCACTGCCCCAACAGCAGCAGCAGCAGCTAGCTAACTCGGGTCTCCGAGTTGGATGGGTTGCGAGATTGTTTGTTTTGCCGCTGTCAGCCTGGACATGGTAACGACAGGAACTCCGAGTGCGAACCTGCTCCTTCATCCGAAGGCATCCTCTATCAAGAAACGACCTTCCAAGCTACAGCTATTCAGGTGCGTTTGTCATGCAACATCATACCATTGATCCCTCTGTCCCCCCCTCCCTCCCCCCATTCCACCGTCCCCCCCCCATTCCACCGTCCCCCCCCCCGCACCCTAGGAGTAGTCGAAACCGTAGCAGGACATGCCGCAGCAGCAGCAGCATCGCAACGAGAGGAGACGTTGGATGGAGCAGTTTCTCCATTGAGTTTTGTGCTGCTTTCTTTCCGATGTCTCGTTTTTGTTTCGTTCGCGGCTGGAGTTTTTTTTTTCGATTGCTGGCTGGAGTCATATATGGCTTGCTTTCCACCCAACCCGCCTCTGTTCGTTGACGACGGTCCACAGTCCTAGCCGCCGCTGTCATACGGTGTGTCTGTCGTTGACCCCACTACTGGCAGTCCGCTCCGGTCCGCTATGCTCTACCCGTGCTCTGGCTTCTTTCTAGTTGGCATTCTAGCTCAGCACTTTGTGGCTCGAGAGTCTACTAGTGATTTGAATACTACGCCGATAACGATAGCGAGCAATTGTGTTCGTTGTCTTTGATAGCTGCGAATCATTTTCGTTATAGGTTTCATACTTTGTCGAGTGAATGGTGATGATAGTACTGATATCATAGCAGATGATATCAGTACTATCATCAAACTGTCGACGAGTGAAACACTTAAGATATATATATATATATATATATATATGTATGTATATATATATATATATATATATATAAGAAGGTTAGCTTCCTATCAAGCGTGTTAAAAGAGTTTACTGTTAACGGAATGTATTCAGTGGTGCGGACCCTCACTTCTTTTTGGACTGCGACACAACTTTATATATATATATATATATATATATAAGGTTAGCCACGTAACTGCCACATACATAAAACACACGACAACCCCAAAAAGTACACGATCCCTGTCTTCCCACTATATATGTATAAGTCGAAAAATATTCTCAAATAAATGTGGATCATTCTAGAAAGCGTTCTAGATGTATCTTGCAACGCATTCAAATTTACTCTCGAATCCTGAAACCACAACGAGAACGAGCCCACACGGACCAGCAAGAAAAGTGGGCAAAGTGTCCACTTTAAATACTCCATCTGGCGTCCTCCATAAGCAATCAACCTCGAAGCAATAACGGGAGTTGGGGGAGGCGTAAACTGTCGATAACGTATATGCACCCGACCACACAACCATCGGCATGCTCGCAAATGAGCTAACAAGAGTACATGTACGCGCTATGCCACACACGCATTATTACAAACGACCGATTTTATAGAAAAGCCGAAATTGAAATATGCGGGGCTCGACAAGTCTCAATAATTTTAAAATATATATATATATATATAACATTTTATTTTCGCTTTCATAAAATGTAACATATCACAAGCGGCAAAGTCATCATTTCATATGCCAATTTAGTACTGTCACGAAACTAACAGCTTATTTTACGCAGACAGTCTAGAACTTATTCATTCAGACCATACCACGCCACGGTACGTAATATATAGTACATCTTAGACAAACACAGTCTAGGCAACTGGGTTCCGGGCGCAGACAACAAACGCAGTACATTTACGTTGGCGGAAACTCGAAGCCATTGAGCGATTCGTTTTTGCTCGTTTTCCAATTCGATTCCTTACCCTTGAACACTTACAAACTAAATTCGTAAACTCTTCCTCGACTGCGTTCGATGACCTAGTAGATAGGTGACGGTGCATTCATGCTTAGGTCATGTCGCTTCAATCAATGGCGGCAAAGAGTCCCGCCCTAACCTATTGCTCGATGCACGCCTCACTGGCCCGCTACGCTTATTCGTGACGGCCCACGTGGCCGCGTCACCTCATTGAAGTCGTCTCCTCATAGAAGAACTTTCTAGAGACGAAACTACACGCCATTACTATAGAGCATATGGATGCTAACTGCTATTTGATGATGTTGTGAGTGTTGATATCGAAAACCGTTCCGCTCGCACCTGATACGAAAATAGAACTTGCTTGTTGACGTCGGAAATGTCGGCGCACACAATACACTGTTTGTGTGCGTTTTGCTCAGTCTCCATTCTGTTGTTGGGGCTCGTTTGCACTTCGAGGGGTCCTGGACGTCACTCGGCTAGTACCGTAACGGCAGTGTCGTTAATTGGAAGGCGAACCTCATTCGAAACCCAAGATTGTGTTTTGTTTTGTATAAACATGCACTTGTTTGCTGCTTGCTGTCATTTGTCGTTATGATGATACTATCGTAATTTTGGTGTATAAATGACCGGATGTGCATATGCTTACGATATTGTTATTTAAACTAAGCGGTTTGACTTCGCCTGGGCGCTGAAAGCACTGCTCTTATATCTGATATGGCGCGTACATAATCCGTTAGTTCTTAATACAGCACATAGTGATTGGCCTGACTTAAACTATGACAAAAAAAACCACGGAGCAGCCAGCTTGCGGTTATGTGGGTATATATATATATATATATATATATATATATATATATATATATATATTTATATAGTGTTAATGGTGTTATCGATCACGTCATCCCATGTGACTAAAGTCGCACACCCACTATAGGTTGGTTCAGTGACACGTCCCTACGGACGCTATACCAAAGGTCATTCGTTACACTCAGAGCAGATAGGAGCTAGATGCTCTCATCTTTAGTCACAGCTTTAGTTAAAATTACGGTTTGCATATGACAAGGGTGTGCGTTCAATACAAGCACGTATGTGTATAACTATATATATATATATATATATATCCATGCTTCCTCCTGTCAAACATATTACTTATACATAGGTTCCGCACGAGCATTTTGTTTAGTCGAACTGTTGATTTATTCTATGAGGATTATTCTTACTTCATGAGGCCAGTTTCCTTCCAACTTCCTTTGGCGCGAAACCCTTCCCAGGGCCGACCTTGAGAGTTCCAACAGGATGGGGCGCGAAGGAGTGGTGCAAAAAGCACCTTTCTGATTTATTTTAACACGTTGCAGTGAATGTGGTCGCCGCGAAACCCGGATTTTAACCCCATGAGTTTTTCTGTATGGACGGATGTTAAAATCGTTGCAATAATTACGCAGGTGGACATTAGCGAAAATATTTCTACATACATACTCTTATTGTGGACCTGTTGGGCCCATTGTGTAAAATCAACAGGGAAAACGAGGTTTTATAATGTAGTAAATATTTATTTTTGCTTTTTTTATATTATTTAGTGTTTTGTTCTCACAGGGGCAGTCCTTCAGATGTGTCCGCTGATCAAAGTGATTAATTGCACGTTTATTAACAAATGTGCTCAACTCCAAGATTATTTTTCATTTGTAAAGTCAATTCACAGTTTCTGGCAATTGTTGACGTTCCTCAGCCTTATCAACCCGCCTACACGGCTGTATGGGAACTATGTCAATATAGTGTATAAAAGCGGGATGAAAGTGATGAAGTTCAGAATAGGAGGACATCTACAAAATGACACTATATACTACAAAAGACGAGGCTTATATTTTATTAACAGGACTAAATACATCGGTGCGTCCTCCAACGAGCGCAGGGAATTCACGGGGCATATGAAGCACTTAGAGCTATGCACAACTGTTGCCACAAGCCGAGCAAGATGGCTTGGTGGCAAAGCCTTTGCCTTGCATTCGGGAGGACTGGGTTCAAGACCCAGACCGGCCACTCTTAAATTGGTTTGCATGGTTTCCAATTTAGACAAGGTAAATGCCGGAGTGGATCTAAATTAGCCATGACATGAATAAACCGTACACAGGCAATTGCCTTACGGAAAAATCTAAAAAAAAGCCGGTTAGGTGATCTGCAAAAGTTCTCTACAGAGGTAGCGCTGACAGTGTTTAACTTGAAAATCTCGACCCTCGACACTTAACATCAAAACGTTTTTTCTCACTTTACTGAAATCCCTAGATATAGTAAAATATAAACTTATAAAAAGAGCAGCGGGGTTACCTCAAAACAGCTTGAGTACTCTTGCCATTAATTTTGTCAAGGAAAGTACGCTGTATGAACAGCTTCACCACGATGCCACCACTTGCGATGTACAAACAAGAACTGCTACATCCCGATAGACGGGTATAAATGTAAACATTTTAACGAGAGTGTCACAGAGCCAAACCACATTACCATACAATGCGCTCATTGGTCAACTGGTACAAGTCTATTCACTGCTATAGCACGAATTGAATTGTAAAACAACTGCCAATGAATTGCAAATATAATAACTTATTTCATATTTTGATATCATCAACAGGTATTTTCAAATCTACTGTTGATCAAACCGGCCGCCATAGGCAAAGCATTCTTTAGCAACTTTACATAATGAACCCAAGTGGCTTATAGCTGTTCTTTATGAGCACCCTAAACGTGTACTAGCTCTGTCTAAGTATTTGTCGTTGGCACGTACTGCTTACGTGTAATATTGGGTCTACAAAAACATTTTTCCGGATTTGTTAATGATTCTGTACGGACAAAACCGAAAAAACTTTTTTGTAGCCCCAATAATTGCCCGTTAACAAGAAGGCAACGTAAATCCACACTACTCGTGACCCGTTCTTTAGTTAGGCGAGATGTCAGGCAGCTCGGCGTGAGTTACTTTCTCGAAGATGGTATTAAAATAGAAATATATTGCATTGAAACGTTACGATGCGTGGGCAAAATGTGACCAGCCAGACTGCATACACACACACGCATACAAACTGTATGTATTACGTAGGTCGATACACAGGCAACCAGAATTTCCTCGAGTAGTGCCACATTGATCGTTCTAGTATATGACGGGGAAGTAACACTCTTAGAAGGAAGCACACGATCACATATCAGTTTCAGGAAAAATTGCCGTTTAAATTACGTGTGGCAGACATTGACGTTAAGCATGCATGCCAGCACCCGTAGCGTACCGCGTCAGCAAGAAGAAATACGAATTCCGCGCCGCGGTTAAGCTTTTTTTTTGCTCTTCAAGAAGTGGGCGGCTACGCGGTCGAAAGCCTGTTTGTGTGTTCAGATGGATCAGGTTCATTTATATAAGTGAGTGCCCTATCCTAAGGACGCCAAACGATCAAACTGATTTGATGTAATAATGGTCGGTATACAATCAAAGACCAACGAGGCAAAAAGAGAGATATAACCTCGAGTAGAATGACTGGGCGAATCGGGCTGGAATTGTGTCGGTACGCAGTCGGTAAGACGAGTGACGTCATTGAAAAGTACGTGCAGCCGTTTAAACCAGTGTATTTGGTTACGGGTGTCTATTAGATGCTGCCGTATTGGATGCAGCACCTAACAAAAGACAGAGAATTACGATTTTATCCGGCAACTGACGGTGTCTTTGCGCCTCATTTCGATAATGCGTGGTGCTGCGTCATTTTGCGGAAACGGCTGTCAGATTGTGGGTTTAAGGTGCTGCTGCGTGTGTGGTATTATTGCTACAATGAAATGCTCAACGTGTGCAGAATTTTCATGTGCACACAGCCGCCTTGCTCTGTTTGCTATTCTGGAGCATGCGTATTTCGCGCGCTTCGTTTCGAGGGAAATGCGGGGCGCTTGCCTGTGAGATGGCCGTTATTTTTGTGCTCGGAAAGGCGTTCTCTTCTGATTCAAACGGTTGCGGCGCCACCAAGTGCAAACAGCAAATAGCAACAGAAGGTGGTGGTGGTGGTAGTTCGACCAATTCAGCTTTTACTTTTTTCGTTTATATTCCTACAGCGCGCTAGGTAAAGATTGTTTTGGAGATGAGGTTCTTTAGCATTGCACATTGGCACGCTGTGCTACACTGTCGACTCAGGCGATCACGTTTGTGTTGGACCATTCTGTCTTCGCATATCATGGTGACTGTTGTACAACGTTTGTTACTCATTGCACATGTGTCACTGGTGGTCAGAGATAGGCGCCGTGCGTGGCTTTGCAGCGTGCCATCGGTGCCTCTTTTACAGGAGCCAGGAAAAAATGCATAATGCACACCCTTTGGTCTGGGTAGTTTGAGGGATTCTCAAACTCACTAAACACCTGGTGATCCCCTAACCTACATTACCGGAATGTTTGTGGTATTACCCCAGCGATCGCTGCCTAATTGCCACTATATGAGCGGAACGGGCGAAGAACAGCTCTCCACTAAGATGGGATGCAACATAATAGTAGTATTTAGTTCTCGAATCAAGTCAACAATTGTTTGCTGCATTATTGGTAGGCCATTCTACCCGTTGTGAAAAAACAAGAATTAGCTGTGACAGACAAGAACAACTGTTAGTTAGTAAAATAGCAATGAACCGTTGAACGCGCGGCCTATTATTTGGGCATAAACGATCTGATGATTTAAACGTTGTTGCTTGCCGTCTTTATTGTCTTTATTATCAAAATAGATATTCAAATACTCGGGCGAGAATCAGTCGAGATTAAGTCTTGAACACATGAAACGAGCTAGTCGCTCGGTTGCTCGTAGGAATGAATGGTTAGTGAGGACTGACTGAATACTTATATGCCATTTGTTTGTCTTGACTTTTTTAGCCTCCTTAAGCGTGCTCATATTAAACTTATTTGGGATGTCTCCAGCAGAGAAATGTTATGGCAGGGTGATGCTCATTCCGGTTCGAACAATCAAAGAAGAAGAAAATACTCGATTCCAACCATAACGTGGGCCGTTCGTTAAGTAACCAGGAAAACCAAAAAGTCCCGTATTCTATGAACATCTTTCTTATTTAATTTCTCGACGTAATTCCATTGTAACTTTGTGATTTGTTCAGAAATGTAGCAAATCTCGAAAACTTTGAAATACGCATTCACAGCGGTGATGACCACACCAATTGGTAGAACATGTCTTCCCTGAGTCAGATCTTCGTGCAAACGGCTCAGAAGTTTGAATAATATGCTCCTGCGACTGCTTGACCCCTTTGTAAGTAGTAAATGAAGAGAATTCCTTGGGAATCCCAAAAAGCAGTGATCAGGACCTTCCCGGACCAAAGACCAAACACAGTCGTTGGTGCTCATTCACCAAAAGCTGTCCACTGCATTGATAGCCGTTCCGACTCTGGTGGCGAACTATGTTCATTCTTGTGTGTTCTTGATCGATCAGGTCAGCAATCGCGGCAGCCACCTTGCATAGAACTTTTTCATGTCGTCGTTCGTGCGACACTTCACCTTGGTAGGGTGTCCGAGAGTACGTAGGCCAGGCGATTCCAAGAACCGTCTGGGTAGTGTGCTTGAGAAAACAACTTGAGAAAGATTTTATTTTATCGGAATCTTTTTCTGTCCGGTATGTGATTGTGTACTGAGAGTGTTACTTCCCCAAGTTCTACCAAGTTCAATGTGGCGTCACCCCGTAAAAATTCGGACTAGTCATTGAACGACCTACGTAGATCTCCAACATACAAGCGTACCCCGTAATCACACACGCCGCTTGATTCTCAAAATATAGGCGTTTGCCATTAGCCTAAACTATTCTCATGTTTATATTACGACTCTGGTCAGTCGTTGCCACACCATAGTCATTTGCCAGCGGTTCAATCTCGAGCAGAATTCTTGTAGGTAATCTGCTGCTGTGGTCGGTTGTGGACGTGTCGCGGGCGGGTCTACTACCATCATGCTACGCAATCCTCGCCTCACAATACGAGTACCAACAACGATTCCGATTCTACTACAGAGAGAGAGTCGCTGTGGTATAGACAGCAGCTCACTGGACAGAAGTTGGCGATTTCGCAAAACAATCGTTAAAAGGACGCGCTCATCCTGATTAGCTCCTGTAGCTTGAGTTCGCCCGAAGCGCGGCCTCCTACTAATCGAAGCTGCCGATGAGTTTATACTGTTGGCACAACGGGCTACACGAACGGTAGATAGTCAGTCGGTGCAAGTCTAGTTGCTGAGCTACATCATTTTTTCGACAAATTGTTCGACCTAGGCTATTCGAGCATTCTCCAGTTTACTGCTTTGCTAGGTTGAGAATGGGATGTATTCTGGTCGTGTTGTTCGAACACTAACTTTAGTTTTACAGCACGCTGAGGTATTACACACCAGTCAACTAGTTAAATTAAACAATTCAACCAGATTTTGCCTTAGAATAATAAAAAAAAGTTTTCATTGTGCTATGGCTATTTTTCGTGTTTTTTTTTCGGACGTTTTTTACTTAAACAATTTAGGCACAAAAACGCTAGAAAAAGCGCAACATGCTGGTTGTGTGTTAAAGCTAATTTAAATGTTTTGGATTCTAGGTCATTCTTGATATATAGTGCTACTATTGTGAATACAAAGTGTGCCGAATGATGAGTATTGCGATTTTTGTCCGGACGTGTATATATATATATATATATATATATATATATATATATATATATATATATATATATATATATATATATATATATATATATATAGGTTACTTCTCTGTCATACGCTAAAAAGATTATTCTGGCATTATCTCGTAGAAATTCAGGTTAGTTATTGTGTCGGCAGAAGATATAGTATACATGATCCCAAGATATCTCAACATGTTCACTTTTGCAGCTGCCCTAAGCGCCCCTAATATAAACGAATGACCTGTATATTTAGATATACATGTCAAGGGGATAATAAATCCATCCATTCGCAACGATCGTGTTAAACGTTGCTTCGGTTGCTGTTGTTGCTGCTGCTTCTGTTGTCACTTTTGTTGTTGTTGCTGTTGTAGTTGTTGTCCTCATTTTGTTTTGCTGTTGATGCTGTTGTCGTCATTCATGTTGTTGTAGTTGTTGTGAATATTGTTGTTGTTGTTGTTGTTATTATTGTTTTGTTGTGGCGACTCATGTCGGGTCAAGAACGAGGATGATTTAAGCGTAGCTGCTGACGGATCTATACGAGTTAGCTATATCGGGCTAAGAGATAAGAAGAGCAACGCACATGTTGATGCTCATGACGACAGCGGCAATCTCTCTACTGCTGAAATAACTGCTCGAATGGAGAGCATAATACTCAGTCCTTCCATTACGTCAGTGAAGCGAGACAGAGCGACACAACGGCGAGCAACCAGTGGTCGGCTGACGTTTCATCGCCCAGTTAACAGATACAGATTGCAGGCATCTGAACGCAGCTTCTCTGTTAGATGGACATTGCGTTGTATACAATTGTGGCGCTGCACTGTTGTATGAAAAATGAAAAAGACTGGAAAATACTACTAATACTACTACTACTATAACTACAATTTTGGCAGCGACTTTTACTATTATTACGACTACTATTACCACTACTTACGACGAAGACTGTGACCGATTTTCAATTCCGTTATTTTCATCACTACGCTGATTGGTATTAACTAATCGCTGTTCATTACGCCATGATGGAAATGGCTGACTCGATGACTGGTGAATTCGGACTTACTCAAGCGAAGTACAGTAGACGGCTGAGTGTGGAACGCGTATTCTCACTGAATGATCCAAAATTCGGAAGACACTTCAATTAGCTTAACTAATATAACCCGAATAAGTTGCGTTTGAACTTGCGGTTTCATTTTTGCTCAAGTTATCTAAATAATGTTTGTCGGAAAATTGCTACATTGTAATGAACGCTATTTTTATTTAGCTCTAAGTCAAACGAATTGTTGAATTGTTTATTTTAACTGTAAATTATCATGATGCAATAAAACTGTATAATTATTTTTTAAACACGTCCCATAATGTTGAAGCAATACGTCCGGTACTCTCGATCCGACGAAGCATAATAATGGACTGGAAACTGCTCGGCTAGAGCCTAGCTTATCTACAGTCATCGTTATGTAGCTTGGCAACTGAATGTGAACAAATCGATTGTACTATCTATTGTTCTAAATAAATTTGACTTATTATCGGCAGCCTCCATTGGAGGGCGTGCGCGTTTGGCCAGGATCCGAGCTATTACCGATTACTGATGCTGTCCAGTGACATCAGACAGCAGCTGCTTTCGTAGCATTTCGAAATCGGTCGTTAGTAGGCACGTTGTTAAGCAGGGATTGCATAGCATAAGGATTAGGCCCTACAGATCCACTATGCGTCTACGACTAGCCCAAGCGCACCTATCAAAGTGATGCAGGCTTGCTTGGAATAAGCTTGAAAACCGCTGAACTGAGAGCCGTTGAAAGTATTGGCCAACCGTTGCAAACTGTAAACGGACGTTCGATTCACCGAGGACATCTCTTTATAGCAACGAGAGACAGGAAATAGTGTGCTGGAGCGCGACCGGGATCATAGGGGTTACGCAATCTTGCTTTAATGGCGCTCAGTTGTCAGTTATGGCGGCGGTTTGAAGAGGTTGAGTCGGGCTTTGTATGCAATCTGTTTGGAGCTGGAAGGCCGCACTTGTCGAAGTTGAACAAGTCTACGGTTTTCGCGATGAAGGAGAGGTGTAACTGGCAAACGGTATTTTGATGAGAATATAACACCCCACGTCCTGCCAATTATAACGCAAGGTCTGTATCATCAAATCACACTTTCAACTTTATGCCCGACAAAATGCTAGAGCCGCTCACTGTTGCACTTGTTCGGGGGTACGTCCCACAAGTTGGAATTAGCTTCATAAAGTGGCCACCATGTGCTTCTGACCTAAATGCCGTCGAGGTTACGATAAGTTCCGGATCTCTCTTGATTGCTATGCGCAAAAAGTGGGCTAATATTTACAGCAATTCACTGATGAGCACATAAGATAAATGCCTAATCGACATGACGGCCGTTAATAGCACACGCGGAAGTGTCACACTATTAAATGAAAATAGTTTGAAAGTGATATAATTAAACAATTAAACCACACATATTTTTCTTAGGAGCACGTGTTCTTTTTTTAATGTGATCTGGCTATTAGTCGACACATCTTGCGACACATCCAAATTGTTTGAGCAGCAAGAAAACGCAACGTTCCAAACGCAACGTTCTTCTGGCTGTGTGTATGTATGAGCATATGTGCAATGTGCGTGTGTAAGGTATCTGCTTGTAAACGAGCAGCAACGCCGTGAAGCATTATATATATTCTACTAAATTGTAATAAAACTTGGATTATTCTGTTGTGAATAGCGTTGTTTTTGAATATTTGTTAATTAGCCCGTTTTAACCCGTTTATTTTATAATTTGCTGCTGTCTTGACAGACGACATGGTAATACCAGCAGCAGCAGCAGCAGAAACGAAAACGCAATAATCGCATAGCAGGGACGCTGTATTCGCATCACAAATGTCATCATAGTCCCCTGTGGCGGCGTCGGTGACAATACGGCTGGCTACGTTGGCAGATGACAGCTGTTGGCTTGCAGACGTCGCCACCGCCCCCGTGGGCTGGCTGGCACCGCCCCCGTTGGCTGGTTGGTTATTACACTGTTACCAGGATGACGATCTGCACGATCATTACGATCATCATGATGAGCCACCAGAGCGTCGTCAGAGGTGCGATTGTTGTTGTTGTTACTGTTGTTGCTTTTGTTGTTGTTTACTGTTGTCGTTGTTGTTGTCGTTGTCGTTGTTGTCATTGTTGTCGTTGTTGTTGATGTCGTTGTTGTCGTTGTTGTCGTTGTTGTCATTGTTGTCGTTGTTGTTGATGTCGTTGTTGTCGTTGATGTTGTTATTGTTACTGTTGTTACTGATATTACTGTTGTTGCTGTTGTTATTGTTACTGTTGTTACTGTTATTACTGTTGTTGCTGTTGTTATTGGTGGGGGGTAGCGTCAACAGAAGCATTGCGCACTCGCCATCCAAAGCGTACACAACAACAACAACATCAACAACAACAACAACAACCATTTCAAGCACGGAGGCAAAACGTGAACGACTGAACGTGCATGGCAGGCAACGAACAAACGAGCAGACAGAACAACGGCTTTTGAGTTGCGAGAACATTAACAACAGCTGAACTGCGTTGCGAGAGAACATTAACAACTGCTGCGAATGTTGATGCTGGAGCTACAGTTGTTGTTGTTGTTGTTGTGTCGACGACAACATTCTCTGACAACCAACCAACGAAAGCTAGCCAGCCAAGCAGTACGCAAGACCACGCGCACGCGGTGCAGCAGAACCCACTCGCCTGTTTAGATCGCTGCTGTCATCTGGCGCTCTGCTTCCTTCTTTTCCTTTTCCCACCCTTCCTCCCTCCCTCCACCTGAGTCATCGTCTCTCTTCGTGTTCCAACTGTATCAGCAGTAACAACAATAACATTCGGCGACGCTCTTCACCACCAAGACGAAACAGCTGCTGATAAAAACAAACTGACCACCACCGGACAGCAGTAAAAGACAGGCAGAAATATTGCTGACGCCTTTAGTCTTCTGGCCACGATCAGATCAGTCGCACCAACAACCACCATAATAACCCTCCCCACCATTGACAACAACAACGACGGCTAATGTTGGTTGAAGAGAGATCGCGATGACGTCTCAAAAAACAGCAATAACGGCAACAACAAGAAAAGCAACAACAACAACAAGAACTAGAACAACACTGCTACGTTGAAAACGGTTGTCTTTGTTGTTGTTGTAGCTGTTGTTATTGCTGTTGTTGTTGTTGTTGTTGCTGCTGCTGCCGCCGCCGCTATTACTAAAGATCATAATCATTACCATTCACCTTCTCCTCCATTTGCTACTGTTGCTGCTGCGGTTGACGTCGATATTGTCCTTTGTAGCCTGCGTCTTTCCTCAGACCAGAACAACACCAAGACGCGATGTCGATGTGTTGATGTTGTTTTGTGGTTGTTATGTATGCTTGCTTGTGTGTGCGAATTGCTCGGCCGGTTTGTCTGCCTGCCTGCATATCTATCTCTACGCATCGACAAACTACTCATTCGCAACTGTCTATTCGCAACTGATTTGACCAGTTGACTCACTACTAACTGGCAACTCTACGGTCTACTCACAGCTGTCTGCAGATGCTACAGCTGTATGAAGTTGCTCGTAGTAAGTGATCGGAGGCAGCTTGTAGCAAATCGGCATCGTCAATTGTGATTAGTGACTACATTATTTGACTAGAACAGAAGAACGACTTTAATGCTGCTATTAAATAGCCAGTGCAATGTCGCTTGATTGTCGCCCAAAGTCGCAGAATAGTTCTTCGTCTTTAGCTCATGAATTTCTGTCGGTTGATAGGGGATCGTGTGAGCAAGCGAGTTCGACTTCTGTTTGTTGTACATCTTTGCGCGGCTTGCGTAGGGAGACATCACTGTGTGGCAACAGGGACGCAGTCGTCGTTATCTACACCATCGCAAGACCGCAAAACGAAACACAAGCTGCGAACAAACAGCAGAATGTTGGCAAAATCCAAGCGCTCGCCTTGGATTTTGTAAGCGACTTTACGAAATGTCGCGCTCTCGTTCTCATCTCGGGCAACTTGTGACTGGCCCGTACTTGCGTTCATTACACAGAGTCCAGCACGCTGTGATTTATGCTGTATGCTGTGAGAGAAGACAACAGTGTCTAACACAGCGAACTACGGAAGCAGCTGACCATATTGCCGTGCCGTAGCACGGTCAGTGATCAGTGCATAACGCTCATGTATCGGACAAAAATCGGAACAAACCCAATCGCAGACAGATCGCTCGCTGCTCACCTAACGTAATAGAAATTAATGGGGCTGACATGTGTACACACACACAATTTTAACAAGCGAATAAATCACCAATCAGCCGATAAATCAATCAATCAATCAGACAACAAGCATAACAACAAAGCAACGTTGGTTAATCAACAACCAACAGCAAAAGTGGTCACAATGACGACGAAGAAAGCAAATTACATGAATCAATTACGCCTCATACTGAACCATGAACTAACAAGCTTTCAACTAATTGCTAATTTGGGTATATAAAAGGCACATTCACCTCACATTATTAGTGAAAAAGAAACATCTATAAAGTAAGTCAAATCGTCTTCGTATTGAAGCATTTGTTCTCTGGCTGCGTTTAGAGTCCGTGCGTTTTATTAATAACACGTATGATGATTATGACTTACTATTAGTATTATTTGTGCTTCATCATTCGCACCTGTATATCGGTGTTAAATTGGTGGTGTCTAAATACAGGCGATATCATATCTGCTATCGGCCCCGATTGAGCGAAGTGAACCTGTGTGTAAGAGGAGTGAATTGAACTGACTGAAACAGCAATAATTCGACGACTTCGTTAAGTTCATCGACGTGAGTGAAGCTAAGCGAAAGCTAAATCGGCTAGTCGGATTTACAAGTACAACAAGTTGTGGCGCCGAATTTAGACGAGCTTGGTGTCTCCAATCGTCGGTCTGCTTATCATCGCCCTCTTTGTGCTGCAGATCTCCCAGTGTAGTTTTACTTTCATTTCACTGCAGAGAGAAGTTTCTCTCTCTCTGTGTGTCTATCTCAGTTTCGTTGATTCGCCCCTTTTCACCCTTTTGCATTAGTGACCGAGCTTGCAAGCCAGTCCTTTACCAAGAGATCATAAAAAAAAACGACGCACTTCATCTGTTTGCTGTGACTGCAAAAAAGGCGTGACGCTTGCCTACATTGACTACATTCAAAAGGTCCACAACAAAAACTGCTAAACGTCACAATGGACTATTTAACTACTCCGACAATGACGACGACAAAGAAAAAAAAGAAAAGAGCCAGCTCTGTCAGCGACGCAGATCGCCGACAGTACGATGACAGTGATACGCTTAACAGCAACGACAACAGCAGCAGCAGCAGCAGCAGAGGCAAAAGGTGAGGTTCAGCTGCCGCTAGCAAGACGAATCTACCGTTTTGACCTAACGCAGAAATACGCTAACACAGCGTGGAATATTCTGCTGTTCCACGCCGCATGAGAGTTTGACAGTGATTGTAACTGGATTGGAACTTTGCGTAAGCGCTCTAGCACTATACGTAAATACTCGTAAATGTATGCATCCTCACTTTGCTTTTTCATAAGTGTTAGTTACTATATAGATAGAAATTAGCACTTGATAACGTAACAACAACAGCAGCAAAAAAAGACTGCTAAGGGAAAACGCTGTGGCGGCATATTCGTCAGATGTTACGATGAAGGGTTTCTATAGAGCAGCAGCAATAGCAGCAGCAGCAGCATCTATGTTAATCCGCGCATAGATAGCGTGTGTGTACGTGTGTTAAACATAGGGGCATGACAGAAATCGAGCACGCGAAACAAATGTGCTATTTTCAGCATACGTGCCTGTTTGCACAACGAGGACAACGTAGAGCGCAGCACATATTAGTCGCTTTGCAAAAGGGCGGCTAAAACTGCTTAGCTCAACTCCTGAGGCTTCCGTCAGTCTTCAAGGGGGTTGTTCATCAGAGGGCTCGATCATATAGACATGATCGGGCCCACCGTATGTGTTGGCTGATAAGATATCACTTTTTGCCCTAACGTGTGTCGTGCTCGGGTGTGTGCGCCGTGCGACCGAAAGAGACACATGGGTACACGGGTTCGATAATTCTCAATGTTGCACATATGTATTTATTAGGATTCGTCTTATGAAGTAATGCGGGAGTGGTCCCGTGGACGCTCAATGTTGGCTGAGAGTCAGCCCGAAAAAGTCACATATGTCGTGACCTTTTCCTTACCTTTGGCCAAGCTATAACGTTCCTATGCTGCACTAAATTGGGCTTGCTCCAACGGAAGAATGCCCAGCCGGAAGGAGCGCAGGTCTTCATGCAGAACCGTCCCCCTTCCCCTCCCCCGACCAACCAAGAAGAATGATCTAAGCGTAGCCGATTCGAACCTTACGCTGGTCTGTTGTCCGTAGCTGCCATGGCAACGTTGCGCTGTCTTGAACAGTGCGGCAGGAGTTAGCCGGCCAAGGCCGCGTAGCTACGACCTCAACAATTTAGGCAACAACTTCACCATGCCCCAACGTTTATCGAGGACCGGTCGATAGCAGAAGAATTGGCCGTTCCATACGAGTATATATTTACATGAATTATCTATTTAATATCTATTCATCTATATACTCTTTACAAAGTTAATCCAGAATGCAAATCCAACTTTTGCTGTCAAATCTGCGAGTGATATAGCTTGCATAGCTTAACATGCGTTAACTACGTCAGCGTCGAGCGGCTAAACCACTTTCGCTTAGCAGCCCAGAATAGCTATTATTTGTCTGCTTATGTGGATTGCTATATATATATACAGGTTTGCTAGATATTGCTATAGGATGTGAACGATATTGTATGTCGCCTTTCGAGGTTTACCGTTTAGTCAAAGCACCACGGTGCACTATTGTATATGCAGAGCTAAAAAAGGAAGCATAAAATCAGTCGCCTAAGCGATGAGATAATTCATCATCCTTCTCCCTCGTTATTGTTATGACTATAGTGTCCGTTGTTGGTATGTTGGTCTCAGGTATCACGTATTGATACTTGAGGTTTTACTAGACCTGTCTAGTATGAGTCTGTAATTGAAGTTGTCCAGTCTAAATGAGAGTATCAGCGTAACTCAGTACTCTGGAACGACAACTCTGCAAGGAGTGTATACCTAAAGAGTAAACGAATTATACCCTGTATGCCCGAATCTGCGCTTGCTGTTGTCACATGTCTGCGGCTGCGGCAACATTGCTGGCTACAGGGTTGACATGCAGTCGATTGTCAAGAAAGCGTGACTTTACAACACAGTGCAAAATAAAAACATACAACCCAAGCGAACACGGCCCGGCACATAGGAGAATATCTCTCCAATGCGAGCAAAACTAAAGCGACGAGGAGGAAGACTGGCCGAAACAGATAAGTTCCGACTGGGTCTAGGAGCAATCGAAATCGTTCCCTACTTTCCCTGCCTGGGGGTCGAGGTTTCATCACGTGCCACAAGTTTCTCCAGGCATGTTGAAGATAGAGTCCGAAAAAGCCTACAAACCTTTTACAGTGTCAAGGACCCATACAGGCTGTCGGTGGAGGTTGCTGTTAGCTTGTTTAACCTGAAGATTGCACCCACCGCATCCAAGGGTGTTCGGGCGATTTAGCCTAATTTCTCGAGGCCGAACTTGAGGGCGTTTGATTAACTCAGGGCCAGTTTCCTAAAGACTGACGTCGGATTCGTGCAAAGGCAGCAGCTATGAGAACCGACATCTAGTCACGAGATTTGCCGTTCATGGCTTCCACCTGAATATCTGAGTGCGCAAGAAGTTTCATGAGACCTCGCCGGGGTGCATATGTAAACTTTGGGGACGCCCGTGTGATTAATATCACCTTCAGCGTTGTAAAAGAGCCGTTCCGTTGTGTCAAATCTGGAAATGGGATGCATGTGATGTATATGTGTAAACCAATCCTTGGTTAATAAAACAAACGACTATTATAGCTTATCATACCAAACGACCATATTTGTTACAATGCCAATATAACTATTTAATAGACCTCGTATTCTCTTCTAATAAATAATTGCAGTATAGCGCGTATATGTATGTACATTTGTTAAATGTTTGTTCTCTGGAAGAGAGGACAAGACGTAGTACTAATGAGTTGAGCTACTTCAAGCCGCTGTTTTGCTGGAAGTGTACGAATGTGTGTTTTGTGATGTCGCTGCTGGGCAAATCCAGGGTTAATGTTTGCGGCTGGATTTAAAGGCCAAATAAGTCGTAAAGCTATCGTCATCTATCGTGGCTACTTTTGTGTACGCTGGATAATGATTTTTAGGTGTCCATACGTCTAAATAGGTTGGACAAGTAGATGATTGGTTAGTTACTTGGCTGCTTGCATGCACGCACTGTGTAATGATTTGGATACCACAGCAAATGTCTACATTCATAAATAATGGTCCATGCTAACGATGTTGATGGTTGACGGCCACGGCGACAATGGCTACACTTGCCCGCCGACTTGTCGTACTTAGCAACGCCGCAAGCGTCGTTTGAAGTGACGCTGAAATATATATATATATATATATATATATATATTGTGATTATTTATTAATCATTTACAATACGTTTGCACACTCGGCAGTGCCCGCCTTAAACAATTGTAAACAGTTGTCCTCCAATGAACTTGACCAAAAAATACATCAGCCCTACGTCCGGACTTGGTCGACGACCTGTACAACCGCAGTGGTGTCACAGCATTATATATCCAATGACAAATTCCATCCATGATTTATCAGCACGTACTTTTTTGTGAGAAAAATACCAGCACGGGGGCCCCCTTAGCAATAATTTAACTAATTTTAAATGACCCCCTTAAGGTCTCAAAGACAAAAGGTCGATGAGCGCGTTCTTGTGGGGCTTATTTATATCCGCCTGCAAAACAGAACCAGTCTGGGCAGCGCGTAACTGACCACTGAAAGTGTTAAAGAGTCAGTCATGGTAGCGTCCCAGACGAGCGTCCTCCCGTTTTCAAAGCCTGTTAGGGGCATTCCGTCAGGTCGACAAAATCGGCGAAGACCGACGCAGATCCTGACGACAAAATCCTCTAAGGGGATTCTAACGGGAGCACTTGGTAAAGCATTGGGCCACGCATCAGCACCACTGGATGAAAGTTCTTGAATGCGTGTTACCGCATCGTCTTCTACTTAATCAATAAGATTGGCTAGACGTATATCGGGCCCTCAGGAGGAGGTGTTCCAGTGCGTTCCTTGGAATCCTCTAGTAGAATATGCAACCGTTTGATAGCTGGGGAACCAAGTCTGTAAGAAGGTTGGTTAGTAGTCTGACTTACAAGTGGGGCAGTGATAATCCCGACATAATGAGATAAGAGTCTGGTAGTGATAATCCTGACATAATGAGATCGCATGTTTTTGGGTTGAAGCATAGCCTGCTCTTCGTAGCAAAATCCAGTACCTTCTGGATATCACGAGCTACCGTTACAGGGTCACCGGCTAACACGCCATCTTCCAAGTACTATACATTAAGCGGGCAGTCGAGAGATTCTATTAACTCCTTTATGGCACGGCTTCAGTGCTGCGTACACTGGCTTTCAGTCATACGAACTATGCGACCATAAGTTGTAATACACATAATTGTAAATAAAACGCACTTAAAAAAACAAAACGGGAGGAGGGCTAATGGGTCACCCTGCTGTATGCCTGACAGTATAACATAGTCAAGAACAGTTGAGTTGGATTCCTGTATATTCGCATAATGTAATGGTATAGGTCAGGCACCCTTGCAAGGTGGTCAAGTCGAATGCTGTTGAAAGCCAAGCTGGTGTTCACATCTTACTTCGCTGATTAGCGACGTATTTCCTCAGCAGGCAATCGTCGATGCATCTTACAGAGTGTAGGTGAGCATTCAATAGGACGGGTTGTGCCATTCTTATGTTCAAAACAAATAACCTCGTTATAAGAATGATAGATGAATGAGCGGTCCGTTGGTGGATTCCCCGGAGAAATATAGATGAGAGAAGCAAGTGCATTGGCCAGAGCCTCCGTTCGAAAGTAAATCTTGATCAAGCTTTGACCTTATAAAGCCAAAACCCGCAGCGAAGCTTCTGGAAAGCTTCCCACTGGCCAGTATGTATCAACTCTTGATACACGAAAGATGTACGAAGTGGACTGATGTCCACTCCAAATCCACCGGTTTGCAGGGATGCTTGTCGCGTAGAGCCTCCACATTATCGGACTCGAAACCAAACGTGTCGCACGAGCTTCTAAGCCTTGCAGCGCCTGACACATCACCGTTGGTTAATTTTATAATCGTTTACCTCTTCAAGTTTTCCTTGGATGTGCCAACTTTCCTGAGTTTTTAGTGAGCGACTCGACTAGCCAACGCCTCGAGCCTGAGACCGTTCTTGAAATGCCCAAGGGTTGAGTGTATGGTATCTGCCGAACGATCGCGAGTCACTCTTGGTGTTTGGAAGATAAAGCACAATAGAAGCAAACGATAGTAGAGACAACCATGCCAAGTAGAGATTGTTGGTCACTACGTCCTTTATAACTTTTAGGAGACATTTCACCATAATCCTTCTTGCTAACTTGGGTATTATGCGTATTCTCCCGCATTTAAAAACAAACTGAATATGAAGTATCGTCTGTGTAAGTTGTAGACGTGTGGGTTCTGCTGCAGACTGCCTGTGGGCTCTCAATTATGGATGTGTAGAATTAACATGTCTCAGTAAGCCTCCTGAGATAAACTTATTTTAACATTTTAAATACCCAGATTTATAGCTAGCTGTAGGCTCGAGAGAACTCCGAGATTTTGCGATTAGAAATTATTATCTGACATTGTGAGCAGTCTCGAGATTTTTTGCTAGCCTCTGCCACTATCTTGATAGCTTCCGCCATATCTGGGGTAACAGCTTTTAATGCATCTGTGTCAGAGCCTAGATTTCAAAAAGGAGCTTCAGCTGTGTTGGTAGTCTAGAGGCCCGACATGGGAGCAACAACTCGGTGACGTCGAACCCGTTCACGGGTCTAATTTCTCACATACCGATTTGCCTTCTTAGCAGCTTTGCCAGGAGAAAACACAGACTTCGGGAGGATAACTGCGGTGTTCGGTCGTCGGCCGCTGACAAAACACCTTTGACAACTAAGGCACTTACTTGGGCCTGGTGTCAGGGTTTCTGTGGCTACTGCAGCCTAGGGGGGTACCTTTGGCATCTTCAACCCGTCTCCACCGATGACTGTAAGAAGAACCACCCTAACCTGCTGTGTGTGTGTGTGTGTGCACAATGTGATTGCACTCCCTATGGTAGAAGAGTTTCGGACAATTAGATGCCCCTGCTGCGTGAGCACCTTTGCAGTTCATTCACCTAAGTGTATTGGCGCAATCAGCAGTCAAGTAATCTGCTCCTTCGTGTTAATAGCATGTCCGGTGCATCATGCATCCACTTGCTACATGACTCGTGCATTGGCAATTGAAACAGAACACTGGCCTTTGAGCCTATAAATAGCAAAGCGAGTGTCTGCCGTTCGATTGTTAGAACTACTTCTACGAGCGCGTCCCGTCTGCTAGTGTACAAATTGCAAACTTGAATCACACTAGATGCAAATGGTTCCAAACACTTTTAAGAAACACATCTCATCAACAAGCTTAAACAGCTTCTTTAGAGATCTTTGCGCAAAGCCAGTTTTCTTCTGAACATTTGTTTGTTTTGTGCGTATGATCACCTTAAATGTACCCATTGAGCCAGCTTGAATGCGCTTTTTAATTTCGCCAGCTTGCAAGTTCGCACAAAGCAATGCGACAAGTAAAATGTTTCTGAACCGTCACGAATCCCTGGTTCTTTTTACTGTCATCGTGGTTCGAGCCCTTCCTGCGCTTTGCATCAGGAGTATAGCTATTTTTCGCAGTGAAAGCTAAATCCGTGTCCACTGTTAAGCTCCCCCCAATACAATTAGCACTTGGGCCGTCATCAGTGTTAATGGCGCTCCGAAGTCTACTTATGTCTAAACTAGGAGGGGAGGAGGTTTCTCCCCAGGGTCCACCGACATGTTTAATTGCACAACCGCAAACGATTAATAATATGAAAACGATTTAACTGATTTTAAATTATTAAAAATATTTAAACTGTTTTCAGTTTTCACTGTCACTGTAGCAAGTTACCTTGCAATGTTCTACTTTCTCTGGATAAACAAATCACGTTAACAGAACTGATAAGAGCACGTCCGCTCTCCGTCGCTCTCTCTCTCTCTCTATAAATATACTGATATATATATATATATATATATATATATATATATATATATATATATATATATATATATATATTTGTTTTTCTCGAAAGATTAACTAGTAAAATACATTGTGTATTCCGGGCGTCGCTGTTAAAACCACAGTAGTGTGGCACTTACAAACACACTAAAATCCTGTCGTTCTATTTGTCCTTGTAGAGGGTAGCATACTAGGGGCTTAGGGGTAGCTCTCGGCCAAAATATGGAAAATTATGGAATTAAGCCCAGGTACTTTTCATTGGGTACCTAACACTTCTATATATATATATATATATATATTGTAGTAATTTAACTCTCATTCCGAAACAAGACTTTTTAGAGAACATGTTCCATTGGAAAAATATTTGCTTTAACGAGCTCTACAATTCATGTATCGCTTTAAAAAAAAATCCAGAAACACCCTGTACATATATATATATATATATATATATATATAAAAGCAAACAGTTGTACACTTGTTGCTGGTACAGTCCAACTATAAGTAAACAGTAGTATTAGTGAGCTGATTTTGTTCAAATGACACGTCGTGCCATGATTAATCTCTGTGTCAGGGTAAAAATCAGTAGAGAAAAGGCCACAACAATAGCAGCGGCAGCAGCAATCGCGCACGGTTGGAAAGCTTGATTGTAAATCCGCTGTTAAGCTGATTACACCACTGACGCGAGCTTTGGCGATATGGCCATTAGCTCACAAACTGTACACATTTAATAGTCATTTGAAAACGCACCCAAATACGCACACCCCGCGCAGTACAATTCGTTCACATACGCATGCATGTATATTTATAGCATGCACACAAACTAACAGAACACACACACACATAATCCCAGTCCCGAAAGTAAATATAAATCGCTGTTTAGCGTTTTGTACAGTTCTTTTTCTCGTACGGGCATATTGGCAAACGGTTACAGTGTGCGATTCGAACAACTGCTATCAAACATGGTTGTCGTTTTTAGAATCGTTAGCATTGTTCTAATTGCTGTTGTAAAATCGAAGATTATTAATAACTGACATATACTTCACAAATAGCAAATAATCGGAAATCAGCTACAACAATAAACACAACAATGGAGCCAGTTTGGAGAGGAACGTTGAAACGGGACCGCAAACAAAAGAATGCGAGCGGCGGGATGAGATATTTAAACGGAGGTCGCATAACACGATTCGAAAATAGTCGCCATAAATCGACGCGTCTAAACATGAAAAACAGTAGAGCAGCAGCAGCAGCAGTAAATAACGCCATTATTGCTAAAGAAGAAGCAAATTCAACAACAACAACAACAAAAAATGGGGAGCAGAGCTTTTTAAGTGGGGTGTAAGATAGAAGAACGGGCATCGAACAGTATGAGCAGTCACTAACGGCGAAGAGGAAGGTGCTCGCCATGTTTTCGTACGTAAAAGTGAACCACCGACCCATACGGGGGTGGTGCACGTAGTTGTCGCCGCCGCCCACGCCGCAACAGAGTACGTGCGATCGATCAGTCCTTAGGTAGACTGCATACGCGTCCAATCTAGTCTAAAGTTTTCGAGCTGACCCTCAGCCAAGATTTAACGTCCACGGAATTGTTTTTCACATTGCTTCACAGACGGACCCCCATAAATACAAATGTGCAACGGTGGGGCTCGAACCCGCGCACCTGCTATGTCTCCTCCGGTTGCGAGGCGCAGGCTTAAGCCACCACGCCACCGGGCTTGACGCGTCCAATCTAGTCTGCAGTTTGCTTGCTACCCTCTTGCACCAACTATGGGGTGTTGTCTTTATCTCTATCTCTCTCTCTATATATATATATATATATACATATATATATATATATATATATTTTTTTTTTTTTTTTTTTCGTAAGGCAAGGTTTAGTACGATGAGTTTGTACTCCATTTTTTTCCGTAAGGCTAATGCCCGTCTACGGTTTTTTCATGTCATGGCTGTTTTTTAATCCACTCCGGCATTTATCTTGTCTGAATTGGAAACCGTGCAAGCCCATTTAAGAGTGGCCGGTCTGGGTCTCGAACCCATGCCTTTCGAATGCAAGACAAAGGCTTTGCCACTAAGCTATCTTTCTCTCTCTCTCTCTCTATATATATATATATATAAATATATGGTTGTACATGTGTGGGCCTACTGCTCTCTCTCTCTCGCTCTCTCTATGTGAAGCGTATATGCGTGAACGTAGCTTTGTTTGAGTTGAGAGTGTGGCTGTTTTGTTTAATGAAGTACAGCAGCTGTAGTAGCCGCAGCAGCAGCAGCAGCTAATATGCTATGTTTCTGCGGCGATTGGCCGGAAATGGTGGGGAAGAAAGGTGGCGACGAAGGAAGCAAATTGTTTCGAGTCAGGTCGGGTCGAGTTCTGGTGATGACGCTGCCTTAGCCGTAATGGTAGCGACGACCACGACAACAATAGCAGCGGTGGTGATGGTGGTGAGTGATTGATAACGATCGTTATCGCGTCGCAGTGGCAGATTTCGCGTGGATTTCACGTTTCACTCACTCACTGCACGAATCTCCGCTACCACTACTACTCTTGCAGGACGACGGTGACGGACGACGGTCCAGTTAATCGTCCACTGTGGAAGTCATTGATCTCCGCCAATTCCTGGTCTCTCTCTCACTCTGTTTCTCTCGTATCCTTCAAGCTACCACCACTCTCCGCCGTCCATACTCACAGATACAACACAATAGATAGATACCGACCACAATTGTCAAACGGTGATGACAGCGACAGTGGCCGCAACGGCAGTTGGATTGCAATTGTTGTGGTTGTTGCTAGTGTTGTTGTTCCTGTTGTTGTTCCTGTTGTTGTTGTTGCTGTAGTGTTGTTGTTCCTGGTGTTGTTGTTGTTGCTGTTCCTGTCATTGTGGAATTGTCTATCTCCTACCGGTCAGCTCAACTCAGTTAGATAGATAAATAGCTAGATATATAGATATCAAGTAGTAAATAGCACGGTAGTAGGCAGCTTGATTCGAAGTCCAAACTTGGTCGACTCTATCAGCCGTCGTCGTTGTCGTCGTCGTCCCCTCGTTGACGCTTACGACGTTACGGCCATCCTGCATACGTTAGCAGGCACAGCGGCGACTTAGCTTGTGAGAGCTAATGTAGTGAATCCTGTGTATGCAAACGAGGAGCAGGTTAGGGAGCAAGGTAAAAGTGCGCTAATACCGAAACTTCTCGAACACCCTGTGCGTAGTGCTCGGCGATGCGAGGCCGGTGGTAATTGCAACGCCCATGGACAGCCTCGTTTGTTGTCGTGTGTTTTACCTCTCGCAGTTGCTGTTGTTGTTGTTGTTTTTATTGTTTTCTCTGTCGCAGTTTTCGTGTTTCCTGCTTACTAATTTGCCGTTCAAAAGGCGATGGTGACAGTGGTGGGTGTTTCTGCTTCTGCTGATGCTGGTACCGGTGGTGCTGCTGCTGCTGTTGCGTAGGGAACACACCGCACTAATCGAAGTAAGCGTAGCAATTTTCGTTTGGTTCTCAATGGAGATTCCACTCGAACTCCACACAGTAGAGTTCCTGCTACGTCTGCTAGTACAATGCTACTACTACACGAGAACCTGGGAAGGTTTTTGCTTTTTTTTTTCGTGTCAGATTGTAAACGTTTTTTTTCCTGAAAGAAGAACCGTTGAATAAGTAAATTCTACTCCAATTTCTTCTATACATTTCTTGAGGCGGTGGATCCATGTATTAAAGCACTGAACCTCCGGCTATGGCTTCAGGCACCGCGTTACGTGAATTTCTTCCTGTCCATTCGTTTCCTTCCAAACCGAGGACGAAATCGCAACGGTGCCAAGTTGCATATGGAAAGGTGCTTCACCAGCGTGACAGCTTTTGAGACGACTTGCCGCGTCACTTTTGTAGGTGGGGGACGCTACAAAGCCTGACCACTGTGAGCTGTGGAAATTGGGTAAAAAGTCATAAAAAATACTTAATTCTCATCATCACATGCGTATATTATTTTTGAGTTTTCGTCACTCACATGAGCCATATTATCGTGGTCCGTGCTGTTTTTAGACGTCCTTCACGACAGTTGTGGCACAGTTTGAAACGTCCAGTTCGAGGTTGTTCCTACCATCATCTATACTCCTCAGGGATTCAGTGATGGAGGCTTCATTACAAATGGCCGATTCAAGCTCTTCCCAAAGCACTTGTGCACTTAGTCATCGCTCAAAGTCGTACAAAATAAGCGTTTTTTTTTTAGTTCGGCTATTGTCGCACCGATATGTTTGTGCTCGCTATTTTCTCACGCCGGTATCTGCGGGGGAATCGACTCGAATTTTCTATCCAAACATGAGCAAATACAGCGCTATCTGCCAATGGATTCGATTCTTGATTCGCTTGACTCCACTATGCGGGAAAATGTCACAACTTTCCAAGGCACTTCTACTACTACTGCTTTCTAAGATTGTATTCGTCGTAGCGGGGTGTAGCGCTATTGTTGTTCGCGGTTTTAGCTTCAATTGTTATTGTTATTGCTGTCGCGTGATAACGATTAGCAGCGCTGTTAATCCTATTGCAGTTCTCGTCACGGAGATTCAGTTGGGTGTGTGCGGTGGAAGTGGAGGAGGAGTTGTTTGTCTAACTATGTTTGCTGGCTTACCTTATTATTAAATCATTCAAGGAGAATGATTAGTTAACGAAAAAGCTTGCCCGCCCGCCCGCAGCAGGATTCACTCAGATAGAACGAAGGTGAGCTGACCCGGCTGGACTTCGGCTTACGTCGATAGGCGCTGAAGTCTCTCAGCGGACAATTTGTCATACAACTTCACCTAAACATTCGGCCTCATCATCAGCGGTGAACCGAAATAGCCGTACGTATGTTAGCCAATTGAGCACTCTCTCGTCTCGGGTCAGCCCGATCAGTTCTCTGCTGATCGCTCAGTCTCAGTACCGACGGTCACATTTCGCACCGGGCTGCTCTTTACCGACGATTTCTTGCCATTTGCGTCTGTACAACGATGTCTGTGTGCCCTTTGCAATTTAACGCTGCCGCCGACTAACTTGGCACATATCAACACTTAGAAAAACGTATATTTATATATAATTTTGTCATCAAACGTGACATTTACTATCGCTCGTGACGATGTTACTTTAAGTCACGGTATTGACTTACTGTGTATAGTGCCCAAAACCGCATATGTATGTATGTATATATATATATATTTAGACAAAATTAAGAGAATTATGCATAGCGCATCTCCTTTAGAAACTAAATCAGACTATGCAGATAAGCGTAGAGATGGGCAGCACGTCTCATTTAAAAGCTTATGCAATAGTGGAATAAAATGTTATTATTAATTATATAGGCTCAATGCAGCATATTCCACTGCATACTATACCTTTGCTCCAGAACTTGCAGGTGCACAACTCGTTGGCGTTTGTTAAAATATGCCTTAATTTCAATGAAGTGGTGCGGAAACTTCTTGTTTAGGAATTGCTAAATTCTAAAGTTTTATTTTACCGATATGGCTGGTCGGACAATTTCACAAAATGTGCGACTGCAGGAGAACAAGTAATATAGTATCAGGAGTGGGCATGCTAATGTGTTCAAGACAAAAGCTTTAGCTTCGACTGAAATACCATCGTGTTTAGCGAAACAAAGATAGTCGTGTTGTGAAGTAATGCTCCGCCAACCAGCTCGGTATAACAAAAATAAGTAGTTTGACTGTATTTCCTAAACCAGACCATCCATTCCATTTTTTAAATTTAATCGTTCAAAGATCCCCTAATATATCGCCAATCTGGGTCAGCTCTACCACCAACAGCTACGAGAGTGACAACTACCAAGAACGGCAGTGGCCATTGGTTTTCTTCTATCTATTTAAAACGTAAGAGGTCTCGAGGCGAAAACTTGTTTAAACTTTCGTATTTAATGAACTTCGCATATATATATATATATATATATATATATATATATATATATATATATATATATATATATATATATATATATCTTTGTAGAACAGGCTTGCTTGCAGGAAAGTTTGACGTGCTGCTCGGCTCGTCATTAACTGGTATACGCACTGTTTTTTGGCTATAGTTTCCCACAAGGCAGGACCCGGGGAGAGTAGGCATGACCAAGAAAGTTCTGAAACGCCTTTTTCCTTAAGAATTAATTTTATAAGGCATCGCCGTTATGGCGAAACTGTTTCTGTAGCGCAGACATGCATTTATTTGGGCCGTTTAGCAAAGCATGGATATGATAGAGTTTTCTGTTCAACAAAAAGTGCATCCAGTGCCACGTTTGAAATCAAAGTTATCCGTTAAAGCTAAGCAAAAGGCACCTAGCCTCACTAAACAGTGTCGAGCCTGCTTATTTAGGGATGGTCTACACACCTCTGCGCGAAACTATCTTGTATATCTGCTTTACCTTCTTTGAGCACATTGAAAAGCAATTCATGTGGCCAGAGACATAGACATACATATAATTTCTCATAGACTGCGAGAATGTCGCTTACAACGATGCTTCGTTGCCATTTACGACGATTCAGTAGTGAGCCTGTCTTTTTGCCAGACTTCTGCCAGACCTGGATAAACTGCAGGCAATTGAGCAGCACGATTGTTACTTACATATCACATGCTGGCACAAAGCTCCCATATATATATATATATATATATATATATATATATATATGTGGTTTGGAAAAATTACTTAACTGGGTTTTGCCTAGAACGAAACCAAAAGAGGAAGAAGAGCCTAGGAAACATCTTTAATGCTCATTAAGGTCCAAATTTAGTATATTCATTTCCGGAGGTCAGGGGAGCTCACATATGCGATGTGTGCATTGTCGTGTGGTAAAAGACAGGCATTTTCCGTTATTGACTTTCGGAGGTATCTGGGTATATTTCTATATCTAAGCTCTTTTCGGTTCTAGTTCTTGGTAATCGGCCGTGTTTGTGTTCTGCGTTGCTTCCAGCGAAGATTTCTCGAAGAAATCTGCATTGGTTGGGTAGAGAAATGCTGCGTCTTTCCAAGAAGATGTTAAATGCGTTGGCAACGGCTCCATAGCTGCTTGCACCAGAGTCGTCGGCCGTCATTTCGACTTCCACGCTCTGCCGACGCTGAGGGCATAATTTTCTTTTGCAGCTCGTTCTACTTAGGTTGCGCCGCGAGGCAATCCGATTTGTGTTAGTGTAACAATTGAGGTCGCTTTGAAGTCGATTGTAGGCTTTGTCTATGATTTGTGCTTGTTGTGGCATGCGTGCACCTCTGTGTAGATGCGGCACCCAGCATTTTTGCTCTTGTGACGGCATCAACTCCAGCGTAGGGAATTATGGTTTTATTGCCACGACGGAATGAGTTCGAATGACTTGAATAAATATGTCTGCAGCATGCCGGTGTATAGTAAAAACACATTGTTAAACTCGGCTTATGACTGTATCTATTATTATCTTGCTATTAAACTTAAAGCCCTGTTTTTCGGCGCTGTGGTATTTCCGACGCATCATATTATCACCTACAATAATTATTTAATGAATATATTGTTTTTATGAGATGGTTAGCAAATCTCTTAGCCATACGTTAATAAAAGTTTTTTTTTAAAAGACGGAAAGCATCTGTCATTTTGTCATTCTTGTTGTTATCATTGTTGTTATTGTTGTTGTTGTTGCTTTTAGCTTAGCAAATCTCTTAGCTGTGCATTAGTAAAGCTTTTTTAGCGAAGACAGAAAGCTTTGCTAACTGAAACTTGAAAGTAGATGCGTCGTTTTGTCATTGTTGTTGTTATTCTTGTTGCTGTTGTTATCATTGTTGTTGTTGTTGTTGTTGTTGTTGTTGTTTTCACTTTCCTAGTTCAGGCCTCATCATGCTTTAGTTGGCGACAACATCGTGATGTTGCTGGTGGTGTTTGTTTCAGATTTGTGATTGTGCCGTGACATCTGGCCCAGCGCTTTGGCGTTTATTTGGCACAGGCTACCAACGAAGGTCGAACGCGGCCGCGTCGAACTTCTACACCCGATTACCCCCGATCACCACCAACCTTCATCACCTCACCACCATCATCATCATCACCTCCATCACCATCACCACCATCACCTCCATATCTACTGAACTTCTACTGAATACTACTAGCAACAACCAACGACCTAATCACTCACGCGTCTGTCCTTCTGTTCCTTATTTCTCACTTACTTGACCAATCTTGACCAATCCGTCTATTGTTCATCATCCGCTATCTGTAATAGTCGGCAATACCGCTCCTCGATGCAGTGCTTGTCTGTCCAACCTATCTACAGTGTTCTGTCCAATACCGATCGACCAAACTACCTGATCAATTATCAGTAATAACGACCTCTCATCGGCCGTTTGCTGGCCGCTCTATTTGATCATCAATTATCAATTGTGTTTTTGTTGTTGCTGTAATTATTTTTGTCGTCCACGTCGCTGTATCGCCTGTTTCTGTTGCTGCTGTCACCTTGCCCGACCTCCATCTTACCGGCTTTCTCCGCTCCCCTCTGCACCGTTTAAGCCTATTCGGACTAAATCTGAATAGTCCTCACCTGACACATATCTTGACCTCTTAGCCTTGTTGTCATCGGTTTCTCGGTAACTCTCGGACTCTGTTCAAACCCAATTTTGGCTGACTGGCTGTTGTAATTCCCGGTTGCTTCTTCAGTACCTCCACTCCCCCATCGGGGCATACTTCATGCGAATTTGTCCACCGTCGACACTAGATTTGCACGAAGTCTGCCTGCGTCGATGCATCATCGCAGTCGCGTGTCGCTTAAACTCGATCTACCACTCCAGTAATCAAATCAGCCGCATCAGCCGAAAGGCAGATCAAACAAATCACATCTACGTGAATATCGTTGCAGTCTTACGCTGGCTCAACTCAGCTCTGAACTTCATTTGCCCGCCCTCGTTCGCGGGCGGGTGTTTATGTGCGGTTAGGATGTGTTGAGGATCTTCTCATTACCTACCGGTGCAGTATTAGCGTGTCAGTAGAGCAAACAGTAGAGCTAAGCTTTCTACCGTAGTGTTTGTTGTGAGTGCGGCCGCGCTCCATACGTTCGAATTGCAATGTTTGTCCCTCCAAACGTGGCTAACACCAAAGCTGCCCAGGCGCACCAAAGCCTGGCGGCATCTAACGTAGCTAACACCGCCGCCGCTCACGGTCCAGAACCGCGTCCCGCGACTACAGTAGTCGCTGACGCGATCGATGTCGTGGATACAGCAACTAGCCGCGACAAACAACCCAGGTAACCCAACCGTCGAACGACCGAGCTCTCCCTGCTTGTTAACTGCTCACTCTCTCTCTCTATATTTATATGTTTTTTTTTATGGTACCGTCTTCTCGGACGGCAAATTCAGTAATTCCTCACTGAGCTTGAAATTTTCATAATTACACAGTCCAAACAATTGTAGCCATTCAGGTCTATTTGCAGAAAAGGCTATCGCCCGTGTCTGCATATATATATATATATATATATATATATATATCTGTGCTCGAACCAGACAGAGAGCGATACCTCTCTCTTGCACGTACTGTCACAGCATCGGTTGTTGGTGGTTGCTTGGATCTATCAAATCTCAGTAGCTCTCTTGTTTATTAAGCTATAGACACGTGACACTGTCATCGGAAATGTGAAGCTTAGTGTCATGCGTCACACGTGTCGCGCAACCCTCTACGCCGAATACAGCTATTATATATATTTATATATAGATTGACTTCTAAAAACGTAGCTCTTCGTATGCAAACTGTGAGTTGTTGTTACTTAAAATGTCGTTTTCGTCCTCGTCACGTTTGACCTTGCGTCTGCTATACTTGAAGCCGGTGTTGTTGCACCTGATATTTGTTTCTGCCAAAGCACGTTTACATTGTTAGGTTAGCTAGATGCATTGTGGTTAAAATATATCAGTCCGTTCCAACCTACCGTTCGTTATTCTCTTAAATTAATGTCTTATTTGGTCATTTGATTGGGTATGGGTTTACATGAAGTATTTTCCCGTCTAACTATCAATCACGGAAGCCAAAGAAAGAGTCTGCTAAAAATGACGTTTCTATCAAGGAGATCGACACAGCCATGCCCGTCAGTAAGGACCTTGTTTTTTTTTGGAGCTCGATACGAGCCCTTTTTCGAACTGTAATATTTCTGAGGTGCGATGTAGCAATAGCATTGCTTTGAAATTTGCTTTGTCGGAGCTGGAATATTGATTGTCAGTCGAGATCCAGTGGATCTAAGGTCATTATCTATTCGGATTTAACATTCGGACTTTTTGTTGGCTTATTAGTATATTCAGCATGTCTTTTCTTATTACATCTTTCCACGCATGGCAGATAGCCCATGTGTACTAAAAGAGCCCGCAAAATTCTTTGTTTCCTATGACTAATGAATAGTACTTTTCGATACATGCACATTGTATCGTTGTTGTTGTTGCTGCTACGTAAGTTGCCTGCTCGACTTTTCAGAGACGTGTGTGTTGGTTAAGAATAACATAAACTGCGTAATAAGCGGTTGTGTATGGTGGCGTCTTTTCAATGTTCGACACATTATACCGTGAGCCACATACGTAAATCACTATGTTGGCTTGGTCTGTTGCAGTTTCTGTTGAAAACGCAAAGTGCCGAAGGTTATAGCAAGCTATAGAGACGTGTTTTTGTCACAATTGCAGAAAGAAGTCTGATCCAGTGCTCAGCTCATCAGCGCCTGCCTCAGTCGGCGGCGAAAGACCTGAGCCAGCAGGTAAAGATGCAATCGACAACGTTGACAACAACAACCACAGCAGCAAACCGGAGCGCAAAAGACTCGATTCCAGGTCGACCGGTAACACGCGGTCATCCAGCCCTGTGGAGGGCCCGCTATTCGGCGGCGGCCTTGCGGCTCTAAGTCTTCTCCAAACCCAAACGTCGACAGCTCCCGGTAGGTTTGACGGTAACATTTTCATGTTTATACATATATATATATATATATATATATGTTTATACATATATATATATATATATATATATATATATATATATATATATATATATATATATATATATATATATATAGATTATATATATATATTATTTTTTGACAGCGTATCGGTCATAGACTGGACTAGATCTATCACAAGCGTTTCTCCCAAAATGTAATACACTTAGGATTTTGCTGCTCACAGAATACACTATTTTTGAATCATTGTTGTATGTATATATATATATATTTTTTTTTTTTGGCAGAGATTATTTAATAGCGCATGCTGCACAGCCGCAGTACTGTTTAGAAGAATGAAGAGTTCATTATCGGTGAATTCTTACATTTTCGGGAGGCATATTCCATGCCATTGCCGGAACAAAAATAACTCTTAGGGAGGCTCATGTATTTCTGTCCACACAAGAATCAAGCCGTTGTTACGCATCCAATCGATTTCTCATTGACGAATATTTGTAAGAATTCTATACTTTAAATATTACAAAGCGACTTTTTGAATAATAAACATGTGCAAATAAAATCTTGAAATATTTTTGGGCTTTTGCCTTGTTTATATATATATATATATATATATATATACATATATGTGCAATTTTGCCAAACAGAATCGCCACCCATCGACTGCCCAGTTCTGTGCTTAAACGAAGTGCATTTCGGCCATGAAGAGAACAAGGAACCACTTAGCTCGCAGCCAAATAAGGAAGCCAATGGTACGGCTGCAAAAAATGATTCCAAAGATGGGTATTCGAAGGATGGCCGAGATTCGAGGGACGGTTCTACTACTGTCACAGCGCTTTCAAGTACTTCAACGTCCACACTCTCCCTCCAGATATTACAGGTAGGTCTCATAACGCATCATGAGGGTCGTAAATTTATGTTTCTCAAACGGATAGGAGGTAGATGTGGAACGCATAAATGTATGTTGTTTTCGACGTGCAACGTGCTCTATGAATTTCCGAGACTAATGACACTTCGTGGGCTCATGAAATGCCGCGCCAGTGGGATCTACTCCGCTTTCTCTATACGTAGGAGGTTTTCGATCAATGATGGCATTGTTGCACCTAGGTATGTCAAAAGCCGTACTTATTGTTGATAGCGGTTTTTAGCAATTTTACGATGACGCAAAAAAAACTTCGTGCTATAAATAATCAGTCTTTTAAGATACTTTACATGTGCATACGTTGGTCCAAGTTGCACTTCGAACAATTGCAGTGCTGTGTTTTGCAACTAGAATTGAAAGAACAATAAATTTAAGAGGTAGTGTTTGAATTTGAACTGCCCTCCGTCTCCTACGGGCTTGGAACTCGCCCTGAGTATATCTTTATTAGGTTGAAGGCCGGACATGTGGAGATATCTAGGGTTCTACCCAGCAGTCCTTGTGGTGGGATGGCCGCTGACTCTCAGCGGAATGGCTTACCAGATTTAATGAGCATTGCTCAAGGATAATATCAACAACAGGGATCTTACGGGGACACCCTGGTAGCCATGACTAGCGCACTAGCCCGTTAACCAAGTGTTTACTGTATATTGGCTAGTGGTTCATTTTCGAGTTATCCTTGTGTCGAGTGTACGTATCGCGCCTAACCACCGATACCTCAATGTTTGGGTTCATTGCAGAATTCACAAGCAAATTGTCGAGGGGGTTCACCGAGCTCAACGCCCGCCCCCGAGGCTAAAAAGAAGCCAAAGAAGAATAGGAAAAGTCCCTGGTTTCAAAACGTGAGTTCATCATCGGCTGGTTACCTGTGATTCGATACCTTTTGACTGGCGTCTGCATATGCAGAACTTAGTAATAATAAACATAACTACAAATGAAAGCAACACATAGGTACTAGTGAATAAATCCAACGTATTTTGTATTTGCGATAAGCAACATTACGTATTAAACACGGTAAATTAAGCGTCCATAGTCCACGGGCATAGATATGTTTTCAAGCACACTTGTATAGAATGGATGCTTCCCATTGATGAACATCTGTTAGACAATAAGGCTAAGATGGGCATCTGGACGTTTTCCAGTGACTCTCCATATCACCCGCAATGAGAACATTTGTTGTAACTTAATGTTTTACAGCTCAGTTATTGAATTAGCCGCGGTATAAAAAATATGTTGGTGTTTCGTGAGCATTTTGCATACTGCTCAATATATACAAGTAAGTAGTATACGGCAGTGAACGTAACAAACAAATTCGCTATTCAACGATAAGTCAACAGGATATGCATTATTTGGTGAGCAACGTCGTTTCTCCAAAGACTCATCTCTCTCAAATTGTTAGGGATGGTACAGCTGTGATCCATAGAGCTGCCCCATATATATATATATATATATATATATATATATATATATATGCGTAGTTGGCTATTGTCTTTTCCGAAAAAAGAAAACAATTTAAAGAAGTCCGAATAATAATAATAATAATATCCGAGAAAAAAATTTGAATTGACAATTAATTGAGAATTAACTTTTGTATTATTGTTTGTGTATGACTGGACGTGCGTGGTTGCAGCTGATCTCGCCGACGTATAAGTCGAAGTGTGCAGACTTTCGGCGGTTGTTTGCCAAAGAAGGAGTGCCTGAATCGGAGATGCTCATCGTTGATTACTCATGTGCGCTGCAGCGGGATATCCTCGTGCACGGCCGTCTCTACGTATCACAGAACTATTTCTGCTTCCACGCAAACATCTTCAAGTGGGAGACGGTCGTTGTGCTTAAGTGCCGTGACCTGACTTCGATGACCAAGGAGAAGACTGCTCTGGTATGGACACCTAGATTTTTTTTTCCGCGGCTGTGGCGATGTCGGTCAACCAGCGGCTTGAATAGCATATCCATCAATAGTCGAGGCGCACCACGCGATTGCTAAACCATTGTTTTACTTAATATCTATAAACCCGAATTGACTATATATCTGTGTTACAGCGACCTGTGTGCAATATAAACAGAACGTAGTTTTATTATATAGTCAGATTATCAATATGATCAGGTAATTAATATATATACGTACTATATATATATATATATTTATATATTACTAGATACTTTATATTCCAATTTCATTATTGTTTTTATCAAGAAATTAAGCATTGTAAAATGCAGTTCCTTTAACAAATCATATTTTACCTGAGTTGAAAATAATGGATATATATATATATATATATATATATATATCCGTTTATATTATTATGACTGTATACACAGAATAATTAACGCCTGCTAGAGAAAACGTTGAATTCAAAGTTACAATCACTGAAGATGGCCAATGTGTTATTGAAGAACCTCTTTTGCTAGTCTGCAAAAAACGTAGTTGTTTTAATAACCATAATTAACAGTTTTTTTTAACAATACGCGCGGAAAAAAATTTGAATCTGAAAGCGGGAAAATATAACTGAAGGCAGAGATTGCCGAGCGACGTAATATACATATATACTTGCTGAATACCGTATATGTTGGCGTGTTTCGTTCTAGGTCATTCCGAATGCCATAGTTTGCCAAACCGAGAACGAGCGGTTTTTCTTCACATCGTTCGCCGCTCGTGACAAAACGTATCTTATGCTATTCCGAATCTGGCAAAATGCTCTTCTCGCTCAACCGATGTCAACGCCAGAATGCTGGCGATGGGTACGTACCCGGCAGTGTGTGGAATGTTGCTAACTCTTCTAGTCTTATTGCATAGTGACACACGTGTCCCACACGTATATATAAAGGAATTATTGCTCATTTCAACATATATATATATATTTATATATATAGTTCTACTTTTTGTATTTGTAGATATTTTTCTACAGTGCCGTCAGGTGCACTGCTGATTAGCCTCGCGGAAGCCGACTTTTGTGCACACTGCGTCACGAAAGCCGTGCATTTTGTGACGCATATTTAGGCGGCGATATTTGTGTTGAGCATCCTTCCACGAGTTGCTCATCATTACTTGCGTCCTAGAGAACTTCTTAACACATTTAACTTTACATTCTAAGATGTGTCAAGTTGACAAAAAGCAAACGCGCTATGTACTCGAGAGTTAGATACAGATTAGGGCGGCGGCGAAGGTCCATTGAGTGAAAAGCAAAGTATTCGCAGCCAGATACACTAGCCGGTTGCGACTGCTTCGTTGCGCACCCATAGTCCGTTTTAAGCGTGTTGCCTTCTGACGGCCGAGTTCTTCGAACCTCGAAGCTCTGAGAGAGATCCAAATGAGCTCAATCGTATAGCTTGCTGTAGGGAGAATTTTCAGGTCTCACTATTTTAAGCCGTCCGCAGTGCAACGGATTAATTATTGAGTCAAGGGCAAGAAGCGTCTAACGGGCCATTTTTTTCTACATGTCTGGAGAAGCCGCTTGACATAAGTTCCAACGCCAAGTATGAAAGATGGTTGACAAATTCTACAGAAGCAGGCCATGGAAATCGTGGTGGCGCACCATATGCTACCAGTTTGCAGAGCGTTGAAGGTGCAGTATCAAAGGCAGATTTGAAATCCACAAATACTGTAAGCGTTCATTGCCTACGGCGGCTCACGGTTTTCTTGATGTCGTCGATAATGGGGTCGTGGGACGTGCCCGCTGACGAGATAATATCTCTGAAATGCTGGGCAAGAACTGGCATGCAATCCTCCCATTTGTCTGGCGAATTTATTTGTAGTATACACACAGTTTGGAGCGACAGCCATAGTGCACATTAGTTCTATCACAGTAGTTGCGCAAAGAGTCGAAAAAGAAATAGTTAAAACGATTCAAACGATTGAACTGGTCCAGTGCACTAAAAAATCGCAAAGCAGCGCCTAACATAAACACGCGCCCGTTGCAATGTCGTTATAAATCGAACACGATCGCCTGTCTTGCTGAGTGAACTAAAAACCCTAGTCATCGGCCTGATATAGTGACTCATATACACGTAGTGTCGGCTATAAACCGAGCCCTTGTGTGGTAGGTAGCATACTAGATCTGATAAGAAAGAAAAAGCAAGATATAGCGCCCACTAGGGCCGCAATGTGTACGTCACCCTTGTTCCTGTCATTTGCGGTTCCGCATGGTCATTCCCATCCCGCGCGCTGGTCAGCCGAGTCGATTGTAAAAAGGCTGTCTCGTAAATATCATCATAATAAAGCATCTACGTTTACCGTGCGTGAATGAATGCGCACGCTCACAACACCTTCGTGTCTTGCACTGCCAACACGTGAGCAATAGTAGCCACTAAGAGATACTGTGGAAGAATGTGATGCTGAGACAAAGCCGAGTGCTGAACTCAGTTGTTTGACGCCGCTAAGGGCAGCGGTGCGGTCACGCCTGTGCATATGTATGCGTTAAAAACAACAGGCCCCTAAAGCGCGCCTGGAAGGGCCGCGCCTTTGGAAAGTAAACATCCGTTAACTTCTAGGCAAAATCGATTCAGCGGAGAGCTGAAATGCTCTCTTCTCTTCTTGACCTGCGTTATTTTGAACGGCCTTCAGTGAGCTTTGCTGTTTATCATCCTCTTTAGCCGAGAATGGATAATACCGAGCCTCGTCTTTGTTTGTGGCGGCGTTCGTGCCACGTTGGCGACTTTAAAACGGCAATTGGGTTATGACAAATACAGTCCGTATGCTCGACTGTTTGTATCACATGGTGCTGCTGCCTCGCGACAAGACTGAAGTTGCCGTACAGACAGCTCCGCCAGCATTGAGTTGTCGAAGAAAATGCATTTTCTAACTACTGGTAAAGTAGCTGAATAGCTGATCATCTAAAAACGAAAGTTTGTCACGATCGGCCATGATCGCGGGACGTACAAAAGGCCGCAAGCGGCATGTCATACATAAGAAGCGACTTTGGTGGAGTCACTTTTGTTACATGATGAAGAATACTGGTAAATGGTTGCTGTGCACACGATCTTTTGCGTTGGAAGATTGCAACATCAACGGTGGTGTGACGTCTGACCATCAAACTGACTCACCGCCGCGACTGCATCTTGGTGTCGGCTACAATGCTTTGCAGGTGCACTACAGCTATGGCGACGAATTGGGCCTTAGTACGGATGATGAGGACTATGTTGCTCCTGATGACTTCGTCAACTACAAACCAATCATCGACATCAAAGGTCTCGCTGACGTAAGTTGATTACGCGCCACCTCTCAATTTGTCAAGCCTTAATTACTTCGTTCTCATTCTAGTCGTTTTACACTTTCGTATTCTGCTAGACAGACTCTTCCCTATCCGATGCCTTTGGCCGTAAATGTGGTTTTTGTTCAGTTATCTTCTCTTTCTGAAACTAGAACACAGAAACGATTCTATCTTCACACACGTTGTACTGGTAAGACTCTACGGCACATTTTACTGGTGGTGAGAATATCTTTTAACATGGCACATATTCTAGGTTACGTTGGTTGCTGTTCGACGTCAAGATATGCTGTCAAAATATGCGATTTTTTTTATTCGGAGGCTCTTTGTAGTGTGACACATTAAAGAGTTGGGTTCTATTAATATAAAAATATAGATAATATAGAAAGTATATAATTTGTATGTGTTCGTATGCGCCTCAACATGCTTATAACCATATTTTGTATGTAGCAGAGGAGTACAGTTGTGTTGTTTGCAAAGTCTAATAACCTCTCATAGGTTGAATTTAGGAACGCAAACATCTCAGCTTTCATGATTTGTGGTTGTTTTCACGGAACTGGCAACTTTTTTGAGTAAGTTCCATACGATTAGGTCGGGGGTTCTCATATTGTTTCAAGTACTATAGAGACGAGTGTATATTCTTTTGCGAGCTTAGGATATTTTCGATTGTTGGCAATTCGGCTTTTGCCACCTCTGATGGCCCTAACCATTGCTAGTGTGTCCGTGATCATATAGTATATTTGACAAATAAGGGCCTTGCCTCTCCGAAAAGGCTATTTAGATTAACCTGTCCAGTCTTTTTACCTCGACCGAACAATTAAAGAAATTCTTTGTCCATTAGAATGTCTACCAAGCAGAAGACTCTGACAAGAATACCGTTTAGCGAAGAATTATTATATCTCTAGACAGTTAATAGCTTGCTCATGCATTGACAACTTGTTGCATTTAGATGTGCTGTCCATGAATCAAAGTCTTGGCATCCAAGTAAAAATCATTTGATGCAAAGGCGGCAGATTTTATGACAGACCTAATTCCTGCATTTGCTCAGTATTACTGCGACTCCTTAGACAGTGCCTTAACTATTTTATAAGCAGCATAAATATTTTTTAATGACGTTGAATATCAAGTTGACTGTAGGTTACATCAAACTGTATATGGTACTTGGCGAAACAATGTGCCTAGGTCTCGTTGTTTCTTTCGTCTAACCCTGTCGTTCCGTAATAATAAAATTATGATGTATGCGGTTTACTAACAGGGAGTTATCCTTCAAACAAGTGGTGTCGTGGGCCTCACAAGTTCCATAAGGCTTGCCCATCATTACGTGTGTATTTTTGTGTATACCAAATTTCTTTGTTAAGGCCACTTTTATTAACGTATTGCGTACATGTTTGTAAAGCTGAATTTTATCTTAATAATAACGCATTGCGCGTTTGTATGCAAGATTGAATGCCGTCTTAAGGGAGAGCTTTCATCACATTTGTGCTCATACTGGTGGTGTATTTCAGACGAATAATAGCATATTTTCACATATGGCTCCGAGTATCTCCGAGAATCTCAAAAGGGTAAACGTTTACGCATTGCCAATTGGTATTTGTAGCTCATGTTCCTGCTATTTCATTTTCTATCACTGCTGGCTTTCGGTTGCACATACTACTGGCATATACCGCATCCCGCATTCCACGAGAACCTTAGCTGCACTTATTCTCGAAGTTTCTTTCTGCGTCTCGAATAGAACAAACTGCCCTACTGTGTACATGTTTGACTAAACAGACCCAAGAAGCTCCTTCTTATTTAGAAATTAAATATTTCGGGACGACGGCGGTCTATGGCGTCGTGTCGTGAACGCTGCCTTTAAACCGTTCTTTTGACGGCCGCCTTTCGTCGTGAACCTATATGGGCCTATCATTGTGTACACCCCTGTGTGGTCTTCGGCTTGCCTGGCAGCCTGCACAACGTCATTGGGATGCTGCAATGTTCAAGCCTAGCTGCAACAACGTACTCCAACACTGTCAAGGAGTTGCCGGACACGACGGTTTTCCAACTCATAGAAAGTTGATATCGATAGCTAAATCAGAGCGATCGTGTATTCAGAGGAATTGAGGGTTGGATACAGATTAAACGGACTTGGATACAGATTGATCGTGCAGACAGAGGAATAGAGAAGAGGCGTAACGTTCTCGCTGTGTAATTGAATACTTCTGTGTTTGTAGTGTGTCTCTGCATACGTATGCGCAATTGCAACAGTATATTGCCGGGTGCAGAATTGCAGCCATACATTAAAATGTCGAGTCGTAATCTTAACCGCCTCAATCAAATAGCCTAGCTGTTTTAGCCAGCTGTGTAGTTTCTCCTTACCCCTCTATTCGCTTACGGCCATCAGGGCCTTCTATAGTAGTTTCCATGTTCTTTTCTCAGCTTGCAACTTCCCCACTGTAGTTGTGAACTGCCAAAGCAATGCCCCCAAAATATATAAGAATGTGTATCCACACTTCTCTATTCAGTACAATGGAGAACGCTGTGTGACCATGAGTGAGTTCGCATACTCTTTTTGGCCACTCGCCTTGCGATTACCTTTAAATATTATAAGTATTTGACGCAAATTGATGCAATTATCAATTATACATGCAATTTCTGTAATAAGCACCAAAATAAGTATGCAAGGTTACCGCTAAGCCCTCTTTTTGCCTATTGGTGGTGGTGGTGATGATGATGATGGTGGTAGTGGTTCCTCGGCGCTGACAATACGACCAGTTCTTGTTTTTGCTTGTGGTATTTGCGTATCTAAAGACGCTTGTCTGAAAAGTGTAGCACATCAGTGTCCAAATCGCAATTGCGACTCAACTGATGTGAAAATTGCCACGCAGCTGATGTGGAGTGTCTTGAGACGTTCTGCCAGCCCAGCTACCCTAAGGCTAAAGTAAGTTGTTGCTGCTGCTTTGTTCTGCTACGCTGGAATGGCTAGGTCACGATCGACGAAGCTGAGCTGGCACATCCCGACTCTCCGACGGCGACAAAACAGTATGCGGAGTCTCTATTATCGAGCGGAGACGCGTTGACAAAAGCAGTAACGGCCATCACTTCGGAGGACGCTAAATCATCGGCTTCGTCAGGCGATGACGCCGCCGACGAAGATGGCGGAGTACAGCGGAAGACTGCTGCGCACTTAGGAGGCAGCTCCGTCCTTCCGGAGTGTCCCGAGAGTCACGATGACACGAAGCTGTACTTAGACAAGTGCTTTGCAATGGACATCGACCACCTTTTCACGTGCATGTTCACCGGTTCGTTACGACAGACATCAAAAGGCCTGACTGCCGCGCAATTACATCGGCGTTCTACTAACATTGCACAAAAGTATAGCGCCAAATTGTTTGGCATCGTGTCGATGCACATTTGGCATAAAAAACGCCACGTCTTAAAGAACAATGCACAAAAACAAAACAACGAGTACATCAAGTGGCGCATGTTTAGGAAAAGAATAGCAAATTGCGTACGGGTATATAAAATGTACATTTTTGTGTTTTTGAGAACAAGCGTTCGACTTCAGATGCTTGGTTAGCACAGAACAGTGGCTATTCATGTACAGCCTGAATATGTCTTATAAGTTAAAATGCTATATCACTTTAGCACATCTTGATGAGGGCAATTTGCATACGTGCCCGTCACGGCAGTTAATTAAATTGATGGAGCAGAATGAGAGAAATACAATTGCGTCCTTACCCCATTATTTCACTGTCTGGTTTAATTTAGACGTAAGCCTGATTAAAAGTTCTTATTTTAGTTGGTTTGCTTAAAGCTTCTTTCTTGGTTCGTTGACTATTTATCTCCGCTTGGTGGCAACATACCTCTTTGACTGCCTTGAATGACAGACAGTTCGTCACTCTCCTTCGCCTGCCTAATTCAGTCAATACAGCATGAGACTTTGGTCTCACGGTTCTCCTGACAGCTGCAGATAACAGCCACACTTTATCCGGATCTTCTTGTACAGTAGAATCGACACTACGTAGATACTTAAAAAAAGTGTTTCTCTTTTCCTGCGTAGTGGAGTTTGAGTCGAAATCCAACCCGTTGTAGATAGCGTCATCTTTGTTGATAACATTGAGTTAAATGCCCTATTCCTGAGGAGTGAGTATACTTGGCACGGAAAATTAATCCCAACGAACCCCGCGAAAGACGACTCAAAACGCGAATCGCTGCTTGAAGCCGTCGAGGTGGATCTAGAAAATATCGTAAAACACGATTTGGGAGTGTGTCTCGATGTATGGAATCACCACCTCAACACATTTCTAACAATTACGACAAAACCTAAACAATGATCTACTTGCAGAAAAAAAAACATTTAACAAATGTATGTGTACTCTACCAAAAAATGCAGACGTATTCTTTAAGTTGACGTAAAATTGGAATCCTCTATTGTTTTGAGTTGTAGAACATTCCGGCAACATACACATGGACTCTCGTAACCCGCAGTTTACTTTTGTTTTTGTGTGCGGTTGCATAGCATCGGAATTCTATCAGGACCTTCAAGCAAGTCGCAATATCACCAATATGACCATCGGCAACTGGGAACGTCTCGCAGATGCTAAAACTTCTCCGACATGTGAAGAAGGCGAGCGAACTTCAAGCTCGTTCCAGCAAGCACAGTGTAAACAGAAGAGAAGTCTTGCGTACACTGTAAATTTGAATCACGCAATGGCAAAAGTTTGCACCTCGACAGAAACTCAGTATCTTCATCGGAAGTCTAAGCCAGGCAAAATGTATTCGATCCGGACCGAGGTGCGTTCTTTTGAATTTTTTTTTTAATTGAGTATATTTTTCTGGGGGTTTAGTACGCATAGCAGCATAAATATATTATTTATTTTATTAACAACCGGGCTGGATAAGTGTGTTTATGTTACATCCGAGTATTTCGACACAACCACTAATCTAGCTTTTTGCCAGTTATATCAGCATACATATACGCGATTAACATTTACTGAACTCGTTTCAAAATGATAAAATTGCTAAAAATCCAAAAAAATATGCTTTTACTCTATATTTAACTGTGCCGCTTCGACAAACCAACAGTCTGATGTATATCACTCATTTATCTTGCGTAGTATTCGTAGTCGAATTTAGTATACTAAGTTTGCGTGTAACATTTTTGGAAGTAATCATTATGTAGTGTGCTTGTGGTATCTTGTTCGTTTTGGTCCCGTTTCAACAGTGTAGATGCTTTATTAATGGCAATAGTCATCTGTAGATTAATTCTACGACCATCTCGATGGATACTCAGATATGTAAGCTGCTTTGAAAAAACTAGTAACGGCAGCAAAGGGGCGCGTAGCAATTGGGCGTGTAATGCGTCTGCGTGAATGGCTATCTCTTCGATCCATAGAGTACATGGCTAAATGTTTTTTGTTCCCGATCATGTAATTGGCCGTAATCTAATCCTGGAAAGCAAACGGTCGAGTCGATGTGTTCCCAAAAAGTAAAAAGGCATTTAACGCATACAGACGCAACTAATGAAATAAATTCATAATCTTTTTTTTCTATTGTTGTAAATGGGCGTGCCTTACAGGTGTCAAATACGGGAGTGCCCTACGCGGACACGTTTGTAGTGCAGCAGCATTATTGCCTTCGCCGGGAAGGCGAGAACCGCTGCCGACTGAAAGTATTCGCGCAGATCGACTTCCGAAAGCCTCCATGGGGCTTTGTTAAGAGTATGATTGAGAAGAGCACCCACCAGGGTGTATCGGATTTCGTGGCTGACCTAGAAAAAGCTCTGGAGCAGGAAGCAACCAGACTGGCCACCGATTCGGGCCAGGTCTCGCTTTCTCTTGCACCAGGTTGGTTTGCAGACTCAATTGAAACTATTTATAGAAAATATATCGAGTGTGTCGTTCTGTCTGTCGTGCTTGTGATCAGATCGTCTGTCGTAACGGCCAAGCGGCCGATGCGCAGCTGAGCGTCTTCTTCTTGATGAAGAGATTGCCCTAGAGCTTCAGACCTAGCGGGATGATCTTGAAGCTATACAGGTAAGCGGCGAAGCCGTCCAGCAGTTGACTGATAAAGTGTCCCGCCTCAGGATATGAAATACGCCTGATACGTCTCTTTAAAAACGTCCATAAGTGAACGACGCTTGCATAATTCTAACAAAACGTACATAATTTTGTGACTTGTGACTCAACCGGCGTATCACTGGAAGCATTTTTCGTTTTGTCGTGGCTTCGTCAGTATTACTGTTGTGCACACCACCTTACACGCTAAGACTGCCTTATTCGCCTGGGTATTGCAAAAACATCCCAACACTGAGCGAATCCTTTGCCGAGCAATGCTCCTATTTTATAGGATTCGCTGAATAGTATATATGCTCCTATTTTATAGGATTCGCTGAATAGTATATATGCTCCTATTTTGTAGGATTCGCTGAATTCTTTCGTAGAATATCGTCGGCTGGCAACGGCGGCCGAAGTACCTTAGCTTTATCCTGTTTGTGCGGATAGTTCAGACACTGCGTACTGTAAGTTAACAGCTGTCCGACGAAGTGAACTCGACGATGGGTCTAGCGTGGACTTTTAGTTTCAGCTACCGGAAATAGAACGTTTGTAGAGTAAAGTTGAAACGTTGCTTAATGTATCATGTAAATGTCTTAGTATTTGACTACTAAATAATCGGTGCCCTTTGATTCCGCGCGGCGTTTTCAGAAGTGTCGGCATCATTGACAACAAAGTCAGGATTCCCGTCAATTCAAACAATCGCCCCAAGAGGTGGCGGGGTATGTGGGGGTTTGACGGGCCCGGACGCGAAGAGTTGGCCCGCCGTCTGGTTCAGTCACTGGCTGGAGCCAACGACTCTCTTAAGGGTGATGACGGTTCTGGTTGGAGTTCTGCTGGCCTCTACTTCTTACCTGCTTTATTTACACTGGATGCGGGGTAACCAGGGGAGTTCGTGGGAGCTAGTCGATTTTGACAATCATCCGCCGACAACACTCCAGGAATGGAAGGCAGCATACGAACAAAGCCAGGTAATAACTATTTCATTTTGGTAGTTCATGTATAGATAGGGTGTCAGTGAGATGGCGAGCTTTCTTTGGTCAAAGTCGGTGAAGCAATGGTGACTTTTTTGGTAGTTTTTACATAACGAATAAGGGTACTCAATTTTTCAGCACTTTTTTTCGCATAAATCAGCCTCAATTATTACTAATTGAAGCATAATACTGTGAGATATAGATTTATGCATGCATACTCTCATATGCGTGCTGCATATATCGATATACGATTGGGTAACTGTCATTTGTAAGCGCATTAAAGCGTACTTTCCAAAGGACGATACTTTAGGCCGTCTCGGTCTGTAGTTCGAAACGGCTGAATGTGTTTTTCTTGTGTTATTTTCAAGCCAAATTACTTCTGGAGATACATTTTCTATATAAAAAACAAATCTGTATAAAAAAATTAAAAATTCGTTTGCGGAGCATAGCTTGAGTCAACACCATAGCCATACCGATACTCCTAAAGAGACATATTAATAACCATGCACAGGAAACTTAGGAAATCATTGGGGTGGCTTTGGTAGCACATGCAGGACTGGTTTTAGAACGAATTGATAATCGCTGCAATATACTTAGATGTCAGATTGCACTTCCAAGCGTATTTGAGCTTTAACCAGATCTCTCAAGACTCGATTTCAATTTTTTACAAATTTTAAGCAATAACAAAGTATTAAAGTATTTCATTGTACAGCACTAATTTGTTCAGAGCAGGTTTGTTCACCCCGACCGAAACAGCAAGACTAGACATTGTAGTCAAGCCATTGATTGGCAGACTGTGAGCCGCATGCTACAATGTGATGATTACGGTTACCTTATATATCAATTTATTCTTGCTAGGCAGATAGAGCCAGTGAGCGGCTGTTACTTGGTTTTTATTGAATTCATTGATATCTCGGATTCAGAGAGTTAGTTTTCGGTTCAGTTTTTGGAAATGATCTGCACCATGCGAACCGAAATATGCGGATGTCGCCCTTGTTGGATCTGTCTATGTATTTGCTGGTCAAACGATCCCTAGTTAATACGCGACAGTTTTTTCAATTTATTTACACGGTAAAATGTTAGCTATAGGAGGATTCACTAAGCGGATAACAAAGTGTGAAGTGACGAAAACGTATAGCAAAAACGACTGGAGATGCTAGTAATCATAGGTGTTATTATGCTGCCGCTCTACGCGCCCCTGACATAAAAGGGTGACATGTGTATTTAGGCATAATACATGCCAAGCGACTAATAAATCAATCAATCAATAAGAATAATAATCAAAATTATTTTTATTATCATGCATGTTTGCATTAAAGCTGAAACACGGTCGTCAACTAGAGGAGGTGAACCGGCTGCTAAGCCGCAGTCTCGGCGGGATCGAGAACATGCAGGCGGTATTCGGCCAACTCCGGGAGGTGATTGCACAACGAGCCACACAATTGATCCTGCCTCACGGTACAGCGGTGCCTGGTGGCGTTCCTGGCAGCCATGCGACAGCCATATCGCCGCACGCGACGACTTCAGTGGGCGCCGGACAGTCTGTTACGACGACATTCGCAACGCAGTCGGCCTCCGCAGTGGACGTCCATCCCGCTGGCACCACTCCTACGCTCGGCAGCGACAGCAGTATAGGCCATGGCGAATTGTAATCAGCGTTTGAACTACGAGACGAACGGAGCTCAACGAAGAAGACTCCATCAAACCAAACCACACGTTGTAAGCGCGAAAGAGAGGCAGGAACCTCTTTGACAATGACCCCCCCCCCCTCCCCCGTGCTGTAGTCATTCGTCGCCTTAAAATGCATATAGTACGAGAACGATACGAATCTACCTACGCTAGAGCATCTATTATTATTATGATGAATACTCGAGTAGTTCTTATTGTTGCGTGTGTTGCACTACTGCGATTCCCTGTTGTTGTGACATTCAGGGCTCGCAGGCTACTTACTCTACGCAGGCTAGTGGCCGGCAGAATACGCGCCCGCTGCTGCTAGTAAGCTAAGTAGCAACAACTTTTTGCTTACTGCTACTACTACTGTTTGAGCGGGAACTCTTGGCAACAACAACTACGGCCCTGGCGGTAATCGCTCGCGTGACGCAGTGACGATCATAATTCTTGTCGTTATGACCGATCCGAATTGTTGTTGTTGTTGTTATTCGAATTCGACTTCATCTTCTTCTTACTAGAGCCACTACTATTGTTGTTGTTGTTCTAGTAGTGGATATAGCCATGTTTTACTACTACGACAATTCTTGTCGTCGCTTTTATTTATACGAATGCTACAATTCGCCGTGATATGAGAGTGGTTGGTTGGTGTGCTACCGTTTGGCACGTGTACATTAGACCATATCCGAACCTGAAGCCACTGGAGACTTACGTACGTTTTAGTCTCTTGTTTGACATAATCTTATGCGCGTTGTTAATCAACCCAACTGTACAAGGCTGTAGACCGCACAACCAGCAGCTAGAAGCAAGCGAGGCACGAACGAAGAAACATAAAGAAGGATACGCTGGTCGTATCCATGTGCGCTAATCCTTAAAAGAACAAGTGAAGTTGGCGTTAATTGGAAATAATGGTATTCCCATATATATATATATATATATATATATATATATATATATATATATATATATATATATATATATATATATATATATATATATATATATATATATAAAGCAAAGTGTTGAACTCAGCTCATCCCAATACACCTGAACACAGACCCGCGTCAGAATGCTCGGGCAGAACGACTAGAACTATTTACTTGTTTATTTGTTGTATATTTGAAAAATACATATATATACCGTTTATAGGTTTTACGAATTGACAATAAACAGTAAGCGTAGCATGGTTTACCATTTCTCCTATGAATAAATTATACTCGCAGTACGTGTGCTGTTATTGGTTGAACTTTTATTATATTTTGTTTATTTGCCAAAAACGCCAGCTTCATGCCGGACTGGACATGGGCCCACTGTTTGGGCTCTTAGTAACTTAAGATTACGATAATTGTTTATGTGTGCGCGTGATATTGCGCATATGAGATTACTTTCTAGCCGATTCACCAATACTTAGTGGATAATTAACCAATTGCAATAAAGAATATGCCTGGGGATATAATATTGTTGTTTTTAGGGCCAGTGCGTCCTGCCTTATCGTGTATATGGAATATTAAGCAATATTTCCCCGCAAGAAGCTAGGTATGTAAAAACTGGGTACGTAACAGTCACTGCGCTAAAAAGCACCGGCATATGCCAAACTTTGTCAAGCTCTAACCAGTGGTCTTTCGAATATCATTACCTACTTCAGAAAATTATCAATATCCCGTAGCAAAGCGCGAATAGTTCGTGTATGTGATCGGACGTAGCCACTGCTTTTATATTATTTCCCGACTTGACTCCGTAGATTATTGGAGCAAATACTAAACTGTGCGACAGGCCATCTCAGCCCATTATGCGCTCCTAGATCAGTCATGTGAGTAAGAGTCTTTAGCATATTATCATTCATTTTATAGTTGTAAACACCATGCTTTCGCACAACTCATTCGTTTAGTGAGAAAGGCATTCCTTTTTCAGACCAGCAGTGGACGACGTCGTCGACCTCCGATTGTAAATGAGAGTGGGTGTCTTTGAAGAGTATAAGAAGGCAAAGTCAAAAGATAGTCAAGGGAAGCAAGTACTTGTTTATATTTAAAACGAAAACGTGTACATAAAAAGAGACCCCCGGTAGTCAAAACCGTACATTTGCCACACACAAATGTGTCCCTCCAACCGAGTATTACGTGTAGTCTTAAGACGATCTATTAAATACACTTCATAATTAAAAGGAAAGATAAAAACCACTTATCGAAAAAAATTATTTAAAAAAAACATTTTATCATCAAAGCAAACGATTTGACTAGCATAAGGAGCATTGAATAAGAGCCGCCTTTGACAACACTCGATTGGCTTTGAGAAAATGTAATATTTGCTCTATCTATAAAATGAGCCGAATCAAATAAATGTTGATTCTAATCGTGTTTTACCTAGTTTCCTAGATATGCTGAATTAGGAAATACCGTCTGTTTCGTTCTTTAGTGGTATTTTAGTAAGTAGACAAGGCTGTTTTTGGGCAGTCATGGTGATCAAATGTCTCTTCTGGAATGCCGTTTTGACCTTGTCCAGCTCCTGCAGTTTGGGCGGCGTGGTCTAGGAGACTAGTGCGCTAGTCATGGTTGTCATCTACCGGGGTGTTGCAGGTTCGATCCCAGTTGATTGATCGAATTTTCTTTGAGCGATGTTCATTGAGAATAGATGATAAACCATACCGCTGAGAGTCAGCGGCTGTTCTGCCACAAGGACTGTTGGGGAAACCCTAGATATCTTAACATGTCCGGCCCTCGGTGCATTGAAGATATACCTCAGGTTAAGTTCCAAGGCGAATATACGAAGTGCAGTACTCAGGGGGAGGAGCAACGGCTTTTTAATCCCAATACTGGCCTGTTTAGTAACATGAACCGTAAATGATTGGCCGGATAAGGCCAGAAAGAACGGGAGGTGTAAAAAGTACAAACTAGCGCAGTTAATCCCTCGGTATTGGCAGTCCAGTAGTACTTGGCAGGAAGTAAATATTGATCTATCGGGACGGAATCCGTGCTGCTCTGCGGAGCGAATCCCACGAGAATCAAGCAAGCGCGAATGACGGCCAGTACGTATTGCTAAAAGATGTTTAACGAAGTCTTTCAATGGCTGCACTTCCGCCCCTGTGACTTTGAAGGTGAGCTCGCCACGCCATCTTACCGTAGGTTCACGCAATGGTGTTCGCATACGCAAATATATTGTTGGTAGGCTATAGAAATAGGGAAACCAAGAGGGCACGACGAATGTCTTGACTTCCGGAGCCATTTGTGCGGATGCTGCTTTGCTTCTAGCAATAGACGAAGCTCTCGCTCTCCAAGTACTTCCTCCACTCGACCTTATACGTCCCCGACACCCACTCTAGATGCAATAAAGAGAGAGTGCAAACCGGGGTAGATTAATTTCATTGAATCAAGCCTTCTCAATCGTCTTCTTGAATGTTCATTATCCGGCAGCAACAAATCTGAGTTTACATTATTATAATGCAATAGTGTAATATTGACACCCGGGGCTGACGGCACAGGAAACCGCTCTTGAAGCAAAACCGCGCTCTCCCCGTAACTCCACGGTGCCACTACAAGCGCCTTCTAATCCAGATTGAAACTCTTTTTGATTGTTGAACCGGTTCCGATCAGCGTTGCCTCGAAGGGTAGTCGTAAGGTGTGGACTTCTACGATAGTTCTGCTAGGCGTCACAGCGACGTCCTGGTGATAGGCAGTCTGTGCAGGTGGCTGGATTGGCCGCTTTCTAACTTCTACACCGGCTTCCCGTGCATACGTTGTCGCAGGGCTTACGTGAGATTGTCCACGGTGATCTCCTGCGGAATCGATTGTCGCGATTGCCTCAGGCCAGTGGAGTGTTCCTCGCCTCTTTTGTGTTGAGTAGTAACTAGTTTGGTGCTTTGGCCGGGACATTGGGGAAGTGAGCACTTCAAGGTGACCCCTAAAATATTCTTCACCCTTCGAGAAATGGCAAGCGGCATCCTTTTGGTCGGTTCTCTCTTGTACTCGTAGAAATTACGTGCAAATATCTTACGCTGTGTGTGAGTAACCAGGACCTTTTATTTTCTGAATTACGTTAACTCACATTTGACATTGTTGAAATGATATAAAAATCAGTCATTTTAGCTTAATATTTTTTTAAATCAAAACTAAGCTCTATGGTCTAGAAATGAAAGACTTCCTGTACCTGAGATGAAAGTTCACTAGCCACAAAAGACTCCTAACAAATGTATTCGCGTAAAACTACCCAATTCCATTTGCAAGATATTCATGCATGCCTTTTTTAGAACTTTGCGTAAGTATATATTTCTTATCGATTATAGCAAAATACAGTGCTTTTGAATAAATATATAGAACACATTTATTTACATTCCACATAATTAAGCAAAATTAATATACCAGCTATTGTAGGCGGTATCCCCCATCACACATCTGCAGCTAGGTTGAAACACTGACAAAGCAAATCTATATAGTACTATATACAAATGTAAGTCATCGGCATCCTCGGTGTAGGTGGAGTTCGCTCTTTGAAATTACAGAACCAGCGCTATGTATATAGGCAAGGGACGGCTTGCGACAATAATACCGGCTTTATCTCGTCGCAACACATGTGGAGCCAGAATAATATTTCTCCAGATTTGCGAATATGAGCTAAACGTGTTGTAAGTAAAAAAGAACGCGTCCGCTTACTCCAGCTATCATTACGTTCAACATTACAATTAATACGCAAATACGTTGTAAGTATATGAAAGGTGTAGAATACATTTAATCATATGTACACAGTAGATACGCCTGTTCTACCGACACATCTCAATCACACAAGCATCTGCACACTGTACTCGTATAAAAAAAAACTAAAGTATGGACTAATTTTAGTCCCTTTCTTTTTAGCCAAAGATCCGTCAGCTGTTTACAGGGGTGAAAAATGGCCTGTCCCAAAGGCACAACAAGATTCCAGTCAATTTGAGAACGCGCCCCTGCAGCTAGACGGAGAGAAAAGTTACAGAGTTGATCTAGTCGGTTACACCCGACAGAAAAGTAGGTACTGTCTACCAATCAATTGCGGTCTCGTCGAGTCTATCCCTAATTTACGCATCTGTTAAATTCCCGCGGAAACATGCTTAATTAATAGTTTATTTCTAAGGTTCAAACAGGGTAAGCAGCTTAACATGTAACATCAACAGAGCTATACAACAGCCGCTTATGCTCGTTGCATCGCTGGCACGTCTCCTGTTCTACGCTTTTTGGGGAAACTGTAGACACCGCATTGCCTTTCCTTGAGCTGGAGCGAGACACACTTTAAAACGAGTACACGCGCAAATGCTTTCCTGAACACCCTCCCCCAACCATTTATATAACCCCTAGTACCTTTTTGGGGTAATGCGTGGCTTAAAACACTCGATCGTGGTATTGCCCGTCATTATTGTTGTTGTTATTGTTGCTATTGCCTTGGCCTTGCTGTGCGCTAGAGTGATGCCGTTGGTGATGTTGCACATGGCCGCCATGTTGCGGCTGAGCCATCTGTTGGCGTCGCCGGCTTTGGGCTAAGAACTCGAACATGGACTTGTCGTGCTGCGATAACATCTTGGCCAGGTCCGCTAGGAAACGTAAGTAGACAGGACAGCAGACATTAGCGTTACGTGCTGTTTGATTGAGTTCTAACGGTATATATTCATATTCCAGCAGTCAGTAGTTCAACCAACGATCACATACCAGTAAGTTATTAACTAGCCAACATATCCTCTCTTTGACCTGCTAAATTTCCACCATATGCCCACACGAGTTAGTTGGAATATTTTCTCTTAAATTGACACTAAAAGTCTTAGAAAATTGACACTAAAAGTCTATCACAATCAGTGGGTCTATCGTGAGATAATTATCACCCAGGTGGCCAACAGCTTGGTTACCTGGACTGTGCTCGCCAGGAAATTTTTAGAATTGAGATCGGCTGTGATGTCTGGTCGATAGTCGTTCCCGATAGCGTAGAATTGTAACGGTGCAAAATTATCATAAAGTTCTCTAAACGTACAACACTCTTGACGATCTGATGCATGCTAATATTATGAACGTAAGGCAAACACACTAGCATACTGTGAAAATAAAAGCGGTCCATTAAGCTACCGCATAAAATATTTGTATTTAAAAAAAAACATTAATGCTGGGGCGGTGAATTTCATTATATCCGACACAAACGTACCGAACATGCATAAATGCATTTTATCCCTTCCTCCACATCAACTTTAGGTCAAACTAGCAATAACGTACAAGGTGTAAAGGTGTCATAGCAGACAAACATATTCTTACCAGGCATGGGGTCGGACCAAAAGAAATCGTGATTAAGAGCCGTATCCGCGTTGATCCTTTCTGCCGGGTCGAGTGTTAGAAGCCTGTCAACGAGATCGAGCGCCAACGGATCTTTTATGTACATAGCTAGACGTTGACGAACTTTTCGCTTCTGGTCCTTCGGCAGCACCATCTTCTGGTAGAGATCCAGTTTGTCGACATTAGGCCATACCTGCGGTGATCCAATACCGTGCAAACAATAACAGTTAAAAAACTAAAAATACAATTGAGATACTGGAATACTGACGCCAAGCTTGGGCGCAAGTCCCGGCCTTCATCGAGGTAGAGCCTTCATCATACATCCCTTTTTCACACTCCACCACTACTTGCTTCGGTTATCTAAATACATTGCATTAACACCCCGTAGGCAGAACAAATATAATTGCTATGTATTGCTAATAATAATAGTAATATATATATATATTATATATATATATATATATATATATATATATATATATAATTATTTGCAGTATATAGTACATCATGTAATATGATGCATATAGCTCGACGAGTATGAGATAAATGTGTAAGCCAACAAAACAACAGAACAGGATAGTTCATGTAGAATGTGAGCCATACCTAATTACTAATTATAGCAAGTCAGTAACATAAGGTCCTCAGCATACGAGCGTATATATATATAATATATATATATTATATATATATATATATATATATATATATATATATATATATATAATATATAGATATATATATATATATATAATATATATATATATATATATATATATATAATATATATATGTAGTACTTGTGCTCAAAGTCCACTGATGATGAAGTTGTTTACTTTGCATACTCAATTCTCAGTAGGAACAGGTGACACACAAGCCATGAAAACGAATAATACAAGTAGGATAGGGCCAACAATTGTCTCGAGAGATGTTTCGCCAATGACCTTTGTTGTGATTGAGCCGCATAGTTGCACGATGAGCGTGAGCTGGGTCTGTTCCGTCGACCCCTGCATGATGGGAGTACGCGTCCACAGCTCGGCCATGATGCACCCAGCACCCCACATGTCGACGGCGGCCGTATAATTGCGCTCGCCAAGAAGCAACTCGGGGGGACGATACCACAGCGTTACGACACGATTCGTATAGCTACGAAGGCCAGCCAGCCGGTCAGGAAGAATAAACACATTCAACAATCGACAACAGGCAATCATTTAGCTGGGCAAGCACACACTCCTCTATAAGCAATGTACCAAGTATGCATATAAGATCGAGTTCTAATTTCGTCGTTCCAGGGAATCGTACGATACATAGCAGCTTTCAACCTTGCGGGAAGCTAGATGAGGCTAGCAAAAAAACAAAGCCAGCGCAAATATTGTTTCACTGACAAATCTACTAATCTATCAGAAAGTTCCAACCTGGATTGCACAGCCTAAAGTTTAATTAAAAGTCGGCAGAAAACAAGACACATATAGTTGCTGTGTATAACTATTCATGCTATTGACAAGTACTTAAAGTACGGCTATTATTGATGTGACCCAAGGCTCGTCTGCACCTAGTAGCCACACGGGAAAGAGTACTAACAATTAAGTAAGGTTATATTACCGATTTGGTTGATCCTTTTTCGCGGGGCTAAAGGCGCGCGCAAGGCCGAAATCAGCGAGCTTCAAAACACCATTCTTCGTGATGAGAATATTAGCGGCTTTCATGTCCCGATGTAGAATCTTGTTCTCGTGAATAAAATAGAGTCCGTTGAGCAGCTGCTGCATGACCTAGCATAAGTAAGCAACAGCGATCATCGAGACGGTCAGCATACAATGGTTACCAAACCGATACTACACACCAATCTAGTCAGGTATCGTTGTACAAATGAACAACATCTTTCAGCAGCCAAACTATGATCATGGTTGCACATATTAGAAACCTCTTATATTCTATCCCTAAGAGCAACAACACTGCTATGAATTTGTGCTAAAATTGAATTACCCTTTTTATTTCACCAGGTGAGAACTTCACATTAACGTTGCTTAGCAGACCGGCAAGATCGTGTTCACAGAAGTCGAACACCAGGTAAAAGGTTGCTTTATATTGGTTCGCCGAACTCGCTGAAACGTACAAAGCGGTAATGTACATTTCTGTTGAAAGTAAACTCATACATTTGCTCGGTGGGCAGAAATGTGGTATGTCTACAAAGATTTGGATGTACCCCCACTTCTGCATGCTTTATTTCATCGCCTTATTTTTTATTAACAAAGTCACAGCATCAAGAAATATACGAATTATATATATATATATATATATATATACATCAAAGCAAGGCCGCGTTTCTTATCGTGTTGTCCACGTGCTAAATACGATCAATTAGTTAGACCTGAAGACGCAATGCAATTGCAGTGAGGTGCATCGACGCACAACTTGAACAGAAACAACTATGATGTGGTTGAGCAGATGCCTAACAGGCTCACCTTTTGTTCGACAGATCTCGATGAGATTGACGACATTTTCGTTCTTCAATAACTGAAGAATACGGATCTCGCGAAGTGCCGTGATCGGAAAGCCCTCTTTTTCATTGTCCATGAGCACCTTCTTTAAAGCGACCAGTTTCTTCGTCTGCCGATGCTTGGCCTTAAACACCTCGCTGAAATGTCGCCGATTTTAAACTAAATTGTAACACAATACGATGCAACAGCAAAGAACAAAAGCTTTGTCCCCGAAGTTCGATATACCATTCCAAATTCCTGGTTTTTAGAACTGTAGCTTTTATTTAGATCTACAGGGTTAGAGAGTGAACAAGTGTTTGACATGTTCCCTGATAAGAATTAAAACATTTTTTAGGAAGGTATCTTTTAATTCAAGACTATCCTTCGTTCCCTACGAGCTTGGAACACTTCATGAGACATATTTTCAATACACCGAAGGCCAGACCTGCTGAGATATGTAGGGTTACCCCAATAGTCCTAGTGGCAGCACGGCCGCTGACTCTTAGCGGTATATGGCTCATCATCTATTCTCGATAATCGACATCGCTCAAAGAAAATTCGATTAACAACAGGGATCGAACCTTTAGATTTATATATATCTCGAACCTTAAAATTATATATATGTATATATATATATGAGGGCAAATCGTTCCAGTACTTTTTAATCGAACGTTTTAATGTATTTTAAAGATTAAACCGCCACTACTAAGCTCTTCCAGTTTGTTTTGCTTAGAAGGGCCAATCATCAGCTACTCACAAGCCAAATTTCGTGCCAATCGGTAGCGATGATTTTTAAGGAGCCGAAAATGTAGAAGCAACGAATCTGCAGCAAGTTCTGTGCTAAAAACCAAATCATATGTTCTAAATTGGTGGGAATATTACGAACTGCAGTATCCCTATGTATACACTACGGGTACCGTCGATTTCGCGACGCACGTGAAGAGACCGTAGATAATTCCCACTCGGAAAGGCCGTCTACGCCAATAGCAGAAGAAAACGTTGAAAAAGCCCGTGATATGATTCTCAACAATCGACGAAATACTATCAGAGAAATAGCTGAGAAATGGAGATATCTTATAGGTCAGTTGTAACAGTCTCGACCGATATTTTATGCGGTAGAAGTCTGGCAGCGAAGCTTCTTTAAAAAATTTAGAATGTCCAGCAAATGAACGCCCGCCGGAAAAATTCCGAACATTTTCCGGCGTTCTTTTGACCGTTTTTTCGAGATTTCGACATAAAAATTTGTCTTCCACGAATGTTCCCACCGAGTTCTTCGGTTAATAGGGAATACTACTGCGAAATTTTAAGAAGATTATACGAGAAGGTCCGGCACAAGAAGTGAACTCTTGGCAAACAACTCTAGGGTCCTCCATTACGACAAAATACCAGAACTCAATTTCGACTTCTTTGTTGAAAAATTTAATTTCTGTACTTCCGCAACCTCCCTATTCGCCGGGCCTGGCTCCTTGGGACTGTTTCCTGTTCCCATGTTAAAAACAATTTTAGGGACAACTTTCGCGACTATAGATGAGATCACGAGACATTTCCAGAAGCAACTCAACTCGATTTCAAAAGACGCGTCAAACAATCTTTCAAAGAGCGGTAAAGAAGATGGCACAACTGCATTACAGTGGGCGGGAAATATTTGGAATATAACAAAAATACTTAGGAAAATTGGAATTTAGATTAAACAAGAAAACAAGAAGATATTTGTTTTCATAAATTTGCATCAGAGCTTTCCCAACGGCCTTCGTTTATATATATATATATATATATATATATATATATATATATATATATACAAGAATAATGTAATTGGGCAATAAATGAGCCACTTGTCAACACTCACCCGAATGTTCCCTGGCCAATTTTCGTGACCTTCTCATATTTATTGATGTCATCACAGAAGGGGAAGTTGAAGTCGTCGATTTTCGACATCATCGAGTTCGCGTAGCTCGAGCTCATCGTGACGGATTGATTGATTGGTTGGTTGAATGTGTTTATAAATATATGGCTGTCGAAGTCTTCGTCGACAACGCTATTGTTGTTGTTGTTATTGTTGTTGTTGTTGCTGCTGCTGCTGCTGCTGTTAACGCTGCCTACAGCTTGAGCTGGTCGTGCGTTTTAGCGGCGTCCTGTGCCCCAAAACTGCTGGTAATCATGGTGCTTGTGGTGGTGGTGGTGGTGGTGGCGGCGGTAGCCGTGGCTGAACAACACCGACCACCGCGACCAACAATACAGTGTTCCGAAATGCATTCGGCCATAACACAACAGTGTCAATAATCATCAATCGGCTGATTAATTGTCCGTACAGCTGCTGCTGCAGATGCTGCTAGTATTACGCTTGACACCAGCTGCACTTAACCTCCTCTGCACAGCCCAGGACAGGACAAAACTTGATACTCAGCTACAAACAGATATACAAAAGAAAAGTTGACGTGTTCGTCGTTCGAGAGAACGTCGACGTGCAACAACAGGCTAGACATGAAAAGAAGAAAAACAACAACAAATGAATCAAAAAATCAGCAGAAGGAGACAACTGGACACAGGGAGAGATAGAGGGCGAGAGAGATGGGAGGTGGGAGAGAGAGAGAGAACCGTGATGCAGAGAAACAAAATTAGAATTAGATGTAAGAGTAGATAGAAATAGATATACAAACACAACCGCAAATTAAAGCGGCTAGCTAACTAGCTCGTATGAGAAGAACTTTACACACATAACCACCCGCGATCATAAACAAACACAAATACACGGATCTAGAGATATCGGCGATGTGAGTTTGCGACTGTTGTGTACAAACAGTGCGCCGATATCGGGTGAGCGTCTGCTCGCTCTACGCCCCGGCTACGACTGGGGCCAATGTCTGATGACGTACCTATTGTGGACTACTATACTAGATTTAAAAACATTTTTTTAAAGAGGTTCTTTTCCTTGGACTAATATACTATGACACACAATATATCGATACGCCGTCGGTCCTTCAAAAGTATCTCATGATTCTTGTTGCAAAAAAAAAATTATATATATATATATATATTACACACGCATTATACACGCGCATATGTACATTTATTCATTGTAATTAATCACCAACGGTGGCAGCACACACATATAAATAAAAATATATACACATAAAATATATATATATATATATATATATTTTTTTTTTTTACGTACATCGTGTCTGGAATTGAACGGCATTTTGCGTTAATTGACCGCCTGCAAACAAACTTGACTCGAATCATACAGAATTGGGGTAGCATTCATTGTAATGTTTCGGCAATGAGAAATTGTGAAAGCCAAAATGGACCTGTGCGCAAAAAAACGCCGATTTTGAAAATGCCGCCAAGTCATATTGGCCCCGCTCGGTGGTTTCGAAATCAGGCGGCGGCTTCCGTCCGCCTGTTTATCGATGCGTCAAGCGTTGTTTGTTTGAGCTGCTGTGATTGCTGAGGAAGCCGGTAAGTGCTACACGATCATAGCAATCATTGTAGTAGTAGTATGTGAATCCGCGCAAATCCGTCGGACAAACCGGATAATTCGTGTACATTTCGTGTCAGAATTGGTGAGCGTTCCGTCGTCGACGATTTAGCAAAGTTTGAAGTTTGGTAGGCCTGTGTCGGACTCAGATCGTAATGTTGTCTTCTTTCCCAACCTGCGTATACTAACTATTGTGTTGTGTCGGCCGGTAATAGGGATCAATCAAGTATTGGCGCCTTGATTTGCAGGATTGGCGGTTGTCCCATTAGGTGCCATTAGTCGGATTAAAAACGAAGCTAAACTGTTTGACGTTTGCCCTGCAAATGGCCTTCTAGCCGGTAGTGCTTAGACTTACACACGGAGAAAACGAAAAGTGAGCAACACAGAAGTCAAGTCTTGCTTGATAACTGCGCAGATTTCGATTGGTTGGAGCTGTGATTGTTGTGGTTGTGAGATTTTCGTACTTTGTGGTCGTTATTTCGTATTACCGTTAGCTATAACGCCTCTGTATTGTGTAACGAATACTTATTGCCAGATACTCGTACAAATAATAGCCTCGGCCGAGAAATGAGTGCGGGCTTCGATCGCATAGGCATTTACTTTGTTTTTACGCTCCGAATGACTGTTAGCTAGGTGTAGTGATTCGAGAATCCATGTCTTAGACTTGGAGGAGGGTCGAAAGGAAATACGCTGTATACTATTACTACTAACGAATTTACCACTACTATATTTGTTGTTTAACTACTGAGGTGCAAACCAGCATTTGGTGGTTGGTGTGTTTTGACGTGCCTTTCAATACGAACCCCATTATAACCCGATAGGTGACTGGTGATAGATAGTAGGTACTTTCGTTAGCGGATTGGAACACAGGACAACATCTAATGACAACTTCCCTTTCGTGAAGTTGTCATTAGAGACTGTGGTGCAGTTGAATTTTTCGCCCAAAGGCTCTGATCTGGCAAACAGGCTGGCGATCGGAAGCGCGAGTGAGATTGCTTTATGTTGTACTAGTGAACGCATACGTATTTTACGTTCTATATTGTATTCGTATATCGTGCTTGAAACACACACGCGTGTCGGAGTGTTTTTCGTTATTTGTGAGTGGTAACGAACGACATTAGTGTTAGTCTTGGTTTGTTGTTCATCGTCACCCGCCTAATTATTGCTACCTTTCATGTTGTTGCCCTGGCGTTTGTTGTGTGTCTACCGCGTTACAGCGATCGCCCTCGCAGAAGCAGAAACAGCAACAACAACAGCGGCATCGTCAGCGCCTCTCACCACTCTACACTTGACTTGACTGAGCTGCAGACTCAGTCGTAGGTGATTCAAAGAATCAATCAGTTGTTGTTGTTGTCAGTTATTGACACAGTTCGGCCGTCCGTCCGTCCGTCCGACACCACCATGGCCGATGCCGATCTGCTCGACTACGAGGATGAAGAGGAGCAGACCACGACGCAAACGTCCGTCACCGGAGCGGCAGGCGCGGCTGCCGCTGCTGGAGGCGATGCTGCGAGCGGCGGCGACTCGGCCGGCGTCGGCAAAGAGGTGAAGAAGCCGGCCGGCGGCTACGTCTCCATACACTCGTCCGGCTTTCGAGACTTTCTCCTCAAACCCGAACTGCTGAGGGCGATTGTCGATTGCGGGTTCGAACATCCATCCGCCGGTAGGTCGAAATCGATCTTATCATCGGTCGGCTTTTGATTCAATCTCCTGACAGTGATTGCATTTCTCGCTCTCTCTCTCTCTCTCTCTCTATATATATATATATATATATATATATAGAGTATTTAGGTATACATGTCAAGTAAATATATCTATATATGTATAAGCTGATTCAAGGTGCTATAGTGTCACGCGGGATCAGCTTAGAACTGTACCACATGATTCTGTTGAAGGTTCATTAAAATCAAATAAATTCAGCAAGCATTTCTTTCTGTTCTAGATTAATGGTGAGGGACACGTTATTTTCACAGAAATGTCTATACGTTGATCTTTCCCTTCTCAATCTCTCTCACTTGCTAAGAATGTGCTGATATTTGAGTTATTTTTTCTATGTTTAATAGCTGTAAAAAAAACCGTTGCCGAGGCGAGGTATAGACGAGTTGACAGGATTTGTATGTACAGGTTTTTGGCAAAAAAAAAACACCATAATGCATCATAATGCCACGGTGGTCCTAGGCGTTTCTTTCATAAATGAAAGTAAAAATAATTTGGAACCTGGAAAAGGTATGTTTATCTGAATGGTGGTGTTAATATGCTTTATTACATTCTACTGTATGTTTTTCTTGCAGTTCAGCACGAATGCATTCCACAGGCCATTCTTGGTATGGATGTGCTCTGCCAGGCTAAATCCGGAATGGGAAAAACTGCTGTCTTCGTGCTCGCTACTCTACAGCAATTGGAGCCTGTTGACGGCGAGGTACGTAAAATGTTTTATCTGAACTTGGGCGGAGAAAACTCCGTATATAGACTCCATCCTAGTTTATCATTAGCTCGCCACATCAGTTGCACGTAGTGCCAGGTTCATCTTGTAAGCATTATCAAACTTACACTTAATCGTGTAGCGGGCAGACAGCTAGGCCATAGATTTGGTTTACGTTTACAGGATTCTATATATACGTCATTGACTCTGCTCCGAATGCGCTTGATTTGAGCACAATGCTAATCCGTTGTTGTTTGTCTATGCGTTTAATGAATGGCCAGGTGTCCGTGTTGGTGATGTGCCACACCCGCGAGTTGGCGTTCCAGATCTCTAAAGAATACGAGCGCTTCTCCAAGTACATGAGTGGCGTTCGGGTGGGGGTTTTCTTTGGAGGATTGGCTATCGCGAACGACGAGAAGACATTGAAGACCGCCTGTCCTCACATCGTGGTCGGAACTCCAGGACGCATCCTTGCACTCGTCAATACCAAGAAACTCTCGCTGAAGAACATCAAGCACTTCGTGCTCGATGAATGCGACAAGATGCTCGACTCACTCGGTTAGTTAGCATACATCATATGTAGGCGAGTCGCGGTGTATTCTCCATGAATCACGGCGGCAGAATTGTCCATGTGTTTTGTCATAGAGTTCATGCTGATATGTACTTCACCATTCCGTCATTACCTTATTCACGTTCATCCTATGGGGCTTACCGTGTCAATTTCAGTACGTACACAACCTGTATAATATCACACAATTTGCACCGTTATTCTCAACGTATACCAGGATATAAATCGATCAAGTTATCGTCTCGTATACGTTACATCAAACCAAATAAATGTGACAATATTCAAGTCTGTTTCGGCAATACGTGACTACATATATGTAATGACTACATATAAGCCCTGTTCGTTATTGTAAGTTTCAATGATATAAGTACTTTTTCAGACTATCCGTATTAATGTTTCTGACGTAAACTGAATTTGCTTATTTGTTTGACCACGTTTTCAGGTAATTCACGTCTGTCCATGTTTGTTTGTGTCGAAGCGGGGTAGCGGACCCGCAGGGAGGCAATGAATGTTTGGCCAGCGATCGTTCAAGAGTCAACAACAAACAGCATTTGATGATGTGATGGCAACGGTGCTGAAGCATTCCTGTTTTTCGACTCGATGAAACTATACAAAAAAACCCGAACAGCAACATCATCATCTTCTGGGCAACTCTCTCTTTCTTTGTATCTGAACAACATCAGCAACCAACAGCTATACCAAATTGAACGAACACGAGCAGCTGAAACGTTTTTGACCCTCAATCATACATAACCATTTTGACGAAGGCAAGCAACTTCGCACTTCCTGTGAGTTGAGTTCCCATTCGCCCGCCCCGCTCGGTGTTGCAACAGGTCTCGCTGGCGCGTAAAGTGCACCGAAGGTTGAAGCCCACCATCGGAGCCAACTTGCCTGTCGGGCGTTCGCTAGCCGACAATCACTAGTCTCGAGGTCGAGGTCGAGGTCGAGAACTGACGCTCTTTCGAAGAGCTGTAACACTGCTGTTCATTCAGTCAGCCAGTCAGTCAGTCAGTCCGAGCATCGAACGGCGAATGTGTAGCAAGCAGTGTCTCGAGGTGCCTCTAGGGCTAGTCTCGCAACAGTGCCTATCCTGTTCGGCCCAGCTCTTACGAGAACCGGCGAAGGCGAAGTATGCGCGGCGCACTATAACACGCCCATGTCGATGCATCGCCTGCAGAAGGTACAGCGAGATGCGCTCCGGGTGGGAGAACCGACGATGATGACTGTTCGCTCGTGAATGCTACTTGCTCGATGCCGCCGCGTTTTGCTGCGGTTAGCTCACACTGCTGCGGGTCGCTGTGCTATGGTGGAGTCCGCAGACTCACGACCCACGTTCTGCCCGAACTCTCTCGGAGATGGAGGCTCAACCGCGATGTACCAACTTTTAATTCTCGCCCTCCCCCCACTCCCGCTATACAGATCTGCCTCCTGATTGTCACCGTCATACACTAGGCTGCTATGGCTATAGCCCAAAGTTCATAGAGATGACTTAGCTCTTCTTCCCTTACCAGCCGAGTAGTAGCTAACCTTAGCTCAAATTCAAATGGCTTACTTGCCGTTATATGTTCTACGACTACTTAAGATAAAGGGAAGAGTCGGTGAAGTCTTCTTCATCGTACATCCCGTCTCCCTATTTGCATGATTCTGATACGCAAGCACGCTTACTAATCATTGACATTTGTTTCGACGTGTTCTTTCTTTTGTGCGCGGTTTCTTGCACAGATATGCGACGAGATGTTCAGGAAATCTACCGTAATACACCGAACGAGAAACAGGTGATGATGTTTTCTGCCACGCTTTCCAAGGAGATTCGTCCCGTCTGTCTGAAGTTCATGCAAGACGCCATGCAGGTCTACGTCGACAATGAAGCAAAGCTTACACTTCATGGACTGCAGCAGTATTATGTGAAGCTCAAGGACAACGAAAAGAACCGCAAACTATTTGAGCTTCTGGATGTATTAGAGTTTAATCAGGTGAGCATGCATTACTTAGTATGTAGCCGTATATTGCTAAGTCGTGACCGAATAGCTGTAGCCCTCATAAATCCGCATTTTTAATAAGGTTTTTGGTTCAACAAGGCAATTTTTATATATACATATAATCCTCTAACATATAATACATATACTTGATAACGCGGACAATCCCTTTATCAAAACAGACTTAGTCTACGTTTACTAGCTGCCAGATTGCTCTGTCTCTTTATAGTAGTACTCACTCGTTCCCCCTATATATGAATGAAGTTAGTACATAGTATAATTTTTAGTAAATAATTTCAGCATATTTAATAGTTTAAAGAACTTTATACGTTCTGAGTAACGTCTGCAGTAAGAATCCCCTTATTGCAGACGTTACTCAGTAGTGTACAATAAGAAGGAAGGACGGAAACTAGTGACATATCTTTGTATATAATCACTTTTCTCCTTGCGACGATAAGTATTTAAATTATACTAGGTGAATCAAAATTTGTCTAGCATGGAATACAAGTAATAGACGGACAAAGACCACGTATTTTTTATTGTTTAGTATGGTCCTCCGAAGCTTAACATATCTAATCCAACGATCTTCAATAGCTTTTATACCACGAGCAATATATTCAGTACCCAATAGTCTACTGCATATATCATATCATTTTTGCTCATTAATATATAATTTACAAAGCAAGACTTGTTTATTACGTTGCAGGTCGTAATCTTTGTAAAGAGTGTACAGCGTTGTATGGCTTTGTCACAACTGCTAGCAGAGCAAAATTTCCCTGCCATCGCTATTCATCGTGGGATGACACAAGAAGAGCGGCTGTCCCGCTATCAGCAGTTCAAGGACTTCCAGAAGCGGATCCTTGTAGCGACGAATCTGTTCGGTCGCGGAATGGATATTGAGCGTGTCAACATTGTATTCAACTATGACATGCCGGAGAATACGGACACCTACTTGCACAGGTTCGCTAAGATATTTCGTTGACGTGCACGTATGTTATATCTTTTTAAGTCTTTATCGGCTTGATGTATGCATTGCCACATCGTAGTTTACGCGATGCATGCGGACAGTTGTCGTACACAACTGGTTAAGCTTATATCTATATATATATATATATATATATATATATATATATATATGTATTTTGTTGTAATTTAAAAACGTTTTGCTGCTGCGCAATTTATTACAGAGTGGCTCGCGCGGGGCGCTTCGGCACGAAGGGCCTAGCGGTGACATTCGTATCAGACGGCGAAGATGCCAAGACACTCAACGACGTACAGGACCGATTCGACGTGAGCATCCTTGAGCTGCCAGACGAAATCGACATCTCGTCTTATATCGAGACCAACTAGAAGACAAAACGTCGCCTCGAAGAGATTCATCCTATTCTCGTTTCAGATGGCAAGCAAAGAAGACGATAGGCGAACCTCTTCCTTCGCGAGTACGTGGGGGAGAAAGAGAGCACGACACGTAATCATCAGCATGGTTACAAGCATTACTACGCGTACCAAGACTAAGAATTATAATAAGAACAATAATAATACTATTAGTGTACCGACCACTACTATCATGTCAGTTTATTTCATAGAGCCGACCCATGGAGAAAGCTGGCGACAATGTTACTGACGAGAATATTCAAACCTCTACTGAATATGCGAGAAATGTATTATTACAGGGAGGCGACCATTCTATGTATACCATTATATAGCGAGTACATCAGTGCTGTTAACTGGAAGGCGGCAACTTTAGCTAAAAACACGGATACCCACTGCACATGGAAAGCAAGGATACAAAAGCCGATCCGCAGAATAAAGAGACGTCTCTAAAAACGGAGAGGCGGGCGAACAACATGAGAACGGCTGCTGGTTCGCTTGATAAAATAAATATTGAATTCGATTTTGTTAATTGCGTTAATTGCATACCGTTCTCTTGTACATATTATATATATACGTATATATATATACATGTATATATATACGAACGGAATTATGTAGGGGCACTCCAAGATAATTTACCATCGTAGGTAAACAGTGCGTGAGATCAGTTCTTCTACATTAAGTTTAGTATTGAAATGCATCGCCACACAATGATGAAAACACGCCTACACAATTATGGCTTACGTAGAGGACATGAATAAACTTGAGTTTGTGATGGACACTGACTCCTCTGGCGCCCTCTCTTATATCTACATATAGAGCTTCAATGAGCAAAAAGCGATCAATTAACGCGATCGTGTAATGAGTACTTGCTACGATTTTCAGGCTACATACCTAGTTAACTAAATGTGCTGCTTAAGACCGCTTTGCCACTATCACCCACGATTTGGTAACGCTTATTGGTGCTCTTGTACACAGCAGAAAATTTCAATTCATAGCGGCAGTAATGGCAAATGCTACATCTTTGTCAAGTTAACATTGTGTTCCTAGGAAATAGAACAGACTTCTGAGTAGGTTATATATTATTCCGTCAGTATCAAATTTGAGGTTTATTCACCGAACCTCCATTTCGCAATGCTTCTCGTAAACAAATATATGCTAATTTTGTAAAGAAACAAAATGGTCTTCATGCTTCAAATTATCTCACTTCATGCAAAAGTATGCAAAGCAACATATTGACTAATACTGTGGAAACTAGATTAATGAGTGCTAGTAAATTGATCGTGGTAGAAATACAAAGAGATACAAAGCCTCTTAATCTAGAGAAAGTCAAAATAATTGTTCCGATCGTCTGAAGTACCCAGAGTGTCTAGGGGGCGATAAGTATTTCGTGAGTTATCGTTTTACTGTAGAGAGTGCAGGTTGCCTTGCTAGTTTGTAAAAATTACATGAGAGATTATCCGTTCAAAATTTCATTCCCTCTCACTGGCGCCGTGCGACTATTTTACGGTATTTATTACGGGTTATGTGTTTTACTTATTTGACGTTCCGTGTAAGCTTTAATCTTAACATAAGCTATATATATATATATATGTGCTTTGATCGGTCTGCTTGTTCCTCACATTAACATTTCTAGAACAAATTGTGTAATAAGTTAGAAACAATACAGTTAAATCAACTACTAGCATAGCTCTTTATCCTGATAAGTGGAATATTGCCGATAGATAATCGAAGAATATGCCCTAGGTATGCGTAGGTGCTATCGCGGTCTCGTCCTGCCATGGGTGCCAATGAAAAGCGATTCCAGTAAAAATTATAGCATTGGTTAGCGTTTTTTCACAAATTCATTCTCTTTTGATTTATGCATACGCAGCTTAGTACTATGTGTTCCTGTTGCAAAGAACTTTGTGTGCAGTTTAGATCTATTACGACTCTTTATTAAATAACATGGTTCGCGGAACAGTAATGCGACTTCATTACCTTCACAACTGCATAAATATACCAGTTCAGCCGCAACAACCGTTTATATATATATATATATATATATATATATATATATATGCGACAACTTTTATTGATAGCATAATTTGTGGAAACTGACAGTACAACTTGTTTTTCCGTAGGCCGTTGTGGGCTTCCTTTCAGCGATGGGCTGTCATATAATTTTGCTGTAGGAGTATATTAAACCGTTAAAAGGTCGATGCGTATAAAGATGGCACTTATGATAAAAATAATCACGTAACAAAAACAAACGAATGCTCCTCCAAACTTTGTTTCGTCCACCTAGGAAGGATCAGGCAGTCCTTTCTTAGCGGTTTTGACATGGCCATAGCCACGCACGCCTAGAGCGGCACATTTTTCTATTCAACGCATTTTATTGCGCAGTTTTAGTCGCTTCTATAACCGTAGCAAAAAGCTTATTTATAGCTATTGAAGCTTAGCATATTTCATAGCCATAGCAATGAAGCCCAAGGAATCCCTAAACGTTCTCAGTAGTAGGTGCCACGTTACTGCTGAAAGAATCCAACGTGTAAACGCGAAGCTAACGATACGTAATAAACGGCTTAAGTGTTCCTCTCGTAACTATCACCACTCGTAACTATATTAATAACATGTCATTTAAACGTTCTGTTTGCTAAGACTATTTGCTAGAAGATACGCTCGTCGGCATCGATTGTTAATCATTTGCAAAACGTTACTGGCTAATAAACTCATTAGTACAGAATGCTCCTATTATAAGTCCCATCAGGATTGACCACCGGAGAAACTAGACACTCAGAAACTTCTTTTATTATATACGGTTCTTCTTTCATTATATATGGTTCTTCTTTCATTATATACGGTTCACCACGATTCGTTCATCATTCTCACACGTCGGCTCCCCTCATCGGCTCAAAATTTGTTGTTTGGAGAGACAGGACAAGATACAGGTGTTGTCGAAAGTGCTGTTGTCTTTTGACGACGAAATGCGTCAAAAGACTCAGCTATGTTCTTGCTGTTGCTAGCTCAGCTATGTTGAACTACAATCAATGTTAGAGGTACGCTTTCGGGTTGACTCTCAGTCAACATTTAGCTTCTACGAAATCGCTCTTGCATTGCTTCATAAATAATGTGTGATTTACTCGTAAAGAAATATGTATACGCCTTAGAATAGTTTCTTCTATTCAAGTGACAGCGTTGTTGACAGCGTTCATTGACTGATTATCGTTGGCGTATTGAAGCCATTCATGACACGCATCGGGCACGTGCGGCGTGACCGTCGCTTTGCATCAGCTACCAACAAGAAACCAAAGGTATTGTGAGCGGAGTGATGAAGCCCATGCATAAGTCAAGAATAAGGTTACAGGATTAGGATGTTACCAACCAAGGAAGACGATTGATTGACTCTCATCTTGACTCAATTTTCTTGAACGTACATGGCAACAAAATTGCGTGCTTCGAAGTTTCGAGCAATCTTTTTCAATTTCCCAGTCGTCGCTAAGCAACGAAAGAACGAACGTATAAAGGAAGGAAGACCTGACCTGTACGACGTACATGACAAGATGGAATCGAGAGCAAAACAGCATGAGGAGGGCAATGATTTCTATCAATGTCTTTTTCTCCAAATGTTTCTTTAAAGTAAGTACAACAAAAGAGGGTAGGTAAGAGTAAGTGAAACATTGGTCATTCGTTTGTTTGTATCGTTGATTCGTTGGCTGTTCATTATTATTAATTGGAATGGGTTGTTGCTCGCAATTGTTTTGTGTTGTTGTTGTTGTTTTATTTTTGCAATGTAATCAGCAAAGGTGAGTACAGCGTTGGGTCATCAACATTTATTTGTGACGTTGCTGTTCCTTTAGTTCGTTCGTTATTCACGGTTTGCTGTAGTACGCCATTGAAAAGTAAGCAAAACTTTGGCTTTAATTAATTTGTTTTGGTGTCGTTTGTTGTTTATCATCATTATTAGCAGCAGCACCAGCTTTTGTTTCTGTTGCTGGTACTTCTTTGTTGTTGGTTTGGTAGCTTCGGTTGATATCAGCAGCAGCAGCAGCAGCGGTGTATAGCTAGAATTAAAACATTTTTTAAGGAGGTTGTTTTTAATTCTAGACTATCCTCCGTCCCCTACGGGCTTGGAACTCAACCTGAGGTATTTCTTCAAAGCACCGATAGCCGGACATGTTAAGATATCTAGGGTTTCCCTAACAGTCCTTGTGGCAGCATGGCCGCTGTATAGCTGGCTGTAGCTATGGTGGTGGTGGTGGAGGATGATGTTCCCCAATAGCCGGCCAAGTGGACGGGCTGGCAGGCGGGAGGCGGCGTGCTCGTTAGGCCCAACAACAAATAACAAGAATCGAAGCCATGAACCGCCTAGAGAGAGCCAGTAGTAAGCCTTAACCGGCTTACCGGCCCAACAACGAGGATGGCGGCGCCGGCGCCGCCGCCGCTGTTTCTGCTGCCAACGCCACCGACGCCCGCTGGTTGGCGGCGGTGGCGACCATTGGCGACCGACCATTCGGGGCTTCGGGCGGATCCGCAAACAAACGAACAGACAAGCGACCATTGCAGCGACCGCTGCAACAGCGGAGGGAGAAACGAAGGGAGGGAGGGAGGCAGGCAGGCAGGGAGGATTGATCTAGGGAAGATCTCTCTCGCCACCAGTATGGCGGCGACAGCAGCGACGATGTTCTATCTCGGTACTGCGTGGTAATGGTGTTGGTGTACGAGACCGTAGTGGCGGCGGCGATGGCGGTGGCGGTGATGCCGGCGTGCATGCGAATTAATAAACGAGCCAGTCAGCCAGCCAGCCAATCAGCGCAGAGATAGCATTGTTCAGCGGCCGCCGCCGCCAAGCGCATCATCTAGGGACTTGTCTAGGGACAATTCTAGCGGCGGCGGCGGTGGTTAAGCCGAAGGCAGGGAGGCGTCCGTATCGTCGTCGTCGTCGTCACCCGCTGTTACTGTAGTAGCATCCCGTAGCGGCGGCGGCTACAGCGGCGGCGACGGCTACAGCGGCGCTGTTGTTGTTGTTGTTAATGCGGCGGCCAAACAAACTCGTCTGGTAGCCGCCGGTGTGTTGTGTAGAGGTAGAGGTACTGTTTCTGCTGCTGCCGCTGCCGCCCTGCTCCTCCTCCTATTTCTACTGAATCTGCTGCTGCTGCCGCTGCTGTTGACGACGACGACGACGCGCTTACGAGGAGGAGGCAGGCGTCTGTAGCCAAAATTGTAGACGTTTGAGGACGACACCAGCGACATCGACATCGACGACCGACTACTCCGGCAAGCAGACCGTGGTGGTGGTGGCACAGTACTGGTAGTAGTAGTAGTGGTAGTGGTCGTGGTGGTGGTGGTGAGATCAACACACGCAGGTGGTGGTGCCAGCAGCAGCAGCAGAAACAACAACGGCGCTTTCTTGCTTTTCTTGATTGCTTGTCGGCTCCTCGAGGCACAACAACAGAACAAGCGGCGAATTGCGGCCATTGTTTAGGAGACCGCCGCCAATACGACGTTCGTCGTCTGTCCGTCGTCACTCAACGCCGCCGGTGTTGTTCCCAACTTACTACACAAGTTGTTGAAGTGCTGGTGGTTGTTGGTCATCGTTGCGTTGCGTTGCGTTGTTGCTCCAGCCAAGCCAAGCCACAACATTGACATCAATGATGACCGAGACAGAAGCTCAGATGGCTTCGGAAGAAGAGAGCAAGATGGAGGCGACGAACGGCGACGGTACAACCGACGCCAGCAACTGGTAGCACAAATACGGGCGCCGCTGCCGCTACAACGACGACGACGACGACAACCGCAGCGGACGGTGAAACCACGACAACAACGACGACAACATCCGGCTCAACGGCAGCCTCTGGTGACGCCGAAGAGAGGTAAGTGACCCACCCCCTCGGCCTGACCCGACACGCCAGGATGAACTGAAATGATTCGCCCCCCCCCCCCCCTTTCGATACTCTAGAATGATGACTGAATCAGTCCCCCTCCGATACTCTAGAATGATGACTGAATCAGTCCCCCTCCGATACTCTAGAATGATGACTGAATCAGTCCCCCTCCGATACTCTAGAATAATTGAATCAGTCCCCCTCCCATACTCTAGAATGAAACCTAGGCCCCCCGAAGACGCTACTACAAACGTGCCCCCCGAGACGCTACAACAAACGAACCCCCCGAGACGCTACAACAAGCGAATCCCCCGACACTCTAGAATGAACGAGCCCCCGACACTACAATGGAGGAACCCCCGACACTAGAATGGAGGAACCCCGACATTCTAGAGTGAAGGAACCCCGTCAGACACACTACAAAAACGAGTCCCCCCCCCCCGCCCCCCGAGAGGCTACAATGAACAAACTCCGAACTCCCCGCCCTGCCTTCCAGTGACCGGCTACCTCTCTCTACCTGCCGCCAACCAACAACAATCAACAAAAACCCTACGCTTTAATTAGGAATTTGTGACGACCTAACACCGCTCCTGCGTGTGTATCTGGCGATCGGCGATTACCGCGATCTAGTCGTTATCACGCACGAAGCACGCCAGAAAATGAAGAAGCCCTAATGCCATGCCGCCACGCTTCATCCTGCAACAACGACAACAACAACAACAGTCACCGCCAACAACCGCCACCATTGACGAAGATGGCGGCCGCGGCAATCTTCTCAATGATTTGTGATGCGTATTTGTATCGATGCGGCGTAGATCTCAATAGAAAGAGAGATATAGCTACTATTCTACAGAGCGGTTTTTCCTGCGGAAGAATAAGCCGGGCTTAGTCAGCTAGTTAAAGGATGATGTTGGCGCTGTAGTGCAGGTCATATGATGTAGACGCCGGTTCGGCCATAGTGTTAGCAGAGCGAAAGGCCGCGTTGTTTGATATATATATATATATATATATATATATATATATATATATATATATATATATATGGTCACAATGAGCTCCGGCATCGCCGCCACTAAGCCAAAACAGCACCGGTGGTGGCTACCGGCCTACATTTAAGAAAAGGGCTCCATTTTGCAAGGCTGTTATTGTTGTTGAGACTATCCTCCTACGCGCCCCCCCTACGGGCTTGGACTCGCCATGACGCGCCGACCAACAACCAGTCTTCAATGAGGAGCGCCGACTGCCGCCGAATATCCAATCCCGTTGAAACGGATCTCTTCTCTACAAGTCGAGATCTGCTTTCTTCTCTAGAATTTGAGGATCATCTATCTGCCTTCTTTAGAAGTAGAGGATCTGCCTTTTTCGTCCTGCCGTGTTGACCGGCGTTCTAGCGTTTCTTAGCAGCCCGTTTTTAGGCTACTATGTTGTCTGAGGTGACGGACTGACGCCACCGCCATCACCGCCGCTGTTGCCGCTATTTACGACGCAGCAGCGGTGGCAGACGGCCGGCGTGGCCGTTAGTGCCGTGCCTTACGCCGGCGCCATCGCGAGCGTTTCGGCATACATCCATTCTGCGAATGGATGGATGGTTGAATCATCTGCTCTTTAGTGTGGAGCCGGCAGCGGAACCATCACCATCAACCCGCAAGCAAGCCGCTAGCTAGGGTTAGTTAATACGAGCCAGACACGCGCTTCGCTTCATAGTGGTGCGCCGCAGTCTGAAAAAAAGTACTTTCTGGGCTGACTCTCAGCCAAGATTTAACGTCCACGGGACTGCTTTACGCATTGCTTCATAGACGGACCGACCCCCATAAATACAAATGTGGGGCAACGGTGGGGCTGCTCGAACCCGCGCACCTGCTATGTGTCTGCTCCGTCAGGCAGCACCAGTTAATTAGCTTGTTTGATTTCTAGCCGGGCATTTGTTTGCCCGTAGCCCGTTTGCTTGTAGATTGTCCATCGTCGGCGTTTATCGTTCGCGTGCCCGTGTTCATTCATTAGATTTCGTACGTCTTTGCATTGTAGCTAACTGTCCCATGATGATGATGACTGAACGGGTGACGACGACATTGATGCGCGCCCCGAAAATCGTGGCTTGTATTTGCAGCAGTAGCAATAGTACGAATTAATAAGAGTCGTCGACGTACGTTGGACGCACGTCGTCTCGTCGATGAGCGTTACGGGGGGGAATCGTTCGGTATGCGACGTTCACCATCGGTCTCGTCGTTGTAGAGTATTCGGCGCCAACATCAGAAGCAGTAGCGTGCCGGTCTTCGGTGCGCGAGGTACATGTGGCGGGCAGAGTAGTTGGATAGGCAGAAAAAGACATCCCCCGGGTAGAAGAGGGATTGATTTCGATGCGGTGGTTTGATCGCTGTTTAACAATATGAGGGTGGGTTTCTCAACGATGGCTTGGCCCAACGATGAGCTTCTTCGCGCTTTGCGTCTCGATAATGAGGAGGGCGTCGTGTATCACGGTGCGCTGGCCACGAGCGAGAGGGAAGGAGAGATAGGAGAGGCAGCAGAGACCCCAGTGCGCACTATCTGACCTTTACGAGCTGCTCCAACAAATGACCCAAGCTGGGCGAAATACATTTATAATTCAATTATTTATTTGAAACCTGTTTATCTAAATTCAATCGATCAACTGACCAACCACTACGGTACTTCGTGAGTTCATCCCTATTACGCATTGCATTGCGGCGTTTTTCGTCATTGGTTACAATGCAAGTATCAATCACCATCAACACGTGCTTTGTAGACGCGTTTCGTTAGTATGAACATTGAGACGAAGTCGTATATGATGTATTCGATGCGGTTTGTTTTGGCTTGCGACATTTGCCATATTCATTGTGTCCGGATTACGAGAGATGTATATCGTCGCGAATTTATTTGCTAATTGTCGGAGGTAATTCATTTCATAGAAAAAACTTGTTTGTTTGAAATTTGTAGACATTTGTTCGCGTCGTAGGTATTTTGTTGTTATACAGTGGTATAGTTATATTCGGATATACCAAGAATGTTATTATATTCGTGCTAATGTAAGCCGATTAGTCATATGGAGATATAATGTTGCCATACAAGTGCCTGCTAGCGAGTTAAGTTGAGTGTAATTTTGCATGCCCTAATGTAGTATAATAGTTCAATAAACATTAATGTAAACATACAAGCTCACCAACTGAGTATAGAACACGTAGGAATGCGCTGTTTATACGATCATGGTTAAGCATTGTGCCTAATGGAAGGTGGCCGGATGCACTACGTGCAGTCGCAAAGTGGATCCGAACTCTATGTTGAATAGCGACGAATGACAAGAGTAATACGAACGACAACTAAATGGCAGTGTTAAATTGTTGAATCAGTTCGGATTATGGAAGGCTGTCGGTAAATATTAGAGACCCTTTTCGATCGGGTGATTCCAAACAAGAAGCTAGCTATTCGATGCGGTTTGCTTACCGTCTTCATTCAGGTATTATAATGAGTGTTGTTACATTTTTCTATTGCCTGGAACCAACGTGAACGAATGATGAAGATGATGATGGTCGTGGTGGGGACGATCATGAAAAATCGTCTTCGACTTGACTACTTGCTAAGAAGATAAAGGAATCTTTGAAGATGACAATGAAAGAAAGAGAGCGCGCGATGGAAATAAGACGCAGACATTTTAGAGGCGTTAAACGCCTCTACCGGAAGATGCCGCCATAAAACGTGGCCTGTCTATGCGAGCATCGTGTTTCTTCTCTCTCTTTTGCTATGAAATGGGTCGAGAGCATAGCGAATGCAGCCAGAGGTGAGGCAGACTGGATGGAGATGGTCATCGTAAATCGTTGAACATAATTGTGATCATCTTGACGACGACGATGCGGAGAATATTGACCGACCGATCAATAACACATTGTCAACAGAAGAAGAAGAGGAAGATGAAGACTGCAACGGAAACAAGTTAATTATGTCATTACGACCTAAATGACGTTCCAGATAGGAATCGGGAGCAAGGGGGATTATAATGAGAGTGATGATGGGATGTTACTTACCATGGAAAATGAAAGACTGGAGAGAGGCGATGTGAGAACGATGAATCAGTCAATCAAACAATCATTCAGCCCGCTCTTCCCCGACTATCTATGCATTCGTTCATCCATTCATCATGAATCGAACATGTGCCCACGCTGCTGCTTAGATGAAGCCTCCGTTGTCGTCGGCTGTGTTCCTCGACAACAACAGCAACAACAACAGCAACAACAACAACAACAAGACGGTCAGCAAGCAAACTCTGCCACCGGCTGCCAGCAATCAATGGTAAAGTTGCTTTGATGGACCTGGCATAATGCGATGATTGGTGACGATGATGATGATGATGATGATATGATCCGATGATACCTTGGTGATATTCACTTGATTCATTCATTCATTCAATGGTCCATTGTCTGCCGGCCACTGTCAGCATTACTACTACAACTTCTTCTACTACTGCTACGATTGATTACACCTACTATCAAGCTTGATTGCCACTGCTCTCTGATCACCACTGCACGCACCAATTGCGCTCTTTCTCTCTGTGAGAATTGTACTTTCGAGGCAGACCAACCTGTTCTTCTAGTCAGCAGTATGATCGATCATCACTATCAAATGAAATGGACAATGAATGAATCACTGAATTTCGAACACTTTTTTTCGAAACATCGGACCGCTTGCTTGTTATAGGCTCAGTTCAGTCAGGTATTCAGACGTGACTGGCGCCTGTCTGCTGTCTACCTGTCGATCTATCGTAGACTCTAAAAACGTACATGTTGAGAAAGTTGCGTTTTTGTGCTCTGCTATACGAGGTTCTCTCTCTGGTGCAACGGCGGGTAACCCCGTTTGCTTCCTCTTCTTTCTCTTGATTCCCCTCCTCCCTCCCCTCGGTCTTTCTCTCTATATGTGTACTCTCTTTTGCTGGCGGATAAGGTGGACCCGGATGACGGATAAGGTCAAATAGATAGACATCTCTCATCATCTGCCCGACCAAGTTCCGCAATCAATATCTTCTTCCGAGCCGTAAGATGACGAGTCTGTCTCAGCTATCAGCGTCACTTATTATGAAGGTCGTCTTCTAGAGCATACCGCGTCTGCATAGCGCACGGAACTGTTGCTAGCATTTTATTCAACGTCGTTTTTTGACCGAACCAAAAGGAACTAAGGAATAAAGAGAGAAAGATACAGAGAGATAAAGGGAGGGATGAGAGAAAGAGAGAGATCGAGAGCATAGAAGATCGTGTTCTATCGAGATTTTGGAGATTCAGTCTAAGAATCAGAATCAGCTACGCCGAATTAGCATCTAACTGTTCAGCCGATGTGGCGGGAAACCACCCAGCACAACCACTGCCTTTTTCCAATCGTCGCCTAAGCTCATTTGTATCGCGTTTTGTCTGCCGCTTACCACAAAGGATTTGATCTGTTGAACCACTTCGAGAACATCTTTTGCTACAGGTGCCGTCAAACGCCGAAGCTCTTTCAGCAGCATCAGAGATGCCAGTAATAATTTTAACAGTAAGAACAATTTCATGCCATTGTCCTGCGCGCTAGAAGCATCGAGACATCGAAACTGGAATATGAAACTCACATACGTTCATAATGAGCCAATAAAATACTCAATAAATAATACAATCATAATGTTGCAACTATAATGTTAAAACCTGAGGTTTAATAATAGCTATGTTAAGAGCAATCGTAATAAAATAAATATATTATTAGTAATAATAATAATAATAATAATCATAATTACTTATTCCGGACGGCCAAGTATATCTGTCGTCAGTACACTGTGAAGCCATGTGTAAATGAGCCACCTATATAATGTAAACATGTAAAAATAAAGAATTTTTTGGATCCGCGGGTATATGCTGTACCTTTGCTATGCTGTCTGCTTTTCTTTGCGTACTTTAATATCACAAAGACGGATGTTGACATAATGATAATAACAATGGTAACAGTAACTGTAAGAATATAATAATGTAAACAATAATAATAAAAGCAATGATCATGATGATTCGTTCGACTCCCGCGTATGGTATATGCAAGTATTCAAAATGCTCATAATGACATTACATCACTAACGCTTCGAAAGAAAAAGATCGTAGTCGTTTGGTAATGTCTGAGCCAGTTTTTCAGGGTGTCTATGCACTGGCAAAAAAGTGGCATACATATGGTGTTTGACTAGAATCAAAACATCTTCGTGATAAATGTCTCTTTTTGCTGCTGCAAGGCTGGATGATGATGATGTCCGACAAAACAAGCACGGACACGGAATACAGTTCATTCATTTGCCGTACCAATGATGCGCGCTTGTCATGTAGGAAGTTCAAAGCCCTTTAAACACCCCCACACACCAGTGTCTAGATGCGGCGATGTAATATCACTGAGCTCAACTAACAGAAAAAACTCCCTCCGACAGGCTGCTGAGTTAGACCGCGGTTTGAATTGACGTTGGCGTTGATTTTATTGGCCCGACTCAGGTCGACGAACAGTGCAGCGGTGTTGGCCATCCGTGGCGAGGCTACGAAAAACATTGCGTGGCTCTGTGTGGGTGAACCGTCACATTTCTATAGAGGAAAGCTTTTTGGGGCCCATCGTGCGACTTAGAGAGAACCTGTCAGTCTTCTGGTAACGGACAGATTAGATTAAATCGATGTGCTTATGTGTTGTTAGACGCATGCTCGTGTACTTCGCTGCTCAGTCAATCCTAGCTAATGTGTGCGAGATCGTCTCTCGTCGGCGCTTGGATGCAATTCTGTCTTACAGGAAGCTCTTCTGCGGCGGGCTCTCGTTGGATACGACCGACGCTGATCTACGAGAACATTTTGCCAAATTCGGCGAGATCGAGCAATGTACGGTCAAGATGAACCCCATAACGAACAAGTCACGCTGCTTCGGCTTCATCACATTTGCCACGAAACAGGGACTTGAGGCCGCGATCGCAGTGTCGCCTCACACTTTGAAGGGCAAACAGATCGACCCGAAGCCGGCCAAGGCTCGTCCGGGTGCCAACAAGGTAACAATGCACTACTTGCACCGTTAGTACAAGCACAGTGCCCATTTTGACACAATGGACATATCTTTGTTATAAGAGTTTGCGTAGCCAGTCCTGTATGTGCAGTCAATGTGCTTTCCTTTCCGTCTTTGTGGTGGCTATATTCGAGTCATGGGGTGAAAGGATTTGTTTTCCGAATAAGCGTCGTTTCGTTGTAGCTGCAGGCAGGTAGACTAGTACTGCTGCTGTGCATATTAGGGCGAAGCGAAGAGTGCAAGATTTTAATGCGTTTGTTCCTCTGCGTCAGGTGTTCTGCGGCGGTCTTCCGCCTGAGACGTCCGAAGAAGACATTCGGGCTCACTTCGGCCAATTTGGCACGATCGAAGCGCTCGAGCTACCAATGGACAAGGAGAAGAATGTACGCCGTGGCTTTATCTTTGTCACGTACGAGACTGTGTCAGCTGCGGAGGCCGCTGCCAAAAAGCCAAAGCAAGTCATTGGCGGCAAGGAATGCGACGTCAAAAAAGCTACGCCGAGAGCCAGCAATACCGACGGTGAGCAGCAGTCCGTTCTCGTTTGTTGATTCGATGAGCTCTTTTCGCATAATAATAATAATAATAATAATCGCCCTTGTGGTCGCCAGCTATTATTGTATTGCTCGTTCATGCTGCTAATGGTGCTGCTATGATTACTATCATCATTGTTTATATGCTAGCTACTAAGCAATATATCTATTGTTTGTCGTCTATTCTTGCCGGATCCTTGTTGCGCTGCGATCGTTTTCATTTATCGGTAAATAGTGGCTATATTTGTAACCATCCTTACAATGACACTAGTTACCGGCAGCAGCAACAGCAGCAGCAAGTACACAGAAAACAAGCCATACGGGTACGAACAGCATAGTAAATAATAGATAATAAAACTATGGAGGACAAATTACAAAATGACTAGTGAATTCACAGACATAACGTCTGCTGACGATGGTGGCAGGCGCCAGCGGGTGAGAGGTCGAAGATCCAATGAATGAATGACAAATAGACGGACCGCCGATATTATTTCGAATAATGTCAGTCGTTTGCAATGAGTAGTCGTTATTTACTGGGTGTGTGTGTGTGTGCTCATTTCAGTGTTCCGCGGAGGTTGGGGTGGTTTTGCGATGCGCGGCGCGCGTGGAGGTCGCGGAGGCGGTGGTCGTGGCGGCCGTGGTGGCTACGGTGCCGGCCAGGGCGGATGGGGAGCGTACGGGGGTTACCCGGCCTACGATGCGTACGGCGGCGGATATGGGGGCTACGATAGCTACGGTGGCGGCTGGGGAGGCCAGGCTGGCTATGGCGGGGGTGCTCAATGGCAGCAGACGGGCAGCTACGGCAAACAGCAGGGTCGCGGAGGTCGCAATGCTGGCTTCCATCCGTACCGCTAAATCCATACCGGACGGACGGACGAATCACAACGGAACTGCTGGCGGTCGACACGCCGACACAACGACAACAGCGATCGTCCATCCGTGCGCCAACAATGCCACCCCACCATCATCACCACCGCCACCCCAGAGCCATCACCATCAAACACAACTACGACGATCACTTGGCACTCTCATATACGCAGCAGGCCCTTCTCCAGCTTAGGGAGACGTTTTCTCACTGATAAACGAATGATGACCGTGTTCTGTGTACTGTGCCAGAGTGGGTCGATAGGTGTGTGTGGTGGTGGTGGTGGTGGTGATAGCGATATATGATGATTTGTCCGCAGTGATGATGTCCTGAAGAATTAGGTAGAGACGGAAGAAGCCGCTCTGTTCCGTCGGGTAGTCGTCTTATGCCTATTAAGAAAAAACACATTTCGATCCGAAACATGCGGGGCCAAAACAATTAATAATGATGATGGCGGCAGAAAGAGTGGCAGCTCCACTAGCGGCAACAACAACAACAACATCAACAAGAACAGCGAACAGTACGAATGAGCAGCGGCGACAGTAGCCGTAGCCGCGAAAAACAGCAACAACAATTTACCACAATAGCAGGAATAAGATCAGCACTAATAAGAACATTATATATATTCATGCATACATACGTACATACATACATACCAATGGGAGAGATCGGGGGAATGAAGGACGGCTTTCTACTTTATCTACGGTGATGAGAGGGAACGGAGGCCACGTGACAAGTTTCATCTCTCCGTCGATTGGATCCTTCCCATCAATGAGGCTAGGTGTGTGTGTGTACACGCCGCCTTCCATGTGTCTGTGTATTGTTAGTGGTTAGGTGCCGACGGTAGTTGTGCTTTATTGGCAGACAGTGATCATATTGGGGTTGCGAGTTCGTCCGAAGTCGGCGCTTCGAAATTTCTCGCTACGAATTGTTCGTCCGCGATCACACTTCGAGGCGTGCGCGTCATCGAACGAGAATCGTCGATCGAGAACTGCCGTCGCATGCCTCTACTGGAATGAGTGTGGGCGTGTGGCTAACAACGATTACTTGCCAATGACCATCAACCCGCTTCGTCGTAACAGCGGGAGCCTTCTACCGTTTTCAATTCGTGTCTAAATTGAATCGATTTCTCTTAGTTTCCTCTTAGTATATATTGCACACATCGGAAAACACGTTCATTTCTCTAGCTGTAGCTTGTTCGTCAAGAAGGAAGTAACTCTCTAACTGCGAAGTCCAGACAGACATATCAGGCTGATTCCGTCTGTGGACACGAACGGTAGTGTGGGAACAGGGACGACCCCTCACAAATCTGAGGGTCGTCGAGAAGAAGAAAAAGAATAACAATGGTGAACAATATGATGTGCATTAGTATTATAATACATATTACTAACACAATTTGCATGTATCCACGTGGCACAGAAGAAAACAGGGGGGCAAAGTCCTATACATTCGACAGACAAAACAGACACGGGTTCGTCCGATGAGGCCATGGTGTAAAAATCGTCTCCCATATTTCGGTTGAGGGTAATTAATTGTATATAACGCCCCCAACAACCTGTACGAAGCTAAATAAATTAAATAAGCTATTCCAACGGACCTATTGCGTGTCATCAGTACATATATATATATATATGAATTAGAATTTTCTAACATTTAGGCCTCCGAAAGGTCTATGTATCTGCCCCCCCCCCCAAAGCTGTACATTATTTTACAATATGTTCAATTGAATCATTCCCTAGCTCACAAGCTCGACATTTTGTAATTTTGCTCTCCTTATATTTAGCTTGTTTATCCTTGTATTCAACATCCCTGCCTTGGCATCTGCCAATAGTCCACTCGCTCTTGAATTATCATGTACCTATTCTGCCCAGCTTATTTTCCACTTTTTCTTGCCAAAGTCGATGTGGAGCTCATCGCCAATTTCTATTTGCCTGTACATGACTTTTTACGATTTAACCACTTTCTCCGATACACTTCGCGTGTAAGCATTGCTGACTATTGTACTCAATCGTCTTAGCTGCGAACTCTTTTCAGCGATCCCACTTCGTTTTGTTCTCAAGTGTTGCTTTCACTAGCTGCATCTGTTTAACCCATCTTTTATTTGTGACAGTCTTAGTCCAAATACTAAACATTTGCTTTGTACTTCCTTTTGTATAAATTTTGACATCCCTCCTTCCCCCCACAAGTAGCTCACTGACTCAACCTAATGCAAATTGTATCACTTTTTTTTGTACTGTTTTTTACTTATTTCCCAACCCCGCGCTGTGGACCAGAGTGGCAAATGTTAATCCTGGAACATACATGGCCTTCCGTTTACTCCTTGTTACAATATGTTTATTTAACTTCCGAAGGCCCTTATACCGTACTGCATGTTTTCTTCTTTCAGCCCTCTTCCGCTGTAATATCTCTTCTTTCTAAACAATTATTTCCTGTAGTCATTGTCACCCAAAGATACTTGTGCTGACCTAGACTTGATTTTAGATTTTTTTTTGGAAAATGTATAATCATTAAATGAAACCTAGTGGTTCAGTGAGGCCAGCATTATCATAGTTGACATAATCTTATACCTATTAAATTAGACGCATTATCACATACTATAAGTATAAATTAAACGAATATAGCCTTTTAACAAACTTTAATTAAACATAACACGTTGATTGAGCAGTTACAATATACGTTGTTTTAAATTTTTGGCTCTGCCATATAAGGGTGCTTGATTCCATTCTACACGCTTATGAAACAAATAATCGACCGCGGAAGAACGGAGAAAATAGTTTTCTTCTAGACGGAGACAAAGGGATACCGATCGATAGACGTGTCGTTGATAATAAATGTACTAGTTAGCTGACGATATAACGATAACGAAGCTGTATGCAACGAATTATGTGAACCATAATCTTTTATTTTGGTATTATTACTGTTATGGTAAATCTGAGATTTTTTCAGAAATTATTTTTCCAGAACCTCGGTTTTACAACTTACAGTTTTACACTCTAAGGTTAGCGAAAGCCCGAGCAGCTCGAATCGTCGATTCCCTCCAGCTAGTCTGTCCGACAGCTTTGCTATTGCCAAGCTCCGTAAGTCACGGACTACCGTGACTATGGGCGCAAATGAGTTTCTTAGGGGGCGAAGACGAGGTTCACTTGGGTCAGTGAATAAATTCTTTGAAGATGATAAAACCGCAACTAATAAATCTCCGTTTGTCGTAGCTGTCGGAATATATACATACGGTACGGGCTCAGGGAGGACTAAAATTATGATGGGGTGTTAGTTTTTCATCTCTTAAAAAGCAGATGGTCTGTTAATGCACAATTTTTCTTTTTGCACCGCCCCATCCTGCCATGGATTTCGTGTCAGGCGTAGTTTGCAATAAAGCGACTCAAACCTAAATTCGCTTCTGCTCACTCAAACGTAGAGTGTTAGGTCTCGTAATTTCGTGAATTCCATCGTGCATGACGACATTAAGAACCCTATACCTAAAAGATAATTTGATTTCCTAGGCATTCGGCAAGAAACCTACAATGTATGGACCTTTCTTTTATATTCTACTGTACCTTTCTTCTGCGTACTTCGGCCGCGGCCCAGTGAACTCTATTAAGACGCCAATCTTAGACTTCTTCAGGGTTCGGGCGCGTTCGACTGGCTTGCCTTAGTCTCATGTGTGTCCAGGCTGTAAAGCAGAAGCCCTTTTCAAGAGACTTGTCGTTACAATTTACCGCCACGCCATGGCGCAGCAATCAACTAGGCCGAAATTGTTACCACTGTTGGTCTCATTCACCGCCCATTTATCTTGTCACAACACGTCCGCCACTGCAGCATATAAGAGCGACACGTTCTGCGAAACGTATCGGAGTAAAAGTAGGCAACGTGAGGCTCTCATAATAACCTCGAACTTTCAGTGTCGCGCTCCCTGCCGTTGTGAGGGCTCGTCACTGAGAACAGTATTTGTGTCATAGGGGTGAGCGGGTTGGATAGTAAACTACCATCTCTTCTTATTGAGGCATCCGTTTTTGTCGATCGTGGTCGAATATAATTCCACTTCGGCATTTACCTTGTCCTAATTGGAAACCATGAAAACCAATTTAAGAGTGGCCGGTGCAGGATGCAAACCTACAACCTCGCAAATGAAAGGCAATGACTTTGCACTAAGCAATCCTGCTCGGTCTTATATAGGCCGAACTAAATAAATATACAAATGACCTGAAACTTCTCGTTCATGTGTTCTCTGAGGATTCCCACTCTGTGTTACAATCGGAAGTCGACGGTGTTCTAAAAATGAGGCAATCCTCTCTCATCGAACAAATGCGCTGTGTTAAAACACGATTTACTCTAATGTAACTACAAAACCAATGATAATGTATAAGTGTACGTTTTGCATGACACTGGTTATCACGTCGCAATGTGGACGCCTCACTGCGATGTGATAACCAGTGTCATGCAAAACGTTTCATTTCTGTTGTTTTATCTCAATTACGCCCGAACAACTGTATATTTAGTCTGTACAAAGCGTTTATCCTTCTCATTATTAATAACAGCCCCTCTGGGTTGGGCGGCTCACCTAGCTATGTAGATGAACCTGTTTTCCGGGTTACAAAACGCGTTTTTCCGGTACCTCAGGCCTAGCTGCCCCAACAAATATTCTACCTTGTCTCTAGTTTACGAGAACAGCAGAACTGAGCTACGATACAACAACTTGCTAAGTGCCTACTGCTTACACATTTCTCCCCTGTTCGCGCAAGTAATCTACGGAGTCTATCACACCGATGGCAGTGGCCACGTCTGATTGCATAAACGACTGCTCGTGTTCCAGGTGGCGTGTATGAAGATTGATAGTTAAAGCGGGTAACCAAAACCTGCTTTCCAGCGTGGAGCGTCGTAGATAGACCTATTCGCCACGCGTTGTATTCAATAATGGTGTAGACAACCTCTTCTTCCGGGAGCTTCCCCTACAAAACCAACGATAAAGTATTTGATCAAGTTACATTTCATTGAATGGAACCTAATCATAAAGCATTTGAATGAAATTTCGGTTTAACAGCGAACATTAATCAGTTGTGCCTTCCTTTATTAGTTTGCGAGCCGCTCGCTTTGCTACGGTGGTATTCTCTTATAGTGTGCGAGCTATATAGTTCTTCTATGACGACTTGGTTGGTGCTCGCGTCTGCTTCATCTTTTCTGAAGTGTTGCTGTTGTTTGCTCCTGTTATTCAGCAGCATCTAACATTTTTTAGAATGTAACATTTCGACAAACTGGACAGCATCATAATCGTGAAAATAAACAACGAAGTCGTCAAAGTTTTCTTCAGTCGCTATCCACAGCTAGGTGCGCGGCGTAATGGCCAGAGAGAGCTCTGCGGAGCAACATGAAGCCGCTTATACTAGCGCGAGTAGAGATTCGACAACCACGACGTCAAGTAGTCCAAGGGAAGAGGAGGACTTCATTGATACCATGCAAACATTTTGGTAAGTTTCCCTTACACCCAGAGTCTGTACTTTGGTTAGTTAGAATGAAATTAAACGTTAATACAGGCACTTCGGCAAGTTAAGAATACACCTCTTTCTTGCGGGCATGCAGTATATACTTAGCAGGACGTGCTGTACTGTTCGTACTGAAAAGTTATGCATAGCACGAGGTTATCGTTACATCATTCATCGGCATACCAGTATCGAGGTGACAGTAACTAGATCACGCCACAGATATGAGGACGACTTTTTGCTATGATTTTATCTCCTCGAGGGGGAGTTTTGCGTGCTTAGTTCTGAATGCAGTGGAAGAGACCGCTGTTTCAGGGAATTTAAATTTAATTAGTTAATTAATTTAGTTCATTTATTTACTTTTCGTTCATTTAGTTCCTTCCGCGTGTTTTGGAATTCCATTGCTTCTCATATCAGTTAAATTCAAGTCCAAACGAAGTTCTACGTACTCGACGAATAAAGGTGCACATAATAAACGTGTACTTTAGACGCTTCGCGCCGTGCGGTCAAGTCCCATGGTTTGCTTTAGTTCGGGTATTTTTTAACTTAAGTGTACCACTAAGTAATGATGACGCGGTGATGGTTTCCCGGTACCCTTCGACGATATAAAACGTATATCAGCAGTTGTTATAGGAGATAGGAGGTCCTAAAGGTAGGGAAGCCTGCTTGCATAGGTGAAGGGTAAGACTGTAAGGGACGGAGAATGGTGGGCAAACACCGGGCCTCCTCAGGGAAACTTCAAGGCGTCTTTGTGAGGCCTCCTCGACAAAACTTCATGGTTTCTTTGAGAGGCTTACAGTTAGCCTGTCTGAAACCTATTAGAGACGTAGTAAGAAATGCGGGAGTTTGGGCACTTTACCATCTATCGCAGAACTGCTGCCAGAAGGCGATGCACATTCGGATAGATTTTTACCTCTGCCAGTGTACGTAAGACCCTGTCTTTATCTGCTGACTCATCGACGTACTTGAAATCCGCGGCTACAGTTTGCCTGCAGTGGTGAGGTTCTGCCTTTCATACTTTGCTTCTGAGAGACAACAGAGCTCTCTATAAGCCGTCAATGTACATTTCCTAATTTGAAAACTATGCTGCTGTTTTTTTGAACACCTTCAAGAAAGCAGGGTTCCCTTATTGTCAGTAAGTAGGAAACCACCTATATATATATATATATATATATTTCCCGATGTATTACATTTGCCGTGTAAATGTTGAGCTAAGGCAACCATAAATTAGCGTAGAGGACTTGGGTGGTTCGCAAGAAATATCTCAGCTGCAGTTTCGAACTGGGTTGCAGGTACCGTGCAGTACACGCACGTTTGACATTTACTCTTTAGCATAATCATTGGTACATTTCGTGCAGATTCTATAAACTCATCCTAGACAGAACTATATGTATATAAGTAACTTAGCTGAAGTGACACTTGGGAATAGTGGCGGTTTTGAATTTGAAAATTCATTTTGCATTTTCTTGCGTAGGGGAGAGTGAGATAGGAATCGAATCTACTGGCCGATCAAGTCATCTTTGGTCTTGGAAGTCACTGAGCTATTGACGAAAACTCAAACATAACATATGCATGGATATAGGAGTTTTTGAGCTTGCATGCCAACCTTCTTCACAACATCCTGCACGACTACCTCGAACTCGTAAAACAAATTCTGTTCGGTGGGTACCTCGTGATTTATCACCGGACGAAATAGAAGCGTTGGTCTTTCCGGCTGAAGAATCTCTGAGAACATTTGACAAGGGCCGCCGGTTTTTGTTCTCGAGATTCATTAAACATTTGGAGACTTGGGCACATTTGATGGCCCTCAATGTAAGTTTGAGAGCTTGCAGTGGTCAGGAGTTTGTTTGAACGCCTCGACGCACAAGAGTAAAGCGCTATCGGTCGGCCGGAGAGATGATGGTCGCCATCTTCTTCTTCTTCAGGAGTGAAATTGTGAAAGGCGATAGTGTCACCCCCGCGACAACGCGCCAGCTCACACGGCTGAAGACTCTCAGGCTTTCATAGCCGCATGTGGAGAAACTGGTGAAGCACGCAGAGTCTCTCTGAAGGCAACCTCCTGGAGTACATGCCTCGGACATGAAACTTCAATCGGATCTTGTTCGATTTAGTCAAAGGAAGTACAGCCCGAAACAGCAAATCAAATAGTCCAAGTAACTGCCAGAAGTGTCCAACATGTGACGTATCTGTTCTTACTGGTCTTGCCTTGGGAACATGAACCTGCTATATTCAGAGAATAATGTTGTAGTCCTTTCGTCATCCACACATTTTTTGGTTGCCATGTACAGCAGTGCTAACTCGGGAAGCGGTGACAGTACAGAAAAATTACTAGAGAAGATTAGCATCGCTATGAGCTTCGATGGCGTTGGGCAGACAATACTGCTAGCTGGGGATCTCAATTGTCGACTGGAGCAAGACTCCCCGAGTGAACGGACTACCGCCCTGTTAGAGTCACTCGATACGGTTTGTGTTGAGTGTACCCATAGGAGCAGCCCCTACTTATTATGCCGATGCCAACTTGCAGCGGGTTGGTTCTACGGGAAGAACGGGATGCTCAATAATCGACATTTTTGCAGTTTTAGCCTCACCAGACTGTGTGACATATGAAGGGCCGGCCATCCGTGTCTTTCTGACGGGGATTAAGAAATATATCCCCGTGGTTCTCAGGATCTCTATTAATCGATTAATACTACAAAACGACGCACCGCCGTAGGGAAGCGTCTTGTAACAACATGGTTATTTCGCTGCTTGCTCGGATTAATCCTGACAGACTACAGAACGGCTCCCTTGATGAGGCAATAGCTGAGGTCATCAGCGTCCTTATAAACAGCTTTTTAAATCACCACCAAATATGCGGCGCTCTCCGCGCTGGTACGACAGAGATTGATTTGCGCTAAGGCAACTTCTACTTCTGCGGTGGCTATTTACTCAATCACACGACAGCATTATCGGAAGCTTCAAGACTTTAAGAAGCGGTCATTTGCCGACCGACGGGAACGCCTCCGTATACTAAAAGCACAACAAGAGCCTCACCTTATCACACGACAGCCTTACAACTTTACGAGCTGTCCAATCCCATCTGAAAAACTCTTGGGCCACTTTCAAGCAGCTTTCACCTACGCGGATACGGTACCTGTAGCTGAGACTCCCATTTTATATGAGCTGGATGCTCCCGAGAGGTTTTTCGCTGAGGCTTTTGATAAACCGTTTAGTCTAGACGAAGCCAATGTTGCCCTCGCTCGTATACGAAACAACAAAGCATTCAGGCCAGTTCTTGTAAGGAATGAATAGCTTTGGCAGGGACATCTCCTCGTGCCTATATGGCAGTCTCTTTTTAACAGATGCCTCTTTGAGGGATCTCTGCTAGTGAAGTGGTTTGAATGCCTTCTCAAAGTAATTCCAAAAGGAAAACTAGATCATTCGGGCCCTTCCGCGTGACGGCCGATATAAAAAAGGAGTTGTGTCTATAAACTACTCTCAAGCATACTAACATGACGTCTCACGGATTTTCTGACAGCACTGGGGTTTCTTCCAAATAAGCATAGTGGCTTTAGGACTGAGCGTTCCTCTACCGCAGCATGGAAAGTACTTCTTGAGCCGACCACAATCTCATTGAACTGGAAAAACTTCCTTTGTTGGCGGTTTTTATAACAGTCAGATTTATTATCACACATGTTGTGTAGAAAAGTACAGTTAAAAGATATGCATATGTATACATACACACATTTGGACTTATAAAGTAATAGATATGTAAAAGCTATGAAGCTATGACGCAAGCTTGGCTTATCTAGACTAGCTAGAGACGGGACTAGGTTACAGGAGGCAGTATGGTATCTACCGCAAGGTAGTTTACATGACGGTTAGATCGACTCGGCCCTTTCCATGCCTGGTTTTGCATTACCCCTGTGCTAAAGAAATCCGCATCGATTTCAGCAAACATGAACTCACACATTTTGAGGACGTTGACGTAATTGGAAGATGTGGGCAAGTCGAAACGTCGTCTTAGCTCCGCGACGAATAGGGGTGTGTCCGTATGGAGATAGACAAGTCGGTTGCAGGCTGAACGATGGAGGCCCAGGACTCGCTTGAGGTACGCTACCTTCAGATTATTTAGATGCTCAAGGCTGGCTGGGGTGAGATCGTTCCAGATTATTTCGATACCGTAAGCGGCCATTGGAGCAATCTTCAGATCGAACAGTCTCAATGCCGTTGGGATGGACAACAGCTGCGGCTTTCTAATTGTGGTCATTGCTATCAGCGCCTTTCTGCATCTTTTCTTGATATGCTGCAGGTAACATCGGCTGTTTGACGTTATAAGCAGTCCCAAATGGGAAAAACTTACTAAGGTAAGGAAGGTCAAAACCGGCCAAACGAAGTCCATCGTTAGCAGCTAAGCGCCCGTCTCTTCTAAACTTCAAGGCCACTGTGTTCGTCAGATTTACAGTTAGTCTAAGCTCAGACGTGGCCGCTTGAAGTCTGGCTAGGGCCTGTTGAACCTAAAAGCGTCTCTTCTCATAGACTGACGAGATTATCTGCGTTTAAGATCACGTCTACCAGATTTCCCAGACCCCGGATTTTCGCGGGTAGGGTCTTTAATAAGGGCTGAGAAAAGTAACGGACTCAAGTTGTTGCCCTGCGCCACGCCCATAGTTTGGAGAAAAGGGGGCAATTTGGACACACCGTCATCTATTCTGATTTTGTTGCCTTGCAGGATGGCCATCAACAGGTTGAGAAGGGCAGGGGGGACACTAATAATGTCCGTGGGCGCCGAGTCGAAGGCGGCTTAGAAATCGACGAATACGGCGTACAGGGGCTGGGATCATGCTTGAGCCCCCCCAACAGATTGGCGCATGCCGTAATCGTAGAACGATTCTGTCGGAAACCGTGCTGTTTTGTAGGAATAGCGTCAGTAATCTCTAGAAACCGATTTAGTTTTCTGGTGAGCAGCGACGAGAGCAACTTGTAACATGCGCTCTTTTTCGCTATACCGCGTCAGGAGGTCAGCTGGGTTGGGTCACCTTTACCTTTAGAAATGACGAGCAGCGTAGCATCGAGCTATTGGGACGAGATCATGCTAGCACGAAGGCATTCGTTAACATGTGCCGGTCCAGCATGGAGACAAAAAATAGATGCGTTCTTAGTAGCTCATTCCTCACTTGATTAAGGGCCCGCTGCTTTGTTGTTCTTTAAACCCTGGAGAGCCAGAATCACGTTTTCCACCGTGAAGGCGGTCTCTAGACGCTGTCCTTCGCTGAGAGTGACCTTGGAAGAGCGGCACTCAATAGTTATAATCCTGCTCTAGGCAGATGATCATTAGGCAGATATTCATCAAAATCCGTACTGACCTTTAGGCTGCGCATTGGACACTTGATGAATATTCCTTGCAGAATGGCCTCATAGTAAATGTATCAAAAACCAAGGCTGTAAAGTTTCGGCAAGGCGTGCAACGAGCCCGCGCAGATAAGCTGTGATTTTACGGTGAGCAAGTGCAGTTAGTAGAAACCCTTTGCTATGTCGGAGTCATTTTCTCGTCTCTAGGTAAAACCTTTTCGCAACATGTAATTGAGCATGGAAACATCTTAGCACTTCGCATTTATGGCAGTTGGATAGGGAGAAGCCAGCTTTCTTAAGGCGAGTACCTGGTTTTCCGTCGAATTCGCGCAACAGATTAGAATGCGTGCTCGTGGGCTCAGTATAATTTATTGATGAACTCGTATACTGCTTTAATTTACCGCAGACCTGGAAGTTTCGACGGATTTCTCAAAAGTCCTATTTCAGAGACTTATACCGTATGACAACCAGGCCTAGAAGAGTCTCGCCAGTCGTCACTTCATGACGGTTCACGGATTTCGTCATCTCATTTCACTACCGGTTTGCTGATGTACTTCCATGAACCCAAAAGGGAAACTGCAAATGCGTCGTTGTGGCGGTCCATGTCTCCTGACCTTCACCTACCCATTTTACTGAATCGCGGTCGCTCTCTCAGCTCCAGAGATAATATTTAAAAACAATTGTACCATATATATTATATTTGTCATATACATAATATTGGATTTACATACCCAAAATCAGATGCTTTTTTATAATTCTTCTATGAATGGATCCACCGCCTCGACAAAGTGTAGATTGGTGAAATTACGTCGAAAATATAATTAATGATCTATATAAGACATATAAATATTTTATATCATTGATATGACTCCCGAGGCATTGCTCATTTGTTATCTCCCAGACTCAACGGGGTCCGGACGGACAACCAGAACCGCCTGTGGGGGACTTTATTCTGAGCATCCGCCGATGGATGAATCATCCATTTCACGGGTCATGGCGATTCTCAGTATCTAAACAGGATAGTGAAGGTTGACTCAATGCAATGCTTGTACTGCGACGAAACGGACTCTCCGGAACATACGGTCCTGAGATGCACCGCATGGACCGAGACCAGGCGAAGCATGCCCAGAAAGGAGAGCTCCCATGCTCACGTCAGTCAAAAACTGGGACACGGCTGCAAAGCCCCAAAGTCAATGCATCATAAACGCAAACGAAGAAACCGGGTGAAGAAGAATGGTGGAAAGCGTACGAGAGTCGCTTGACACGCGCGACTCGACAAGCAGGACTTAACGATTTAAATCTTCCGAGTCTTCCCCGCCGCTTATGCGTAGTTACTCTTCTGTGTCAAGGATCCCGCAAGCTGGAGGGTCATCCCTGAATGCTTTCGTTCAATCGTGCGTAACTGTATTTTAGGCTTAAAACCTCCTTAAAAGAATGACTCAGCGGTGTTAATAAGTCTATAAATCGGGCCCTGCACATACACCAGAACGCTGTTTGCTTACGAATATTGCAGCATGACTTTATTTATTAAATTTTTGTTAGTTGCTGTTTTTCATAATTACTGTAGTGCAGATGACTCAATGGTCTAGAATTAAAACCATTTTTTAAGGAGGTTGTTTTTACTTCTAGACTATTCTCCGTCCCGTACGGGCTTGGAACTTAACCTGAGATATATATTTAATGCCGGACATGTTAAGATATCTTGGGTTTCCCCAACAGTCGTTGTGGCAGCATGGCCGCTGACTCTCAGCGGTATGGTCTAACATCTATTCTCCATAAGCATCGCTCAAAAAAATTCAATTGACACTAGAGATCGAACCTGGCGACACCCCGGTGGATGACAACTACTCCTACGCACTACTCCTTGTTCACAACGAATGAGTAACAAGGCATATTTTGACCAAACACGTTTTAACGACCGGTTTTCTGGAATGCAAAAGCTATTATTACGAGGCAACACCTGGAAGTGTATAATGATCAGCACAAGCCTCACGATGTAGATGGGATGGCATTAGACCGCGCAAGGGAATGCATGCATTTACATAAAAAATGCTGGAGTCTGCCATTGGATCGGACCCGAGCAGAGATGCTGTCTATTATCTGATACTGTATATATACTATGTATATACTATATAAAAATGTAAGGATGATACGTATAATACCCAAAACAGCAAGAAGGTTTGTGCTAGAATGCCTTGTGAAGGTCGTAAACGATGTAGTAACCTACAATCATAATTCAGCATGGTTGTCTCTACTATCGTTTGGCCCTGTTATACTTCGCCTTCCTAACGTCAAGAATGAGTCGTGTTCGCTGGCAGACATTATACGCTCAAACCTTAGAGACTTTGAGAACGGTCTCAGACTCGACGGATTGGCCGGTCGAGTCGATCACCAGAAGCACAGAAAAATTGGCACTTCTGAAGAAGACCTAAAAAGAAAAGTGGTTGCAAAGTTAACCGATGGTGATGTGTCGGGCGCTGCAAGGCTCATAAGCTCATGCGACACGTTCGGTGTCGAGTCCGACCACGTAGAAGCTCTACGTGACAAGCATCCCTGCGCACCAACGGACTTGAGGTGGACAGATCCTCCTGCCGAATCGTCCCCCGCGGAAAGCTTCCACGTGTCAAGGGAAGATATTTACCGCGCAGTAGGAAGCTTTTCTAGAAGCTCCGCTGCGGGTCTTGACTTCATTCGACCAAGGCTTCTGCAAGATTTACTTTCTCGAGCAATGGATAAACGAGCGGAGGCTTTGGCCGATGCACTTGCTAAACTCATTGAAATTTTACTACGAGGAGAGCCGCCAAGAGATCTCATACCAATCATATTTGGAGCGAGGTTATTTGCTCTGAAAAAGAAGGATGGCACAACCCGCCCTATTGCATGCTCATCTACACTCCGCAGGATAGCAGCAAAGATCGCCTGCTGGAAAAATTCGTCGCAAATTGAGGAAGCAATAGGTGACCACCAGCTTGGCTTTGCTGCTAGAAGTGGAACAGAAGTGGCGATCCATGCCGCACGAGCCTATCTTGAATCTAGGTCAGAAGACATAGTCATGGTCAAACTAGATTTTCAGAATGCTTTTAACAACGTTCGACGTGACCATCTTTTAAAAGCTGTTGTATCCCATGCGCCTGATTTATACCACTACTTTGTGCAGGCATACAGAAACCCAACTCAACTGCTACTGATGGACCACGTCATACTCTCACAGTCGGGCCTGCAGCAGGGCGACCCATTAGGGCCTCCACTGTTTTGCCTCGCCATCAAGGAGCTAATAGACTCTCTCGAGTCCCCATTTAATGTATGGTACTTAGATGATGGCGTGTTAGCCGGTGACCCTGTAATAGTGGCCCGCGATATTCGGAAAATACTGGATTTTGCAACAAAAAGCGGGTTATGTCTCAACCCACAAAAATGCGAACTTTTTGTGTCGGGATCATCAATATCCGACTCCTCGATCAGACTGATAACCGACCTTCTTCCAGAATGTATCAGGACAAATAGGGCCAACCTTACCTTATTAGGCGTGCCACTTCTTGACGACGGGAAGGAAGAACAGTTATCTGGCTGGGTGGATAAGTTAAAATCCTCCTCAAGCCGCTTGGGTCTTTTAGGTGCACACAGGGGATTGTTCTTATTAAGGTCTTGCTTCTCGACAGCACGGGTAAACCACCTGCTTCGTGGGATTGACCTAACGCAAGATTTAAATATTCTAGAACAATTGAACACCCACACGTTGAACTCCCTGTCTGCCTTACTTAACCTAAGTTTACCAGAGACAGCCCGCAGACAAGCCCTTCTGCCAGTGGCAAAAGGAGGCCTAGGCATTCCAGACGCTGTCTTGGTCGCAGGTCCCGCGGTAGTCGCTTCAATGTCCAGTACCTGGCATAGGGCGTCAAAGATACTAGACTTCCCAGCCGTCGAGCGGTTACGTTCACTACTAGAAGATTCTAAGGAGTGTCTCTTGGCACGCACTGGAGCACCCCCTCCAGAAGAACCTACTTCCCAGGCAAGCTGGACCGCGCCGTTGGAGGACATACAACTCGCCAATCTTTTTAATTCAACAGAAGACGAGGTGGAAAAAGCACGGCTCCGAGCAGTTTCATCTAGTGGTGCTGGTGCATGGCTCAATGCCCTACCGAGTGCTCCCGTTGGAACTCTCTTAGATGACTTTGTCGTCAGGATCTGCGTTGGCCTCCGCCTTGGAGTCCCTCTAGTCGAGGAACATGAGTGCAGCTGTGGCGAAAAGGTCTCACCTCTTGGTCACCATGGCCTATCTTGCATCCGCAGTTTAGGCCGTAGGACGAGACATGCTGCGTTAAATGATACCCTAGCCCGTGCTCTAAGGTCTTCCGGCTACCCTTGTGTTCTCGAACCCGCAGGCTTGTACACAGACGACTCTCGTCGACCTGATGGGATGACCCTAACAGCTTTTGAAGGTGGGAAGACACTTGTCTGGGACGCTACCGTGACTGACTCTATAGCACCTTCAATGGTCAGTCACGGCGCTACCCAGGCTGGTTATGCTGTTTCGCATGCGGAAAGGAATAAGTGTCGGAAGTATGCACATATTGGAGACTCTATGGACTTTCGACCTTTTGCCTTTGAGACCTTAGGAGGCCCAGGTAAAATTACTGAGGGAGTTATTACTAAGATATGCAAGTGTCTCAGATTGGCTACGGGGGACCCACGCGCTGGTGATTTTTTTCGGCAAAGGCTATCATTGGATATACAACGTGGAAACGCCACGGCGGTGCTTGGCACCTTGTCCAGGTGGTCTACACCAGGCCTGGACCTGGGGCTGATGTAGTTTGTCGTCACGTTCGCTAGGGGACAATTGTTAACCCCGTTACAAGTTAAATACAATTTGGATTATGTTATATACTATCCATACCAACTCTGAGAGTTCAGCAATTGTCTGTGCTTGTCTATGTTATCGAATATGGGCCTCTAATATTTATCGGAAGTTAGGCAGTTTAATTTGATTGGTCTCTCGATATATATCGCCAATACGCTGATGACCGATTCTGGTGCTCGAGCGTCGGCGACGTAGTTTCTGGTCCGTACAATGCTTATACTTTATTCTGTGCTAATTGTTTTGCATATAGTGAATGCTATTCGGTGGTTCTCCTCCTTGGCTTACAAACATATACTTATGCGTCACTTCACTGCGGAATAGATAATAGTTTTGTTATTTAAGGGCTATTTGCTTGTGACCAATTTAAAATGTGTTGCATACAGGTCGATACAATTGTATGATATATTTGTGAAGCTTTTGCGTAAATTTTATAATAATCTTGTATATTTTATATGCACTCCTTACGCCTTGCAGCATTGATAACTGGACATTTGTAGTTGCCCTTGTGTGCATCGGCGTATTGGTATTCGTCGCTATGTTAGTAGCTTCCGAGACTGAAAACATATCACCCAGCATATCCACCTCCGCGTATGTCGACTTGTATTGTCCTAATGCAAGCTTAGAGGACGTCGCACCGACTGCTCTGCGTGTCAAAAATGATCTCCGCCGAATTATTTCAGAAGTGCAGGATTCAAGGGCAGTTTACTTTAAGGTATCGTACCGTCACCGTCTCGTGAGCCGATCGTAATTCTATTAACTGGACAAGTATTTAACTGGAATTTGAATAGCTGTAAGATTATTTAAACCCCACAAGACACAGAGCACAGATATATATATAGGTTGCTTTGTGTTGCTTAATTGCTTTGTGCTTAATATACTATTACTTGAGTGCCTCTGCATTGTGTATTTTAAACTGTAGGAAGTTGCATGGGGCTTCAACTTTTTCTAAATACATGTTGTTCTAACTTGCAGAACTAATCAGAATTAGTGTCTTGTAGATTATAAACCCGTGGACACTTTGTCAATAAGATTTATGCTTTTATGAAGACATTCGTAATTGTTGCCTGTAATGAAGTAAATTTAGATGTAGCAAGGACAAATGTTCACGTGCTATATTCTAGACATAAAATCAATCGGTAAATAATACCGATCGCAAATCACCAAAAGTGAACCTTTCGGGCCAATATAACACAATATATACACATGCAGCCAATACGTAAAGATTATAAATAATCATTTTTTTTTATTTATTATTTAATCATTTTTTTAAATCTCTGGTTTGAACCATCTTTTTCAACAATCCTAGACTATGACATATCTCACATAAAAGACAAATTCGTTATTTGTGTAATTGATTATCTGTTCAGCAAGTAAGTTAATGCTGGCTTACCTATCAACTAAACTATAAAATAATAGCAATAGCATTAATAATAATTGCTATTGTTTGCGTAATCTATGATAATAATATAATAATGTAACGTTGCTACAAAATTAGCCTCGTTATACACTCATAAAAATGATTAGTGTGTAACGAGGATACCCAATCACACCTCGCAGTTGTATTTCTCTAACACTTTATAACTAAAACTAATAGATAATTGTAAAAACTAAATAATAGCTAATTAAATGGTTACCAAATTATGGCACACGTGTAATTTTCAGATAATCGCTCAATTCTCACACGCCGCCAAAGTAAAGGATCAGACAGAAGACGACAAAAAGTTCTTTGCACTTGTTTTTCCCGGTATTCTAGGGAACCTGACAATCTTCTTCATTACCGACGGGTGTGAGGCAGGACGCGGAGAAATTCGAAAGTCTCTTAAATCCTTCAGTTCTATTATTGAGTGCGTGTGTATGCGTGTTACTTGTGAAAGTAGATTATGTCTGTTGGCTACTATATGTATAGAAAGAAGATATGTGTTACTACTAGTAAATGCAAATGCTATTTTTTTAAGTAGCCTAATAAAAGATGAGCGGCACGTTCTAAACAATAATGGAGTTTTACGCAACATCTTGTAGTCTTTGTAGTAGGCTGTACTGTTATGTCGTCAGGCTTCTTGTCTTTACAGCCATTTTTATTCAGTCCTAGAACAGAGGTTAGGAAGAGTCGTTCCCCATGAACGTGTACACGTATTAGCCTTTTTTTTTACTTATGACGAGGGATAGATTCATAAATTTAGATGAAACGGACAATGGGGGGTGTGAGATTTATTTATGATTTTCATTATGATCGGCCGACCCTTCTCGAAGAGGATTAGAGAGTCAGCCAGCATTCTGGCTCGCCTCTGCCATTTAGTAGCAGGTCCTAACATATAAAGGGCATGTTGTCAGAATAAAGCAGGGCTAAGCGAAAGGCTTGGCTTGGAAAGTATCGATGATGAGCCGGGCGGGTGCCCGGGTGGGCCGCGAGTCCAAGCACTCAATATAGCGTGCGACTCAAAGCAGCAATATAGCGCGGGCCCGGGACGAACGTGTGCACCCACGGGCTGCTGATCACATTTGCACGGACGCTGCGGAATGGACCCACTTTGACACACCTAGCCTAAGAACAGCATAGGCAGATTGTGCTCTCTCGGTGTCATCGGCGGGCGTCTCGAGAAAGTTACGCAGCCGGCTCTCGCTAGCGATCCTAGACCAATGGCGCCCCTGGACAGAGACGCTTTTATTAGGTTTAAGCTGTAGACAATAGTAATGCCAATGCAATCCCGGGTCCTCGGGGGTGGGGGTGGGGGGAGTGGGAGGATATCGGTTTTAGTGAGTGCGAGTCCCACACTAGCTGCTGCTAGATGCCAGTAGCGCTTGTGCTGTATGCATTTCCGAGATCTTCAAAAAAAAGACTGTAGACAATGTGTGAGGTCCGTCGAAAGTGCAGTCTAGGCGGTGCTACTTAAACCTTCTTTCATCATCATCATAATCATCATATCACCATCATTATCAACATGCGGTGGTGTGGCCAGGCGTTACAGGCGTCCTTTTGTGAGACTACCGTTGTGAGAAGCCGTGTATAAAACCATTGGCAAGCGTGATTCTGATCAACTTACAAGCGATACGAAATACGATGCGGATGGACTGTGGACTGACACTGGAAAAGCTGGGGCGTATACCATGGATAAAGGTTTTACCTCCGTTTTTCGCGCACACACACTCAAACGTGCAATTTTTCCGTTAGTAGATCTGAAATTAATGGGGATCTACACGTAGACGAAGGCTTCAAAAATCCAGTACCGCACATAGCTCTACCGAATTTACAACCAAAAATCACCTTCGAGACGGTGCACCACATTGTGATGTGTCGTATATAGAAGCGAATGTTAGTAGGGAAAAATTCAGCTCTGTTCTTTGCCAATTGCCGAAGATGCACTAGGAAACGGCCATACTGAATGATATCTGTCCAGATGCGGACGATGGGTGATATTCCTAAAACAACACAGCGTAGCATTTATTGAATCTATCTCTTACTAGCGTTTATTGAGGAAACTACCTTTACTTTTCAATCAGGTTTGCGTCGTTGCAGACAACTAGATGAGGTTGATTCAAAAATGACACGGGCAAGACATGATATGATACCCACACTCGAGTAACACGCACACTTTGAGAATGCATGGATACAGGTAAAACAAAACCTAGCTCGTAATTTCAACATAGGACGCATTGTCGATGTTGAAAGTGAATTAAAGCTCGATAGAAGCCGTCTTGTACCTCTTCCTAGTCATGATAAGCACAAACTAAATGTCCGTAGCAAAGCTCTTGCGTGAGGTGGTCCTTGTCGCGCTCGAATGTAGTAAGTCCCGAGCCACCTTCGGGCGGAGGAGAAACGTAGGTTTTAATAGGTAGACTCGGCGCACGCTACTGCCGCCAGTCTCACAAAGTCTAGTGCCGTTGGTTGAACTAGATATGTCTACGTGGATGTCACAAAAATATCCAGGCGTCAGCAGAATAAAGGTTTTGTTTAATGACGTGGCTTTTTGTCTAAGAGTCAGTCAATGCGTCGATCCTAACTGATCTAGTGACCTCCTGCTATACCTAGAAACCTAGCTAATTAATATGTTTCAGCTAAATCTATAATCGAGAGAACAGACATATGTTAAGTTTTCGTTGTGAAAGGATAAAATAGGAGTTAGATTTCGACGTCATGTTCACCAATTTCTGTAAATTTTCCGAGATGGTAGATCAATTCATCAAAGCACATCTTTACGTCGCGTTTTTCGATTTCTACTAGCTCCACCTTGACGGCTCCAAGCACGGATTCGCGTGATTCAAATTGTTTTGTCGGGCGACTAGACTGCGTGCTTCACAAAAATGTGCTATTGACATGTTCGTGTAAAGCATTTGCTCACACCGTTGTCTGTTTGAGAGTTGACGTGATTTTTTTTCTCAAACAGCAATAAATATGGCGCTATCGGCCAGTAGTGGGTTTGATTTCAAGTCACATTCCAAAACGCGGTAATTGCGCAAACTGTAGATTGTTTTCCTTTGTACTTCAAAAAAGTGATGCGAAAGCGTTCGATTACAGCCTGCATGTAGCACGCATTGTGCTTGAGGGCATGCTGCTCGCACTAAGTTTGAGGTATTTTCTACTTTACAACAAAATTTTGCTATGATTGTGATTTGCTATGAATTGCTATGATGACTCAGTTTAGCCGCGGCGCACGTTGACAAGGCACCTAGAGCACCTAGAAAGTATTCCAATATAAACGGTTTCTATAATGATGTGTAGTTTTCAGAAGCATATGCCAGAGCTGATGCGGACTGCGTCGCGAATCGGTGCGTACACATGTCGCAAGAGCACGTTAAGTACAGGGGACGGGCGTTCAGTGTTCAACGTATATCAATCGCGGGTCAGCGTCGACTTCGATTTCCTAGCAAATTGTGTACACATCAAAACCTGTTCGGACGGGCCGAAACCCGAACATTGTAGCGAAACGCGACTTCAGCCGGTAAGTTGCCCGTTGCGTTGTTACGTTACAGATAATACACGAATATTTGTGATTTTGTTACTCTCTTTGATCTTCTTCCTCCGCGAGGAACGGTGGAATAACAGCGGCTAGACTATTTTTTATATAATTACATAACGACAGTATTCGGGTATTATATATATATATATATATCACTGCTATTGTATGTTAAACAATGTAACAGTTGTGAGGTCTAAATGTATTATCGCAATTATTTTTAAGTATTACTTTTTCCAAGGCGCCTGAAATAGATGCCGCTTTCCCTCTGCAAACGGTCAAAAACAATGCTTGCCTCAAGAATTTATCGTCTCTCCGATGCTCGTGCCTTTCTGAATTGGCATACTTAATTATTTAAGGAAATTTCGGTTCCATTGCTGATTGGTCCTAGTGACTTCATGGCAATAGGCACAAATATATATCTTGTTTTTTGTCTTTCCTAAGAGATCTTATAATCACACTGTTTAGTTCAGCATGTCTGGTTGATATACCGGCGCTCATCAGGCAACTCAGTGGATGTAGGCCACCGGAATCTACCACTTCTCTACACAATTTGCACAGAAACGGCTGGCAGACGGGAGCGCTGATTCTAAATGCTGACGTAGTGCGGAAAGAGTTGGGATCTAGCATGGTGCCGAGCTGGGGCGAGGGTAAGGCTCTAAACCAACTACTCAAGTTATCTTGTCCCGATAAGAACACGGCGCGGTCTCTCCGGGAAACAAGCCCCTCTAAGATCTCTTTGCTCCTTTTTTGCTTTTGAGCTCAGGTTCTGGCTGGGATGTTTTTCTAACGGGTCCGGATCCAGCATGGTTTTGATCGTGTCTCGTGCTTTACTGGTTTCATGTTTTATTTGTAGTCTAATTGCCTCCATCACTAACAAAGCTGCCGCTTGATCGAGTCGAATCGGACATGCGAAGCAGCGTAGCAGACATGGACTAGGTCAATAGCTCTTCTTATTCCCAGACCAACTTCACGTATCGGAATACTTGCTCACTGCCAGGTGTTCCCTTATAAAAGAACGTTTAGGACTTCACTAAGTACGTTTCTGCTGACGTCATCATAGGCAATTAGTTTTTCAGGGCAAAGCAAGGCAGGACATGTACGCAGTATGCAGTTAAATCTTATTTACCCCAGGTTGTATCTCCAAATGCACAGCGCAATCTGAGCATGCGTGCTTGTTAGTCGTGGGCGAATTTTGGTGAGGGCCTCTTGCTTTATAGAAAGTGTATGTGAAATTCCGTCTCTCGTCACGGGGGCCTCAAAAACGTCTAAGTTGTTTAGCTCTACACGCGTGATACCAGAGAGCATTTCTGTGATCTCCTGAATTGCTTCCTGTCTCGATCTGTCGCAATGATACTCTCAGGGCCGGTAAGCGTCTGGATACGACACGTTGAAATGGCTCTCTAATCGCGATACTAGATCTGGTATTCCAAGACTTGAATGCCTGCTTCCGAACGCAATGTTAAAGTTGTGCCCTAGGTTAAAAGTGAGGGATCTCTGTAACTTAGCCAGACCATAGGTAAAACCTTTGGACTTTTCTACTGCACTTAGCATCCTGTCCCTTTTTAACGTGTTAAATGCATTGCAGATATCAAGTTTAGCCAGAACCCTTACTTGGCCCTCGGTTTTCAAGAGCCGCGTGTAGCATGTACTATGTGCTTTTGCGCCGCTTTTTACAGTCACTTCAACCTGATGTCACGGAATCGCTAGCAAAATTGCCTTCTTCTATTTGTCGCCATTGCTATCTTTGCAGCAATTCTACGCAAAGTCTATCCACAAGCTATGTGCCTTATAGAATTGTCTGTTGTCCTTAAGAGCTGTAGGAATTGCACCATATAATACTAGTAGACAAAATTTAGGTAAAGTACCGTTTAACACTTTGCTTAGGAATACGCTCAGATTATTCAGCAGGCAGTCTGAGAAAGGAACGATTTATTTCAACATATCGCGCAGATGACGTGGTCGCAGTTTATCGCCTGCCAACATATCGCCTCTAAGATCGCCGATTTGTTGTTATTTAAAGGTCGCCCTCGGCTAGTTTTTTCTCAGACATAGACACGCTCTGTCGGTCTTCAGCTGAGCCGTCTAATCTATTTATTGGGGTCTTCGTAACTGTCTGCAGGAGGCTTTCCAGAAACTCTTGTCTTAAGGCATCAGCATAAGACCTCTGTCCATCTGTCGAGGTTTTACTATTCTGCTGTACGACTTGAACCGATGTGGGAAAATCTTCTTAGAGAAGGAAACGAGTAATTATTTACTTGTAAAGTTTCACTCTGTGTGCCTCGGAATAAATTTTTCTCACGCCACAGTTGTTATTGTTGAAAGCACGAGCTCCCCACAGTTGACACACCATACTTATTATGATTGTTATTATTAGTTATTTTTTTGTATTTACCTACAATTGTGGCAGCCGAACGTGTGCCCGCATAGGCTCATCGTAAACCCCACTTATCAATCCAGCGGCGGCGTTTCCCCTACATACTCGTATTCAAACGAGACTCGCTGACGCAGAAACTCGCGCTGGCTTATGTCAGCACTAATTTTGACACCTATGTATTTAAGAAAGATGGTCGTGCTTTTGCTGATCGAGCCCATCGTTTTGTACGCATGGCGATAAATCCTTTCGGGGCTGACTCTCAGCCAAGATTTAACGTCCATGGGACAGCTTTTCGCATTGCTTCATAGACGGACCCCCATAAATACAAATGTGCAACGGTGGGGCTCGAACCCGCGCACCTATGTGTCTCCTTCGGTCGCGAGGCGCAGACGCATGCCACCACGCCACCGGGCTCGACGATGGCGATAGGTACGGCTATTATTATTATTGTTATTATCATTATTATTATTATTATTATTATTATTATTATTATTATTATTATTATTATTATTATTATTATTATTATTATTATTATTATTATTATTATTATTATTAAATTGACTTTAGGATGATTTGAGTTAGCTAATAAACAGAAATTATCTAAATTTATCAAACGGAAAAAAAGACGTTTGAATGTACCTTAAATATCAATATGTAGACGTAGGCGGGTTTTAATTTGCTGAATGAGGCACGCTCAAATTAGTCTATGACATTACAATTTATGCAGTGATACGGTAAGGAGAAGAAAATTGTTCCTGAAATACCCTAGGCACGCGTGGTCGCAAAGAGGGCAGTCTTGGTCCCGCGGCAACTTTAGGGCGTATCTTGCCGCCTGATTTTAAGGCCGCTCCCAGGTCAGAGGCAGCGCTCTATTTTGCTATAAAAACCAGACCTAAACGTCGTTTGAACGCGATTTTCGAGAGTCAGTAGTTGTTTACATTACCTTGTTTCACCTGTGCGGCGGAAATGCTCGGCTATGAACGTCCGGGACTGACTGTTGACTCACGTGAACAAAACAGTGCGTACCCTAATCCAGGACTTCGACACACTCGCATGAATTTGTATGCGACTCCACTGTAGGTCACTTGTAACGGTGTTATCGAGAAGGATGCTCAAGGTCCGAAATCAAACTCCCGCACGATGTGTGACGACTAACTGCCTAGATGGGTGCGGTTTTTATGAGTATGATGAGAGCGTAATGAATTTGTCTATCAGCTTTATTTATGCTCTCCGGCTGCAAAGGTTGTCAGGCGTGTTCTCGCACAAGGGGAGACAGAGGCCCCTGAGCCTGTTTAGGAGGCGAGTGAGCAAGTTGATTCAGTGAGGTGTAGGAAATGAGCTTACAGCTGCCAAATGAATGCTGAGGTGCTGAATTTGATTTGCGCTGAGGAATGTTTTTAATAGGAACATGCTTTGGTATGCCCTTACTGCGAAAGACGCTCACACATCTGTTAATGTTTGTCAGTTTGATGCGGTCTGCAAAAAGGTGTACCCCTAAAAGCTCAAGTTAGTTCTTCCTTGAGGACCTCTGAGCATCCAGGCAGTGCGAAGCGGGCGTTCTTATTATTTGTACTTTTTTGCAGTCCTGTCCGGAAGGGTATGGACGCTTCGAACCTTTCGTGGTTTATATTACGCTTACGTTTTCCTTGACCCTTTGGGGATCCTCGCCAGCAAGCAGTCGCCTAAATACCAGACGTTTAAGACTGAAGTGAGGGAGTTGACTAAATGGCACCTTTCCATGCATAATAGGGTGCCCGTTGGTTTCCCAAAGATTCGCTTTGTGTCGGATGCTTGTAGTTGCGGAGTCGATGCCGACTCATTCCTCCCATCCCAATAACACCTTAGAGAGATACTGGGGGTGCAGTTGGCCCGCGCAAACTCCTAAGCTGGCGAGCCGGCCTGTTTCATTAGAATATGACACGAAAGCGATCGGTGTATCGTAACCCGCCATTCGGTGCACGGGTTCCACCATAAACTATGCCTGGGGATTCCATCATAGACTATGCCTGGAGGTTCCACGAGCCCGACCTCATGTGTGTGTGTATGCGCCTACTGTGGAACGATGTCATCATCATCCCCAGTCATGCAGTTGATCGTGGACAATGTTTTTACGTCTGTTTTGCTAGACTTTTTTTCTGCCAAGAAGAAGCTGGAGAAAGTTAATAATATGACAATAATGCGTACTTAAATAATGGCAGACAAGTATGAATCCAAGTGGAGTAGATGCTGTGATTTCACGGGAAATCAAAGGAGCAAGCAAAATTGAGGCGTGAAGTTGGCGACTTTGCTTAGCTTCTAAAATTTTTGGGTAATGCAGTTATGATTCAAATGGAGTATTTAATGAGTACTCTACAGAATTCAGTACGCTGCCGACAGCAGTATGCTGCCGCATATATATATGTATATATATATATATATATATATATACAAATATTGATACACATAATTATGTATATATATATATATATATATATATATATATATATATTGCATCATTTCTTCAATATAGTGAATCCTTAACGGATATACTACGGGTTTCACTTTAGTCCATTTCTCGAATAATATGTAAAGCCGTGACGATAACTGAAGGTAATTATGTGCTCCTGTTATGTTATTTTTGGCTGCAGGTGTATTTGAATCGAGCATTCCAATTCGAACATCATGAGACACTAGTGCACTGGTCAGTTCCAGATAACGAGGTAAACGGGTTTACGAAGCTAGTGAGGGTGGCTACAGCGTGCGGAATGTATACCTAAAACATGAACCGGCTTACAGCTAACAGGCTTCCTATGTCGGGAGACACTTGACTGCAGCGGAAGAGAAAGGCCTTTTTGAAGAATGACAAGCTTTGTTAATGTGCCATGGCCTTCCGATAATCGTGGCCTTTTGACTATACCTTTACATATGTGCATTAAATAAATCGTGTCAGTGTTGCGTGTGTTCAACTGCTTTGTCTTATATGGCGCCGGAGTTGTCACACACCCAAGCTTTTGCGCTCATTTGCTTTTACTCATATATATATATATATATATATATAACTAATAAAATAATTAAACACTATTTATTCATTGCTGAGACAAGTTTTTGGGTTCCGTCGCCGTCATATCTACGCAGAGTCTGCAGCAGGTTATGTCAAGAGTATCACACACAGCCAGATGCACTTAGCCCAGGCGCTTTGAAGAACCAGAGCGAAACTTTCATATATTTATATAAGCAGCGCTCGCAGGCTGTCCACAGTGCAAGTTGGTGCAAGTTTATGGGCGGACATCGTCCACGGTGTATCTCAATTTTTTTCGCGCAAGAGGAGTTGCCGCTTGTGCACTGACCCCGTCTAAGTCACTGTAAAAAACACAAAGCCACCCCCCCGCGCCACGATCCTTGTCAGAGGCATTTCGAGACATACCGACAGGGCCGTTTTCTCGGCTCTGATGACTATACCCCACCTAACTACTAGTTATATATGCGTCCTAATGCTGTCGAGGGTGGCAATGATCAAGTCTTGCAAAAAGGCCGAAGTGTGAGAACCATGGAAATAGGAAGAAATCATCGCATTAATAGCCCGTATGCATGGCAAGTTCCTAAATCGTAATATTTTCGCACATCCCTTTAACTTGACTCGAGCATTGATGTGATGCTATTTGCACGGTGTGTGTAAATAATAATGTCAGCAAATGTCCTTCCCATAGGCTTCTACGTCAAATCGGGCCTGGGCCCTGTAGAAGTCTATGGGGAGCTAGTTTGGGAGGATAGGTAGCCGCCGCCGCTACCACATGCTAGGAGAATTCCCCCCCCCCCCCCCACCGGACATCAATCCAAGCCTACACCCATAATGTTGCTTTCTATCTTCGCGCTCGGTTGCCGTTAACGCAGAGCACAGTGTCAAAGTAATAATAATAATAATAATAACAGTGCGCCCTACACAGCATACGCTTGACGGTTATAGGTGCAACATTGTGGGTCAAAATCTTCTCGATAGCATGCAATCCCCCACGGAGAGAGCGGTTTTTATAGCCGCCCGAGACACCTTTAGTAGCGGATACCTAAGGGCTCTACCCTCGCCGCAGCTGGGCACCATGCTGGACAATACCTCCTTCCGCATAGTGACAGCGCTCCGAATTGGAGCTCCCATATGCGAGCCATACACCTGCTCAGCCTGTGGGACGCCTGTAGAGAGTAACGGCCTTCACCCCCTGAGCTGCATCAAAAGCCAAGGAAGAGCCGCTAGGCACGCGGAACTTAACTCGATCATAAGGAGAGCCCTGCGTCGTGCAGGCATACCGAGTACGCTGGAGCCCAGACTCGATACAAGCAGTGACAGGAGGCCCGACGGAGTCACTATTCCATTGTGGTCTTGCGGTAAGTGTCTGGCATGGGATGCAACAGTATCCTGCACTGTTGCCCCGTCCTACCTGCGACACAGTGCCCTTGAGGCCGGCTGGGTCGCCGAACATGCAGATCGAGAAAAAAGACGAAAGTACAGGGACTTAGAGCCCAGATACCACGTCGTGCCTATCGCTATGGAAACACTAGGCCCCGCTAGTAAAGGCACAAGGAGATTCATTAAAGAGCTTGGCGAGCGGATACAGGAGAACACAGGCGACCGACGAGAGAGCGAGTTCCTGCGGCAGTTGCTCTCGCTGGCGGTATGCAGAGGTAACGCTGCCTGTATAACCGGGTCAATGTTTTGAGAGGAAGAGACTGCTACCGAGATATTTAATTATATATTAATACATGTTCAGACCTCACAATTGTATGATCAGCAATAAACAATAATAAAATATTAATTATAATAATAAAAAAAAAAATAATAATAATAATAATAATTACGTCAACGAGAGAGGATACATTCGCACCGGGTTGATCAAAGTCCGAAAAACCGCAAGAAAAGTGGGAAAATAGAGGCCAGCTGGGGTGGGTCAACGGCGGCGAGAAAGTGCCACAGAGAAATGTTGATTACTGACGTTGACAAATGGCAATATGAAATGCCTGCCTTCTACATCTAACCGAAGCATTGATGCGACAGGTGAATTTTCAATCATACCTTCATAGAAACATAGTAAAGGTCGTGAGCGCCGTGTTTCGCGTGACAGTAGCGAAGAAAACAACATGGCACATAGCTGCAGTTCTGCCGGAATCTTTAAAGCAGACGCAAAGACGAGTAGAGCAAAGAACGGCTAGTAGCAAAAATAACATGATCTTGAATATGTTTACATGGGGGAAGAGAGTACATATCCAGTACTGTAGTTGGCTGAAGTAACGTAAAACGCACCTCCCGAGTTTAGCACACGCGCACAAGTAAACTAAACTAGAACCCTAAATTAAAAACTTAACTACCACCACTTACCAGCCACTACATACGTTACACAAACAGCATACGATATATATATATATATATATATATATATGTGATGCAAACATGTTTACTTTATTTGCGTTGTTGAATAAATAAAGAGCTGGAAGTAAACTTGAGAAACTTTACTCACCATAAATGAGCAGATCGGTGGATTAGAAATTACTTAAGTATCGATCTAAGAATTACTAGAAATTAATTGCAATCGATAAGGTGGAAGTATTAGGCCAGTCCTTTGTGCAAAGTATAAATAAAAATTCTCCGCCGACCGCAATTTTTCTTCTCGACGCTAGTTAACCGGTGGCAGTGTATTAAGGTTGGTTGAGAGATTACATAGTTAATTGGATACACTAGCCGGATAAAATAACTGAGCTCCTTAAGAATGGTTACGTCAGGCTATCTATGTCGAGATAATGTGACTGAAGTTAGTTCTTAAACCATCACACGTCAGATTGTGGCTCAAGAGCAAGCGGCCACGGCTGCTTCCAACAGTACCTAAAGTGAAGTAAAGTTTTCGGGCTGACCCTCAGCCAAGATTTAACGTCCACGGAACTGGTTTTCACATTGCTTCATAGACGGACCCCCATAAATACAAATGTGCAACGGTGGGGCTCGAACCCGCGCACCTATGCGTCTCCTCCGGTTGCGAGGCGCAGACTTAAGCCACCACGCCACCGGGTTCGACTCCAACAGTACCTGGATTGGATCGGTAAAGTGGCAAGCCCCACTTGTGAGTCGTCTGTGAGTAGGCCCTACCGCAGAGTAGGGCAATGTACCCTATGCTCAAATGTGAGCTCTTCGGGGCGAGAAGAACGTACAGCACGGAGGACGTCAGAAGAGACCCTATAGTCGACTTTTTCTTATTTTATAAGATCAATTGCGGGTCGGACCACTCACCGCGCGCTGACGTTCATTCTACTCAGCAGTGTTCCTGGCGTGCGTGAAATGGGGACATGACTGGTTTTTCTTGGGTTAAAGCCCAACGCTACCGGCACATACATGCAGTTAAGCATTTTTCGCGCAGTGGTGCCCGCGTGTGCATACTGCATTTTCCAGTTAGCTCTATGTGACAAAAATATGGCTAAGACAATGACTATATGTCGCCACGTAATTTTAGAATTTGACATGGTTAATAATCAAGTTAACTATTTTGTTAAATCGCGTCGTGAAGGTTCTCAGCGATGCAATTTATATACGTTTGAAAATAATTCAGATACACTGGAATTCTGAATGAATCGACTGGTTGGTCGCAATAGAAGGCAGTTTAAACAACGTTTCGCTTAAGGATATAAGTTTCGTTCAGCTAGTACACCCTCTTGCTAGCTAACTAGGACTAGTGAAGTAGTGTTGCAAGAAACTGGATTTCAGATACAAACGTGAGAAGAAAAGCTTTCCTTCTCCGTACGGTATATTTACTCTGCCCTCTTTCAACCTAAGATCAACATTTTTAGACATCACAATTAGTAACATTTCTAGTCGCGACTGTTAATATATATATATATATATATATATATATATATATATATATATATATATATATATAGGTAAATAAATTTAGAAATAGCGGCATGTATTCGCTAGACAAGAGATATTCATGCCAAATGTCTATCCCCCTTTTCCTATTTAAGCAAGCTTTTTTGGTTCCTTGTATTGGTAGCAGGTTTACAGTCCACGATACACAGGATGAAGAACGTCGCTGTCCTTAATGCGGGTATAGAAGCCCTTTGCGTAATTGCGTTCCATGCCAAAACAGACATTGGTTGCACCTGGCAAGAAGTGGGCTCCTTATTTTAGTATTGGTTAAAGCTTTTTTTAGTTGACTTCTACCTTAATCGTTTCTATCGGGAAGCGTAGGGGCAACATCTTAGTTTGTACTGACCAGATAAAAGTTAGTTAGGCACTATAAAGAAAATAAGTTCATGATTGTCAACAAATAAAGATAGTGGGCGTTCAGCTAGTCAAATTACAAAATACGCATATGCACATAAATAGTGAGCTAGCATCCTCTATATGCACGTCACAAAAACGAAGAGATTTGCGGTAGCCATTACGTTATGAGAATATGAGTGTACTTGGAGATTTGTATCTAAGATTGTTATTTGCAAGTGCAGAAAAGTTGATGGTCAAGGCGGGTTGCACATACGTCCTTTTAACCTCTTTTTATACGGTTTACCAGACAATGCAGAGTGTCCCATAAATGCCATTTTATAGTAAGGTTTTTCGAACTTAATTAGGTAGACCAGCCACTAACCTGCGGGATTGTACATATTTGGTAAAGCGATCCTGGGATGTGCAAGGCCTACTTGATATGTTTCAGTACCATTTTAGAGATAATAAATTTCAGTGGCACGGTTTCGCTAAGAACTATAAACTAATATACAATAAATATATTATTAAACTCAAACTGTTGTTTCATTTTGTGATTTGACTGTCATGATACACAGATTTACATTATCTCGTATGAAGAGTTGTTAATAAATATTACAGTTGCGCTTGAAGAGTTGTAGGCAAGCGTTCAGCTGTCGATCGTCTCAAGAAAGTGTTTCAAGTGTCCTACGAAAGGTTTTATGTAACTTGTACAGGCTCCGGTTTTGATTTCGGCGAGGTGGAGCCACTGGCTTCAGTCTTTGAATGCTGGTCATGTTGTGTACTTCCGGGCAGAATTGGAGGTTTACCAAAGAATGACCCGAAAGCTGAGGCAATATTGCCTACCCACGGGTCATCCAACATCGACGGCGCACTACTTCCATTAGCTTCGTTGACTGCAAAACCACCAGACAACTGGTCAGCTACGCCAACGGGGTTCATTACCTCGGGACCATACTGCGGATAACCCGCGTCGAAATTTTGCGTCAAATCGGAATCGGGCGCAGTAAGTGGAATGTAGGGCGGACCCGAAGTCTCCATGGTAATTGGGCCGTAAGGTGGTTCTGTCTCCGGGTAAGTAGGTCTATCAGGTCTGGCCGGGAGTGGTTGAGGGGCAGAAGGTGGTTGTGATTGTAGCCCGAAGACGACCCGGTTCGTAGTCGACGCGCCGGAGTTGACCGATGAAGGTGTGGTTAATGCAGCATCGATACCGGCAGATCCGACACTCGGCTTCGATGATGGTAGCTTATCTCGAATGGCGTTAAGCGCTTGAATTGTCTCCAGTATTCCTGGCGCTTTGCCGGGTGGTCGTTCGGCGGTAAGGCTACTGATCAGTGGCTGTGTCAAATTGATAAGGGTAGCCAAACTGAACGGCTTACTGTCGCCGGCGGATGCGGTAGGCCGACTCCGCGTAAGTCGGCCTGTGGAATGTCTGAGCGTTACTAGATCCAGTTGTCGATCCCGTTGTGGGCGGCAGTGGTGGATAATCGGCGCTGGCGATCACCTAACAGACAATGCATAATAATTTACAATACGTAAACGATGGCACAAAGGCTGTTTACGATCTTACTTGGCAAGACAAACGTTTTAAAGCAGCAGCAGCAGCAGCAGAAACATCATTACCATCATCGTACTTCTCGCTAGATAACAATTAAATAAATCGCACTAATCCCTTGTGGGCTCGTACGTGGACTGAATACCATATAAAGTTAACCAGAAGCACAGGTCGAACGAGTCCAGACGTCTGCATATGCCAGTAAAAGAATCATTCATTACGACCTGCTCTCCTGAAAAGTGCCTTTAAGAACATCAAATATAATCATTCCATATTAGCCTCTGATGGCTTTGAGGAGCTGTAAACCTCTGTATGAATGTAAACCACCGACGAAAATAAGAAAGTCTATCTATCTATCGTTCCTGCTGTAGAGAAGGGAAAATGAACATACCTCGCCTGCATCTTTTGCGCAAATACCCTCAAACGGATTCCACGCGCATCGACGGTTTCCTCCTAGATTTCCTCCGAGGCCGAATAGGGAGGCCAGGCTAAAGCTTTGCGACTTCGTCAAGAACTCGCTGACGCAGTCGCCGCCCTTGCGACCGAACAGATTGGCCTCCTGACGATCGCTGACGCCTATAGCCGGCCCTCCCAACTGAGCAAACTCGCGGCAGTCGGAGAATGCCTTGCGAAGATAACAAAAAAAAACGCATAACAAAAGACAAACAGACATACACACAAGAACTAGTAAGAAAATGTCACCCTTTTTGAAATATATTAAGGAAATACGACCAAACCGCTTAAAAATACGCCTCACTTGAAGCGTGCAAAAGAAAGAAGACTCGTGAAAGAAAAAATTACACTCGAAATTACGAGGACATGGCTATGGAAAAAAATGATTATTATTTATCTATTGGGTGGATCGGTGACCGATCTAAACTGACCGTATGCAACCGCTTCTGAAATGATTTTCTTTCCACTAAAACACACGTCCTTTGGTTCAATTAAACAGAGAAATAATAAAAGAAAAAATGTAATGACAATCTCTCAGCGTTGGGAGTAATAACGATTTTGTAGAGCCATCACGACTATGCCAAAACTTAAACGTTATTGAGAATATTTCCCTTTCACAATCACAACACAATACACCATGACACTGAATTTTCAAATTCAAATAGTATTCTCGCGATTACGTTTGCACAATTGAGAGGTAGCGTCTCCTGCCGCTTAGCGCGTATCTATGAAACCGATGCAATGGGAACCTCACGACACCAACAAAGCAGTCAGTGTGATATAATTTTAAACAAACATATATATTCTGATTTTTTCTGGGGCTATCACTCGCCCCCTGATGTCTGAAGCACAAACCAATCGACAAAAACCATCTTGGCAACTAAATCCGCGCCCAGTTACACTTAAGGTTCAGAAGCTTAGGTTTTCCATGTCGGTTGACTCCGGCTTGTTTTAATCTCCTGGCATATTCGGAAGTCCCATTTGAGGCATGAAAATACTACCAGTTAGGCTTGATTGCTCTGCCAATAATCGATAGATCTTTCCCGAGGATAAACGATTAATAGCGTCTGCAAAACCATTCGTGCGAGAAGTGAGAAAAGGCTTCTTGATAACCCCGTGATATAGGGCATCATCTGCAGCGTTCTTTTTTGTTTAAACTTCTATATTTGAAGTTTATTTATTTTAATACCAATACTTGCTTTTTTTTGCGGAACGTAAGCGTCATAAGAGATTTCAGTTTTAGGAATAAACTTAACTTTTCATTGATTGATTTGTCACCAACAACCTTTAACGTGCGGCAAATGCAAACAACTTGCACCTTGTGTTCCTTGCATATCTGTTTTTCTGTCGTTGTCGTTCATTGAGTTATTTTCATTAGCCACAAAACTCCTATAATTCGTCTATTGGCTGAATTTCTATAGTGTCAGAATACACTAGTGTCAAGAGCGGGAGCGTGGAACACTCATGTGAGCGTACCGCAATAATGGAGTGTGTCGCGCTAGCCTGCAAAGCTGTACATAAGTTGTTCTCTCGCAAAATACGCCTGACAAGCAAAAGACCACAGTTGCGTAGCATACTGGCATTAACTATCGATCTAACTAAAACGATCCTAAGTACAACTAGATATATCTTTACCCGAGCTGATCATCACCGTCAGGCCAAGAGAATGAGCGCAACTGGCGTGCAGCAACTTTGCTGAACAACTACGTTGCACTAAATAGAACGCTTTTTTACATCTAGCGAACAATCATCTAATAAAAAAAAGCTGAAAAATAAACTAACTTGACAGTTGCTCCTCCTGTCAAAAGAGGATATTTTTTTAAAGAGTTATTATTATCGCAAATAGCGAGAATAATTTGTATTCTCGCAAACGAATACAAGTTTGGGCACACGCATATACACCGTCGTATAGAGCCAAGCACTCTCGTTCTCGAGGCGTCTAAGATCTACGAGTAAAAAGCAAAATCAAAGTCGTCCATTCTGTTCTTATGACGACGATGATAATTGAGTATACCTGTGCCGTTTGAATAGCCTCTGGGGCCTGCGAGCAGTGGAACACAGCCTCGTAGTTCGCCTGGCAGTGAAAGAAGCGTTCGCATCCAGGACAGCGAATGCTTCGGCGGAAGTTGAGCGCCATTTTGCGCGTCGCGCAGACCACGTTCGGTGAGAACTGTCGTTTCAGTCGACGTCGCAGGCAAAGAGCGAACTCGTCCCACCGAACGAGAATTGGGTTGCAGCTCACCGTTGCTATTAACGCAGATACCTGCTCAACCAAAAATACAGAGTTGCAGGAAAGCGGTTACTACCTTAGACGTATTTCGAGTAGAAGTTCGTCCAGGTTACACTATATACATATATATATATATATATATATATATATATATATATATATATATATATATATATATACACACACATGCATACGTAGGTCTAGGGTGACAGATCAGCGGAACCTGTCCCTTCCCCTCATCCTGAGATGACGGACATGATACAGGATGCCAACGGTGGTTAGTACAGATGTGAAGCACGGATGATCCTTTATAGGATGGCCCAAAAAGAGGTGCCTGTCAGTGTGATCGTGTACTGGCCCACGTTCAGGTAGCAGCTAAAGCGGAGTAGCCCCCCCCCCCCCCACCTAGAGTAGCTGTTATATGTGATTTCACGCGACCGTACATGTCAGCTGTTCATCGGCTAGTGTTGTAGTCTGTTATTTAATCAACTACGCGTCTGTTATTTAATCAATTCTACTACGCGTATTCGACAGCACAATACATTTTTGCATAAGTTGAACACATTAGTCATGTCGATAGTAGTCAATCTGCGCGCTGTGCAACATCGGCGTCGACCTAACGAACTCAATTACCTGAACGAGAAAGACGATCTTCGACGGATTCATAGTGGAACGTTAGCCGTACGTGCTAGCGCGAACAGTTTGTTACGTGATCAAAATTAGGCGTTTCACCATTCGACAGGCAGCACGGCGGCCAGTGAAGGAGCCGAGATACTTGTCCTGCTAAGTTCTCACCATCGGTCATCCATCGCGAACGAGCGTGCTTTTGATTAACAAACGATCACGCCTGCCGCCCCGCACTGGCGTTGGCCACTGAGACGAGCTAGAGTTTAGATATACTGAAGCATCGGTATTCACACAAATACACCGTATCGAAATTCTACCGCACCAGTGCGAGTTCCTCTCTCGCTGCACTTCTATCTGCTCAAAATAACAGAAGCAGCTGCGACAGCAGATGTCTGTTGCAGGTGAACAAGATGAGGACTCTCTATGGTTAGTGGGCGATAACAGATGTCTCCCGTCGCCAAGTTCACGACACACCACGCATATAGATGACACACCGTAGTTAACAACCGCCAAGTTGTCAAGTGGAGATGAAGTGCTGCTGAAGACCGTATCCTGCAATTTGTGAGGTACACCGTCGTATTCCGCTCTCTGTGCTTATGCGATGACAAGCTTCGGTGGCCAACTTCTGAGGTTCATAAGGTGAGTGCTGCCAGAAGGCCAGACTCGGCTGGTGTCGTAGCAGAAGCAACGCCTCGCAATGACGAACGTCAGGGCACTGCGCCAGAAACAAGCGTGCCTCGTAAAGCATCATCGTTGTCTGTTGTCGACCGCTGTGTCGTCCATAGCCGCGTGTGTCTGTAAGTCACTGTTTGTCCGAATGGCTTTGTGTTTTTTGGACTAATGGATTCGCACGATACGATACGACGGTGTGCAAGAGAGGCGACAAAGATAGAGTCGATTTTGTGGCTCGGAGGTGCGCTCTCGATTTCGTTGTGGCCGCCGCTGCTATTCGACTGCCTATGGCACAAATGCACCCACGCACACACACGAACACAGATAGCTAGGTTAGTAGGTAAATAAGTAGGTAGAGAGACAGCGTAACAAACGCCAACACGGGATCTGGTACGATGTTGTACGCGATCGGAATCACATCGCCTTGCGCTTACGGTTAGCTTTTTTTTCATCATTGGGTTTGGGGTTTTCCCGGCAAGGGCCGTTAGCTTTCTCTTTCTCTCTCTATCTTTCTTCTTCCTTCTCTCCATCTCTATTTCCCTCTCGTTCCCGCTTTGCCTGTATACTACCATTCTTCCTCATCCTTCTCCTCATACTCCTCCTCGTTCTGCTGTTGCTGCTGCTGTGCCCCTTCCCATGGACGTTTTCGTCTGTTCGTCTTCGTCTTCGCTCGATTCGTTTGCGTGGGGCGGGTCTATGATCTAGTTATGAACGTCGGCGGCTTACGGCGTCGCGTGCTGTCGTCGTCGTCGTCGTCTTATTTCTCCCAACTCCTTGCCAGATGTGGCGTCTATCGCCCTATATTAGACAGTTAGATAGATAGATCTCGCCCGGCCGTCTGCGGGCCAGACCAACAGCGTTTGCTCACGCGCTGCCTCGCTTAACAATGAGTGACTGACGACTAACTGCGGTGGTGGTAGAAAATCGGTTGGCAGCGGCGGTGGCGGGGCTGACTCAGATTCCCTTCTTCATCAGAACGACGATTCCCTTGATTGCTGCGTCATTTGTTGATGATGATGTTGTTGTCGTTCTCGTTGTTGTTGTTGTTGTTGATTATGTTAATGTTGTTGTTGTTGATGTTAATGTTGTTGTTGTTATTGTTGTTGTTGTTGTTGTTATTGTTGTTGTTGTTATTGATTGTTGTTGTTGTTGCTACTTGGTCTCATTCAGCCATACACCCACCCACCCACTCATCGAGTGGTGCTGCGTTGTCTAGTCGAACCATGTCAGTCATGGTGGCAAGCAACAGCAATAGCTTCATCACCACAGCCACCACCACCACTATTACTATCAATATCACCACCACTATCCCACTACCATACCACCACCACCATACCGCCATCAGCACCAATGGCAGACCAACCAACGACCACGGCGGGCCCTCCCAACCGGGGGTTTCAGCACGCCGGCGGCCCGATGAGGCAGGCGACAGCCGTGGCTGCCACCAGCAATAGCGGGTGGAGGCTGGCTGGCTGGCTGTCTATCTAGTGACTGGTGGCTGTGTGACATTGTCGTCGGCCCCAGCCACCCCTCCAGCCAGCCAGCCATCATCGATCCATCCGTCAATGACCCGGTGCTGCACTAGTGACTCGAATCGTGGTTCACAGCAATGCTTTGGCTGCACCACCTTTGATCGTTCGGTATCGGCTCGCTAGATACTTGTTCATTCTCAGTAGCAGTCGTAGTAGTAGTAGTAGTAGTAGAAGTAGTTAGTTCAGAATTCCAGCTCCAGCAGCGGCAGCAGTGGCCAGCAGCGAAAAAGGGGAACAACCCCCTTCTATGGGAGGGGCGGGGGTTGAAGGAAAAAGATTGTTTTCACTTTTAGCTCGTTCCGCGTAATGACAGCGAACGCTACAAAGAAAAGACACGATCTATCACACACACACATCAAAACCTGGGTAGAGAAGGAGCGCACACTATCTGCGTTTTTACTGGTGACATGATGGTCATGTTGCTTCTCCTTGACTAGAAAAACAGCGAATATTAGACGTTGATCACAGAATGATTGGCGTTCTCATCGTCATCGTTCACGTATTTGCTATCATCATTCATATGTTTGCCGATGCTGAGTTGATGCAGTTTGAAAATGTTACGTGCAGATAGACCTAATGTTGGATTGATTTAACTTCCCGGATTCTACCCACGTATCTGACAAAGAAGACACTATCCAGCTTGACGCTGTACTATGTCCTATACTAAGAAAGAAGAAGAAGAAGAACAAGTAGCCTTATAAAGATGAAGAGCATATATGACTTTCAATTATTTCAGCTACTTTACTATTAGAATGACAATTCCCCCCCCCCCCCACACACAGAAATGTGTGCCTTACTTGTTTAATGCCATATTGTAAGACTCAGCAAACCTGCTTCTGTGCTGCACAACTCGTTTTTTAAAATATGAAACAGAAAAGCAAATAACATAGCACGACGCGTTTTTCCATTCAGAAATTATGATTAATAATAATAATAATTAGCAAATAAGCATCACCGCACCATTAAGTGGTGAGATAAAATTAAGATCGTGAAAAGTATTACTGGCCCTGTCTGCATAAGCAACGTAGAGCGGTATAACATCGCGACTAGCGCATGTCGTCAGCATGAGCCAATACTGGCAGCATCCAATAGCGTATGCACATGACGGCGGGTTAAATGTACTGTCCTAAATTGCGACTTTCGTGGGACTTTCCGCTAGCGCAACCTCTATCGACACGGCGACACGGTGGGACGTGCGACGCCACGGTTACAGGGACAGCGATTAATTCATCATTCGTCCATTTGTGCGGACACGTCCAGATTCACGCATGCTCAGCAGTCTAGAATACAATCACTGCTAAAAACAATTTTACAATCCTTTATGTATGCGTATATGTAGTATTGCTAAATGAAGCTATTTGTATGCGTATATGAATAAATAATATATATATATATATATATATATATATATATCGTCATTGTCAATGGTCAATACGTTGTTCACTTGCGAAACTGCACTGTTACGACACTTAGTTTTTGTTACAAAAATAGATAAAAGGATATGATTAGAATGTATGTATGTATATATATATATATATATATATATATATATATATATATATATATATATATATATATATATATATATATATATACATGTATCTATATATATACAGTCCCTGAAAAAAAATATGGGGCCACTCATGCTTGTTACATTTTACGCATTTATTATAACCAATCGTGTAAAGATCACAGTGATACATGCTCACAGAGTAACAGCGGAGACTTCTATCGACATTTGGGGTCTCGGATTACTTTGAACCACGAGATTTTCACATTTGGCACAGCTACACCGCGCGCTAAATTATAAGGCCACTAGCAAGATACCTGTTTTGACAAATTAATTAAGCGGAATAACGGCATTTTGACAAATTGCACGGCATTTAGCAACTATACTTAATACTCAGTGAACTTCGCATTAAGTCGGATAACCTCAAAAGTGCGGTTTGCTATAGTGTTAAACAAATTTTGAATGACGTTTTGCAAGAGTCCGTCCCAAGCCTCGAAATTGTTTTTTATCGGTGTAAACTTATCTCAGCTCCACACATTCTGGATCATATTAAGATCCGGTGAGAGTGCAGGCTAGTGAAGGACTTCAATGTGACGTTGGTCGAGCCACCTTCCGATCAGCCTGGCGGTGTAAATCGGGGCGTTATCGTGTCGTTAACGAAGTCTGGCCGCCACCTGAGTGACGTTATGACAGAATTAGTTTTTCCTTGCGGACATCGTGCAAATTATAGTTGAATCGATCCGGTTCATCAAAGTTAAACTTTTTTCATCTGAAAATAGCACTCTGTGTCATTCAGTGGTTCATGACATTTTATCGTGGGCGAAGTCAAGACGAGCTTTCATCGCTCAGCGGTCAATCGTTGTTTTTTCTTGTGTTTTTTGCCAATGTGTCATCCCGAGGAAGCTTTGCACATTTCGCACGTCCGTTTGCACGTCGGCCGCCGCCGCAAATGCCCTCGACGAGAGCGCAGGGTTCGACGCTTTCTTCAGAATTGCAGCTTGTTTCGTTCCGAAATAGAATTTGGACGCCCGGAACTCTTTTTTTACGGCGTATTTTTTACCTAAATTAAGAAAGTTGATTACTACTTGGGCACAACGCCCCAATTGACGAGAAATTTTGCGAATAGAGGGGCCGATGTCCTTATAAGCCTTGATATGGGCCTTTTCTTCACCCATGAGGCGCCAACCTAAGCCTATCGTTTCAACAAAGAAAAAAACTTCTGGTAGGAGGTCTGCCTTTGTTTCTGTCGAGCCGTTAAATGAGCCCAAACGTCGGGATTCTGCGTAATTCACTCATTAAGGCATGCATCTTGTTAGTGACATTATAATTTTTTCGCAGTGTAGCTGTGCCAAATGTGAAATCTCGTGGTTCAAAGTAATCCGAGACCCTAAATGTCGATGGAAGTCTTCGTTGTTACTCTGTAAGCATATACCACTGTGATCTTTACACGATTGGTTATAATAAATGCGTGAAATGTGGCAAAAATGGGTGGCCCTATATTTTTTTTAGGAACTGTATATATATATATACAGTCCCTAAAATCCCCCCCATATATGCGCTAAATACCACGCAGCGAGTTGCCAGAAGCATCGGCGGTCTTTGCACTTTTTCGCCCGGTGGGACGGTCGCTGAAGTGTTCAAATTGTATAAAATGAATGAATTGTATTATAATTAAGTACCATCTTGAAATGCAATGTTATTGCGAAATAAACAATATATATATATATATATATATATATATATATATATATATATATATATATATATACAAAAAGCATATATACGTGACGGTATCAGTCTGGCTAGCTGGCGCGCTGTACTTAGACTAACTTCTGATGTGCTCGATTCCCGGTGTGACAGTCTGCATCTTGTGTTCGAATACCTTAGATGCGTATGTAAGCAAACTCACTGCAAATCAGATGACACATTCGGTGGTTCACTTGGGGTTCGTACTTGTTCAGTTTAAGCTCTCAAAAGGAACTGTTGGTAAAAAAAAGAACCATATGAAAGTGCAACTTAGGTTCCAGCTGGAACAGTTAGTAAAACAAAATAGTGTGGGAAGTCTTGTATGGGAATATCCGGAAAACAATTTTCTGGTCCGCTGAAATTATGCCGAGAGACAGGAGATTACGCACATATATTGGGGGAGTCTCGTTGTCCCCGGTTATGTTTTTATTATTAAAACGATTTATTGCTTCTTGCGTCACTCGTCGCTTTTCAGGTTCGTCGACCGTTAGGTACTTATATATTTATATTATCAGTAAGATTTTAAAACGCACCGTTTGAGGTCAGAAAACATCAAGTGAATCTCCATGCAGCATACATATGAATAGACCTTAAATTGTTCCCTGAAAGCATCATGAATACCTTATAGTGGCTTTATCTGAACATGCGTCATTTCCATGCATCCTAAACATCCGCCCAATATTTTGCCAAAGTTGCTGTAACAACCAAAACGCATGTGAATGAAATGTTCTTGTGGAGAGTTAAAAAACACCTGCATGTGAATTATCTGTGAAACAGGTTAACTCTGAAGTACTTGAATAAAACGTTCTCAATTTTTTTACAGATCGTCGTGGGACACATCGACAAAGAATGCAATAGGATTAAATAATAATCATAAATAGGTGCATACAAACAACTTTAGGATGTTAACTAATAAAGCAACACAGAGGCCACTGGCAATAATTCTCGCAAATTTAGCTCATTTAACTGACAAGTCAGGTTTCGACGTAGTAAAAACAGCAAAGCCTCCCATGAATCTTGCAGATTGTACGCGTTTTTTTTCCTTCAAATAGGCGATCCAAATGGTACTTGTTTTGTGTTTTCTCTTTCCAAAAAAACGACACATTCATGCGTCGACGTAATTTTGCGTCAATCATTTAAGTTACGATTACGATGGCTGCCGCGATGCAAGAGAACCTGTCCGCTTGCAGTAACTAAACAAAACAGCCGTCAGCTACGTTTAACATAACTCCCGTGTAACGCGTTCATCCTTCTATGACTGTTTGACCTATATATACTTCATATATTCTGACGCATCGTCTTCAGTGACTCAGTAATGTGTTGGGCCACCACCCAGCGACATGAGTAATGTGCTGTGGAAGCCAATAAGCGTTCTTCATGAATGACTGGCGCCATCTTGCGTCATTATTTGCTACTTGCCTGCCAATATAGACGAGTCAGAACGTTTAAGCGACGGATCAATCTAGATAAAACAAACACGACAACGCCGTCACGAGGCAGAGACATCCGGGTTCTTTTTTCTACATATCTACCTAAGTGTTTTGGGCAGGGTGTCATTGGCGTGGTCGGCAAAGCCGGCCCGGAGCTCAGATGGACTGTTGGGAGGTTGGCAATAAATGCTGTACTATAATAACAAATTTCTCATGTAGCACTACACATGTATGCACTATACAATATGTCGAATAAAAGAGTAGCTGGCATGGAACTCATTTGAACGGAGGAATCTATTGGCGGCAGCAAAGTCAAGATCTACATCGACCAGCAACAGCCTGCCGTTCACAGCCGCTCACAGGGGTGTGCAGTCGACGTTTGTAAACGTGTTTCCTTAATCCGCACCAAATAAATAAAGGCAGCGACCTCCTAAGCATTAACGACCATGCTTTGTCTGAAAAGCACTAGCACTTGTCGATGATAAAGCATACCACACACCACAGTGTACTACTACCAGTAAGAACAGAATGCAAACAACCTTATGTATAAATACGCGTTTAAAATATACATACGACTATCAAAAGCACTGGTTCTGATTGACACGATTACGTTTACCCTGGTATTATGGCATAACCGTCACGACGTCTGGTTGCAGGGCGCCGTTGTGGTGTACGTAAGTCTTGAAGCTCTCTTGTGCAGGGAATGGTGGTCACTCGGGAGCTCGTGCAAATGTGTCAAAGCAGCGTTTCAATGTCTTCTGAGCCTTGAATAAAGGATGCCTACGCCCGGTATGCCACAACTTTTGTAGACAACAATTCGTTCAGTACCTTGCTCTCAGACATTGAGGTGACTTACTATAGTATCAGTAGTATGTATACTAATAGTAATAGTAATAGTGTTACCTCACACATATATACATGCATGTTTTTTTTTTAGATTTTTGCGTAAGGCAATTGTTCGTGTACGGTTTTTTCGTGGCATGGCTAATTTTAATCCACTCCGGCATTTACCTTGTCTAAATTGGAAATCAATTTAAGAGTGGCTGGTCTGGGTCTCGAACCCAGTCCTCCCGAATGCAAGGCAAAGGCTTTGCCACTAAGCCATCTTGCTCGGTGTCGGATGTGAGGTAACACTATTATTTTTCTTTGGTGAGGAAGGAAACCTATCTGCCGAGGACTATGCAACTATTAAAAAAGCAAAGACCAAAAATTCCATCACGTTGCTTACATCAAAATATAAAGCAGATTTGGCAGTAAGAGGATCAGAAGAATGTGATGTGCACAGGCATAAAGAAGGTGATGAAAGGCACGTTTCTCTAGTAAAGATTTTGTACAGGGTATTCCAATAAATGAGCGAGAAGTTTCCAAATAAAATACAGTTTTTAATTTCATACCAAATTGTTTATTTATTCACATCGTAGGTATGTAGGAAGATAAGTGTAGAGCAACACATCTGGAAAATACCCTCCTGGGCTTTGCTGGCACGTTTGCATTTAGTTGACGAATTTTTTATTGCGTATAAGTTGTAGAGCGTCTATTCTCCTTCAAGGCTTAGGTGGTTTGTTGGCATAAACATCTTTAGAAAATCCAGAAGAAAACTTCTAAAAGCGTCAAATCGCACGATTGAAGCAGCCATTTCGGCTACACTAAAAGGGATATTAAACGACAATAGAATCCCTCGCGCAATAATGCAATTGTTTCATATGTGACAAGTTGTATGGTCCTGCCGAAACCACAGAAGAACTTTTTGAGCACCATACCATCTAACTAAGGGACAAACATTGTGTTATCATGCACGAATTCCATTCACGATTAACTGTTTGCACATTCTCGCTAAGTTCTTTAAAGAAAAATTGCTCTTCGCACCTACGGACTTGAGGTGGATTGATCCCCCTGCCGAAGCTTCCTCTGCGGAAAACTTTCACGTGTCAAGGGAGGATATATACCGCGCAGTGGGAAGCTTTTCTAGAAGCTCCGCTGCTGGCCTTGACTTCATTCGACCAAGGCTTCTTCAAGATTTACTTTCTCGAGCAACGGGTAAACGAGCGGAGGCTTTGGCCGACGCACTGTTTTGTCTTGCCATCAAGGAGCTGATAGACTCATTCGAGTCCCGGTTTAATGTATGGTACTTGGATGATGGCGTGTTAGCTGGTGACCTTGTAACGGTAGCCCGTGATATTCAGAAGATACTGGAAATTGCAACAAAGAGCGGGCTGTGCGTCAATCCACAAAAATGCGAACTCTTCGGGTCGGGATCATCAATATCCGACTCCTCGGTCAGACTCATAACCAACCTTCTTACATACTGTATCAGGACAAACAAGACCGACCTTACCTTATTAGGCGTGCCACTTCTTGACGACGGGAAAAAAGAATAGTTATCTGGTTGGGTGAATAAGTTAAAATCGTCTTTAAGTCGCTTGGACCTTTTGGGTGCACACAGGGAATTGTTCTTATTAAGGTCCTGCTTCTCGACAGCACGGGTAAATTACCTGTTCCATGGGATCGACTTAACGCAAGATATAAATCTCTTAGAACAATTGAACACCCACACGTTAAACTCCCTGTCTTCTTTACTTAACCTAACTTTACCAGAGGCAGCTTGCAGGCAAGCCCTTCTGCCCGTGGCAAGAGGAGGCCTAGGTATTCCAGACATTGCCTTGGTCGCAGGTCCCGCGGTGGTTGCCTCAATGTCTAGTGCCTGGCAAAGGGCGTTAAAGATACCAGATCCCCCAGCTGTCGAACGCTTAAGTACTGTACTAGAAAATTTTTAGGGATGTCTCTTAGCACGCACTGGAGCCGCCCCTTCCGGAGAATTCGATTTCCCAGGCAGCAACTAGCCAATATCCTCTATTCAGCACAAGACGAGGTGGACAAAGCACGGCTTCAAGCAGTTTCATCTAGTGGTGCTGCTGCATGGCTCAATGCTCTACCGAGTGCTCCCGTTGGAACTCTTTTAGATGAATACGTCGTCAGGATCTGTGTCGGTCTTCGCCTTGGAATCCCTCTAGTCGAGGAACATGAATGCAGCTGTGGCTAGAAGGTCTCACCCCTAGGGCACCATGGCTTATCCTGCATCCGCAGCTTAGGCCGTAGGACGAGACACGCTGCTTTGAATGACACCCTAGCCCATACTCTAAGGTCTTCTGGCTACCCGTGTGCTTTCGAACCCGCAGGTTTGTATACAGACGACTCCCGTCAACCTAATGGGATGATCCTAACAGCCTTTGAGAGTGGCAAGACACTACTCTGGGATGCTACCGTGACTGACTCTTTAGCACCTTCAATGGTCAGTCGCGGCGCTACCCAGGCTGGTTATGCTGTTTTGCAGGCGGAAAGAAACAAGTGTCGGAAGTATGCATCTATCGGAGACTCTATGGATTTTCGACCTTTTGCCTTTGAGACCTTAAGGGGCCTAGGTAAAATTACTGAAGGAGTTATTACTTAAACATGCAAGTGTCTACGACTGGCCACGGGGGACCTGTGCGCTGGTGAATTTTTCCGGCAAAGGCTGTCATTGGATATACGACGTGGTAACGCCACGGCGGTGCTTGGTATCTTGTCCAGGTGGTCGACACCAGGCCTGACCCTAGGGCTGGTGTAGTTTGTCGTCACGTTCGCTGGGGGACAATTGTTTACACCCCGTAATGAGCTAAATAAAATTATGGCATAAGTTTATATATTTGTATACTCGTATATATACGCAGCCAGAAATCCGCGCTAAACAGTGGTATGGGAGGCTTAACCTCATGTGGGGTTTCGTCACTACAAATGCGTCAATGTTGTTTCTTTACGAAGCCATCAGAATCAAGATAGAGCTCACCGCTGACGATGATTTTGTTGAATTGATGCTGTTTATTTTACTCTTTTGACAAACTTTCTTTGCTGTGTATGGTCTGTAGGCTGAAGCTGTTGAGTCAGTTAGCACATGCTCAAGCTCAAGCGGCTTTTTGAAGGAGTATTCCGAGCACATGGTCGCCGATCTATTAGAAAAGCCAACGCGTTAAAATAGTCTTACCTTCCGCACAAAATATTGGATAAAAAACAAGGCAACACACGTATGTAAAGATGTGCGGGCAAAGCACGTCTTCAATTTCTTAGGCCCTCTCGCTTCCATTATATTATCAAACCGAATACCTTAAATTTTGGCATACATTTGGCGGGAAAACTGGGCTGGGCATTCGAGTTGCGACACATAGTCCTACTGTTCAATTTGTATGCTAGGGGAAGCCCCTAAAGGCCGAGTATGAAAGCTATAGCCTGGCTAATGTGGAAGGCAAAGTGATGGCATATTGTAGTTCTGGACAGCTGACACTGGGCAGAGTTGGATTCGATTACGCCTAGAATCCCGTCTGACATATCTTGAAGTAACGGCCACCTCTACACTTCTGAAACGGTGCAGATTAGGGTTGATTCTGAGTCGTTCTGGTCGCGGTTTTCGAAACATTTTCCAGTTTGAGCTAATCTGTCTGTTTACAACACCACACACGTCGTTGTCGTTCTCGGATACCTTACTGGTACCGAGAAAGTGGCATACCAGAACGAAAAGTAGAGTTTAGAGATAACTTGGGTGCATAGTGTGGAACCGTGCGATAGTAAACTAAAAGGCCAAGCCCACTTGGAGTACAGAAGAGTTCTGTTGAATGAGTGTAGTATAACGAAACCACTCATGCAACGGATGGTTCGTTTCGAGCGGCATTTACATTTAAACCTATGTTTAACAAACTGGATAAAGAACTGAGCACTATGGAAAGTCACGAAGCATAGCTGCGCACAGAGTACAATCTAACCTAAAGATAGATAATACAGTATATAGCATAGTGCTCTATGTATGACAGACAACACGGTATATGTGGCACACATTAGATAAAACAGTTAGCGGCCCCAAATAGGCTGCCTCTGCAGTTCTCCTCAATGGGGGCAGTTGTAGACATGTAGTTAGATCAAGAGCGGCGATTTATCGAGTAATCCGAGACCACAGGAGCGTCAATATCGGCGCACGAAGAGGTGTAAACCGGAAGAGTGAATTTCTCTCCTGATCTGCTAGAGCTGCAACAAGGCGGGCCACAGTGTTGCAGAGTGTAATGAAAAACAGTCAAGGCTTGCCACCGATGCTGAGACTCCTCCCATCTGGTGAGAGACTGTTCAGCACTAAGCCCGAATCGCTTCGTACGCGGAAGCCTCAACCAGAGTAAAGGCTCTGCTAGAGACGTACCAAGCAATCTGCGCGCGACTCAGACTGCTTGCTGTGGGAAACAAAACAAAAGCATGAAACGAACTCATAGATTCGGTAGAGGCGGACCCATGGAATCTGCCTTATCGAGTGGTTATCAACAATGTTGTACTGACGCGCCCCTTGGCCGCCACCGGAAGTCATGAGAGACGCAGGTTTCTCGCCTTTCTCGCCTGCGCAGGGTAAAGCTCTGGGTAGGATCAAATTCCTCCCAAAGTAGCTTAGCTCTTTGTAAAGAGATGCCCGGAGGGATTCAAGCAACTTGTAAACTGGCTGCTAAAGGTAGAAATCTACTCTCAAGGTGTAGAGGAGCGCAACTTCAGTTCCTATTTGTAAGCCTCGTGAGAAGACAGGCCCATCGGCGTACCGCTTTATCTGTCGCCTTGACGCTATAAGGACTGAAAAACATAATCGTTTAGCGGTTTAACGAAGAACACCAATAAAGCTCTCTTAGACGCTCAAACTGCGTCGGTCCTCATTTTGTAAAAGGCGTCACTCAGATCACGCCCTCGAGCCGGAGGAGCATAGGCAAGGCGCACCGCAAGAAAAGTGGAAAAAAGTCACCCTCACGTTGTCGAAAATGTGCCACGCAATTCCGAGCCTGCTATAGGTGAGAGGGAATTCGGGTTTAGTGGATTTGTAAGTCCCATACTAGCCAATACCTGCTAGCGACGCATTATGCATACCCTCTAATTAAAAGAGGGGTACCACTCTCATTCCTAGCAAAAAAGGCTGATTCTACCGAGAGACCAAGGGGCCTCAATGCATTCTAGAAGCGATGGCAAGCGGAGTGTCTGGTGAACTAACGGACGACCTTGCGGCACCTTCAAGGCAAATATACGTAAACGCCGATAAGTCTGCGTCAAGGAACGTTTTAGTCTTGCAAGAAAACGGAACGCCTACAGGCTACGTCTCTGCGAGGGCCGCTATGTCAGGAGAGCTGCATGTTTACCCGTTCAAAATGAAGTATTCCAACCCTCAAATAAGAAATAATGTTACAAATAGCCTGATCACCGGCTAAACTCATAGCAGGACACAGACAATAATGTGCGAGGGCCGTTAATAAAAATGGGGGCGGATGAATGGGGAATCTCGGGAAATCACGCGATTTCTCCAACACGGGTGTACGCCTGGTAGCGTGACTTTCTAAGAGTGCTAAATGACACGAAAGACGATAGGCACAGTTATAAATGCAATTTCATTATAGGAAATTACCTTAGAACAGTAAGCGGGCATTCATAAACATATTTATAGCGCTTGGCCCTTCGGCAGACCAAGCGGATGTTGTAAATACATAGATAATAAGCCCACGTAATTTCAATCGCCTTCCTTCGAAAAGTTAAGGGTGACCGCACAAGGGCTTATAAAACTAAACTGGGGGAGATTCTGGATCCAGCACGACACTTTTTGTCACAGCTAGTTGTAACTATATACGCATCTATTTTAGAGAAATCTATTGTCAGTGCCTCAGTACATGGGGTGTAAGGCCAACAGATCAGTCTATCACTACCTGAAAGTTCCAGATTTTGCGATTATCGTAGTCTTAATTCAAAAATCTCACGCCGTTTTCCTCTTAAGAGAATTCCTGCACGGCTTTAGGTGCTAATGTGGAATCACCATCTACGTAAGGGTTTCCAACGGTGCGCGCTGTCGTAAACTGTGAGGAAACCCACGATGCAACTTGGGTTTGTGCAGATATTTCAGAGAATGCAGTTTTGGAAAAACATCAGCGAACTTTAAAACAAATTGACCAATAGCGTTCCAGAAGGGAAAATCCGACCGTTTATTAATTTATTAAATTTTAGCTTTGCAGCCTTTGTTCAATATTAACCTAAAGCGCCGGCTATAGCATAGCGAATTATAGCCGTTGTGCTCAAGTCAAGCACAGACAAAATAAACAGAGACCCTAACACATCTAGTCGTCCCTTTAGTTTATCAAAAAGGACGACTGTTATAAATTAGTATCTAATATTCTAATGAACTTAGTACCTGGGTTCTCAAAGTATAATATTAGAGGAGAAATATGACGTATTCGAGAAGCACCTTTGCGCGATTTTTCTGGACAAAGTGCAGACGAAATTGGAAGCCTTCACAGTTACGCCTATGCTGTCCTTGTAGAGTTGTAGAGTCCGAGTTAGGTTCTGAAAAGGTGTACGAGGTGCTAAGAAAAATGTCCTGCATCTATTTTTTGTAAAACTGAGATATACCAAAAGTTTCACATATCAGGGTCTTGCGCCTCCTGCGTAAAGTCATTCATTGCCGAAGATACATTGGTTTCCAACAGAAAGGCCGTATCTCTTAATCTTTAATGCCGCAATTGGAATCTTTGATATTAATATCAAACATTTATTGGTTATTTATTAACCATGGCATCCTACCGCAGATAGATAATTTGGTCGTTCTTGTCCTTAGCTGTACTAACTGGGCATGATTAAACTATAGTAGGACCGCCTAGGATCTCACACTGAAAGAGGTGCAGGAAGCAATAACGGCGCTCTTCACATTTTTGGAGGTTTTGGAAACGCTAATGCACATACATTACGATTAGCTAGCGCGACTAGTGTGGGACTCACAAACCCTTGGTATTACTTCGAAACCGCGAGAAAGAGGTCTCCGTGCCGTCCGCCGCCAACTTTCTCTCTGCTTTTCCCCATCCTTCCGCACCATCATGTAGTTAGCCCTGGTAGGCGGGAACAATACTAAGTTAAACCGGCTTGAATGGGTGCATCGAGACCACTTGGACCCGGCTGCTCCCCTCTCTAATCTCCCTCCTCCTGGACACCTCGCCTCGACCATTGTATCGCTCGAATTGCTCCCTCCAGACCTTTCCAGGGGGTTTAAATGGGGTCGAACCCGTTCGCCGTAGCTTTGCAACTGACCGTGTCCGGTCAGCAGTTGCGTCGCACAGTAGGATAGCTTGTCAATGCAGTCGTACCACACTCCACGGTCTCGTATCGGACTCTTGGTCCAGCGCCCCCTGGTCACCACGGATCTTGCATCAGCCCATTCTTTCTGCCCAGTTGCAGTGGTGGCACTCTTGGCCATAGTCAGGTCCAACTTTCCGTCTAGAAGGCGCTTGTTTCTCTCCTCCGCGAACAGGTCCTATGGTAGCATCTTGGCTAGGACCAGGAGGGCTTTGGTCAAGACCGTTCGGTATGCGCGGCATACTCCAATCGCCAGCATCCGTTGGGCTGGCCCTAGTGCTCCCTTATTTGTTGCCGTCCGCATCAATATGTCCGCCCAAACTATGGCCGCGTACAGTGCCATTAATTTGGTCACTGTCGCTAAAAATATACTTTTGGAGTCTGACACTCCATTGACCCTCGGCATAATATTATGCTGCCGCTCTAAGCGCCCCTGATATAAAAGGGTGACATGTGTATTTAGGTACACATGCCAAGCAAACAATAAATCAATCAATCAATAACGGCTAGGCTCCGGAAGACTATTCTGACTTTATCAGTCACATACTTCACATGCGACGATCTTGTTAGTCTTGTATGGAGGATGACCCCGATATACTTCGCTATTTTTCTATAGGGTGGCCTGTCATCACGAGCCTCACCCTTTTTCTCTTTTGGCCTATTAGGCCCGTTGCCTCTGTCTTGTCGGGTGCGAGCTTAAGATGGCTTTTCTTTTATCCACTTGTTTACACGGGCCAGGGCTTCATTCACTGGCGGCGCTCTCTAGGACTGACTCGGCCCTAGCCTTAAGCATGAGTGCGAGATTGACGGCGTACGATACGGCGTAGTCTCTCCACTCATTCCGAAGAAGGTCAATCTTGAGCACCCCATCGTAAGCTAGATTCTAGAGTACGGGTTCCAACATTGAAACCTGTAGGACTCCAGCTATAACCTTGTACTCCTACAAGCTTTTTCGGGCTCTCCCTGTCCTTCCTCTGCTGCGCCGGGAAGAGAATTTTGACAATCTGTCACATTACACCCGGAGGGAGCCTGGGCGGAGGTCCCCGGAGCCTCGACATAACAATTTGGTAAGGCTGTCCCTGCACGTCCTTCTTGGCTGCGTTTATGAGCTCCTTTCCCGCTTGAGCCTTACTCTGGGCGATGAGTCCTTGGAAGTCTCGTTCAGAAAGCCCTGAACTCAGCCAGTTGGAATTTGGCTTAAGCAATGGCTTTCTTCATCATCCCTTCGGTCGTCCTTTCCCCCGTTTTTTCCTTTCGCTAACCAACTATAAGCCCTTGTGTATGCACGTTCGTAATTTGAAACCGTCAAGTTATTTTTGGCCATTCACACCTACAGCGTTCGGGCTCTCTTAGGTCGTTAATCGCAACTTCTTTAACTTCCTGCAATACATATGTTGGTCGTACTCGCTGCTAGAGCTTCGGCTGCCGGCGCTGTGATGAAGCGCGAACCGGAAGACGATGTCAAGACGACCCGTCTTGAGATCCGCAATGCCCAGATCCTGAAGAACGGCGGACGGAAACGGACGCGCGATTTGTCCGAGACTAGCAACAAAAGACTGCAGCGTGGGACTCGATGACATCACGGAACACACCGTGTTGAGGTGTTCAGCATGGACGGAGCAGCGTGCACATGCACTGAAGCTTTTAAGGAACAAGGGAACTGCCTTTACCCTAAGGGACGTCATCAAGAAAATGACGGAATCTGCAATCTGTTCGTATGTGCAACTACATGTCCCCCTAGTACCCTAAAAAAAGACCGATTAATAGGTTTACTTAGACCTTGGGAGAGCTGCTATAAATACTCATATACGGACGGTCCACCGCAACTCTCTACGAAATACATAGTACCCTGCAAACGTTATTAAAAGTTTTGATGAGTTGTTTAGTCGGAAAAAAATATGTGCAACACATAAAAAGCAATAAACGTTGAAACATGCGACATTTTTTGCGATACCCCACACGAGATAACGGATTTGTTATGGTGCACGTTAATGCACTGTGGGACTTAGGAAGTCGGGGCTCCCCGAAACTTCGAGGGCTTTCCTTGAAGAGGAGGGCTCTGGTGTTGATGTTGTAGTAACGAGCGAAGTGTGGCTGAAAAAAGTGTATGGTATTCCGTTGGTTCGCAATCCGTCCATTATTCGTTTAAACAATCTTAAAAACCAACTCGATTTTGTCTCAACAAAGTGCCAAAACAGATGTGTAAATATGTTAAAACGCTAGCAGCGCAAATGTCGGCCCTGTATTGTTGGCTGCTCTGTCTATCTATGCAACGGTTAGTAAAATGTAAATATTGCTCCCCTTTGACAAGATAAAGGTGTATTTGAAACCAATTCCGGGTTTCACATTCATTGCCGGAGGTCGTAAATGTGGCAATGCGTCGGCAGTGTCGGGACTATTTTATGGTCAACCTCCAAAAAGATCACACCAACTATTGTTCAAGTTCGCATGCACGTGAAAACAATCTATTTTGAAGTGGTATATTGTTGGTTTCTAGATTTGTTGCTTATTTACTTTAGTCCAGCTTAGCAATGCTTAGTCGCAATAGTCGGAATTTTTTGATAATCATAAATAAAATATTGTCTTTAGATACAACCCTGGTACTTGCGACCGTCCCACCGGGCGAAAAGCTGCAGGGATCCCCACTGCATCTGGCAGCTCGCTGTGTGTTTTCTGGTCTAGAGACAATAGAGGCCCGAATCCTACCGATGCGCTGGGCAAAGATGGTTTCCATATAGTGTTATATGGAAAAATGTTAACAAACTCTAGCGGTTTGTTAACATTATTCAGCGGCTACAAAAAGGTATTACGTCAGCTGCAGCCAATGACAAAACTTAATGGCTTTCGTTACCTACGAATTTATTTGAAGGCCCAATTTAAGATTGATTGCAGGTCCAATTTTAACCAGTTTGCATCAATGTGAGATCGTTAAAAAATTACTTCCAGCGGGTCGAGCATGTCAAAATATCTAAAGTTGTTTCCTCAATAGTCTTTATGTTAGCCTTTTAATCACTCCAAGATAATTCGATCAACATAAAGGATCGATTGAACTGGCCACATCTCGGTAGATGCAAACTATAACTAGCGGACGAGTCTCTCAGACCGCCACTTTTTTGTTTAGATGAAAAAAACTCATTCAAAATATACTATGAGGGTGCACTATGCAGGTCGATATTAAATCGCGTTAGCGATCCGCCCTTGGACCTTTCATGTTTAATCCTGCAGGATTTTATCTTCTAAAATTTCAGTCAGACAATTTGAATACAGTGATTGCCTCCGCAGATGTAATTTCTATCTGGGAAAGAGGGTATGCCACTTAGTGTGCGTGATGTATTTGTACCTTCTGACTTCTGCCAGTGTACAAACCACATATTTTCTAAACATCTATTAAACATTCTAAAGTATTAAATGTTAAATAGCACCAGCGTTCACGTGTTAGTTCACTGTTTGTCAATAATCTGAAATTCTCTTCCTCGAGGCACCCAAACAGCTATTTATACTGACCCTATATATATATATATATATATATATATATTGGCAATGCCTGTCTGGTTTTACGTATGTATTGCTAGAATTTTCTTTTATGAATGGCTTAATAAGGATCGATCGCTTTTTAACGCCCCTAATGGAGTTCATCCTCGAAATCAAAATGACAACAACACAACTTTTGATACAAGCTACACAGTACTCTTGGATAGAGTTTTTGAACCCATTCGAATGCCGCTTAATTCGCGCATGAAGATCGCCTCATCCGCGTGCGAGACCGCACAACACAATATAAGCATTTGCTCGCAAGAATCATTCATTCGACAACGCCTAGGTTTCGACATTAAACATAGAGACGCCGCTTCGTTTTGCAGCGCGCTTTAACTTCGGTCATTCGCTGCACTTTCAACTACGTGTGATTAAAAGCCAACATGTTTAGAGAATGCTATTGTTATCACATTTACAATTATAGAACGCACAGCACCTTTTGTGAACGCCAGTTTTAGCCTCGATTTTCTACAACTTGCCCTTTTCACAGCATTCTCCGTTAACGCCGACTACTGATTCAAAATTTAGCAGCTGAAATTAGGATGGATATGTAATTATATATAATTTCCCGTGGGGTAAAACATTTCTGCCGCCAGCATATTGGCAGGCGTTTTCGAAACTTTCGCATAGTATCATGTATCAAAGCAATATATCTCAATATACATCCTTGTAAATCCAATACAAAACATCTTGCAGGTTGGTAAACATGTTTAGGGTATAGGGTAATAGCAGCGATAGCGCTAGTCATGCAGATGACGGACGTGTTTTTCAACTGGTGGCAGATTGCATGGGTGTCGAAGAAATACCACTCAATTCCGAGACTGAACGGGTGCAGAGAAAACGGATTTGGTGGTTGGCAAGTTTCACACTAGCTAGTTATAGCTGCCAGGGACTGGCGGTATGCGTATTAAGCATTTCTGGAACCACCTATAAGACAAAAAAAAGCTGTAAGTGAATCAGACAGACACTTGGCACGTATAGGAGACAGTACGTAGTTAAGTCTGAGCACGAAAACAAAACGTTAGAGAACTCTTGCATCGCACGGGTGAAGTGCAAATGTTTCCTTTTTAGCGACCACATCACAGAAATGAATTACGTCAGAAGGGCTTTTCTTTGACCCCATAAAAATTTAAGCAGATATACAGTACTCAACAATATTAATTCGGACACCAGCCTAATCCTAAGAATAGCCTGTTAAAGAAATAGCTTAGAATGAAAGTAAGGAAATGCACCTTAAAAAATAGACTTTCTGGGCTGACTCTTAGCCAAGATTTAACGTCCATGGGACTGCTATTCGCATTGTTTCATAGACGGACCCCCATAAATACAAATGTGCGACGGCAGGGCTCGAACCCGCGCATCTACGTGTCGCCTCCGGTCGCGAAACGCAGACGAGTGCACCACGCCACCGGGCTCGACAAGGAAATGCATAAGATTTTAAATTGTGCAGATAAATCTTTTTGGTAACGTTGTTGACGGGAGCGTATGGTTCAGATGGTAGAGCGGTATTCTACGGAAGATTGTGGCCTAGCCAAGTCTTAAACGATCCTCGCAATGGCTAGGAGTCCTGGGGAACTGATACACTAGGACAAATACAATAACCCTATACTACCATAGAAGTAAATTACAGCAAAACACCTTAAGAATAAACTTGTGGATTCATATATCTCGGTTATACTAGAGAACCGTATAGCAATTTTGTAGCAGTACAGCAATGACAGAGCATGACCGATCAAAGCAAATCTGCAGCCCATACTCGCACCCGGGCTCCCAAATGAAAGGGTCCACTTTTAACCACCACCGGAAAAATGAGCCCTATCTTTCTTACGTTCAATGGCCTCACTTGTTTCATATCCACCAGTGTCACTTTCGGTAGCGAACGGTCTTTATATCAGAACACCTTAAGTCGATCGCAGGAGAAGTCAAAGAAGGCTATCGTAGAAGCGCGCCGGGCTCCTTTCCTCAGGAGGACTTCAAACGAATTGTAAATGGAAAACGCAAATCCATCACAAGCTCCTATTTATAATGCTGGCTCAACGAATCGACTCACTATAGAAATGCTACGACTAGAAAAGACAGATGGAGGATCTGCACAGAAGCTTAACGAGAGGCGCCTGCGTCAAATGACTTTCCCGCACAATGGTGATTTCAGATGGTACTGCGGTGCTAACGTAGGCCCGTACGTGCATCGTGACACATGGCTGCTGACTATAAGAGCCCCAATTTCCATGCGACAGTAGCATCGACTGCCAACCTCGGCCAGATACGCGCACGTACAAAGGTGCAGACATTACGCGACGATAGACCCGCATTGCATGACCCAGCATTTAGCGCAAACATTGTGAGCATCTCTACACCGGCTCCGGGAAACTGCAAACGGCAGATAGCGCCAATGAGGAATTTGACACGTATAACAATGTTATGAGTGCGATGTATCAATATAAGTGCGAGCTGCACTAAAAAATGGCAAGACAACTGTCTTTCCCTAATGAACAGGGTTCTACTCCATGCAGTGGTAGAACGAGCTGCCACCTGTGGTCAGCTCAGGCGTGCGCTCAGGATAACCCAAGAAGTGGCCAGTAAAGCAACAAGTGGCAAGCTCTCAGTTCGAAAGCGAATATACGCGTACATGGCGCTAACTTAGCTCTTTTGTGTTGCAGAGTCCATATTCGTACGAGCTGTCCACAAATAGTATAGGATTAACATGTCAAATGTATGTTTTGAGAGTGGCAGAAAAGATTAACTTGCTCCAAAGCTCGCCACCCTTTGAGTAGTGTATCACAAGGAAATGCTAAACCAGAGACAAGCAATGCCAAGGAGTTCGGTGTTGTTTGTACTTGAACAGAGTGGTTTTCAATTTGCGACAAAGGCTAGGTAGTATTGACGATTTTGTCTACGCAAAAATTGTAGCATTAGCACGATGCTAAGGGATGGGTTACCCTAAGTCATATTTTGGTTTCTACAGTTGGATGCTTGTTATCTTGGCCGCTGTGGCATATTAAGCGAGTAATCCTCATGTGACGAAAAAAAAGAAAAAATGCTTGCATAGGGTCTTCAGGAACCCTGTTCAATCTGCACGTTCGTATGATATGAGTTTGGCTTCCATTTATCGAAGACGCGCTATATTAATGCTGTAACGCGGAAGTTGACGCGTTAGATTTTTAATTATATACTGGAGCAGTCCTCTGGGCTACGCTGGCCCATGGTAGCCGGCATATCTGAGGCGTCTGCACTTTCTCAATTTGGATAACAAACTGATACCAAACCTTTGATCAAATACAATATCACTTCTGCGGCCAGAGTACAAAAGTGCATTTTTTAAACAACTCTCAAAATTTGTTTTAAGTGTACGTTGTATAAACGAACACCGCTTGTATTTTGGGCATGTTGTCCATTAGAATAGATCATCTTCTCTCGAAATAAAACTACAGTAAAGGGAAACTGGCTTAAGTTATCTTGCGAATGCTTTGTACAGCCCCGAGTTCGTGTTTTGATTTTCTCTCTCCGCATCATTTTTTTGGTGAGAGGGAAAAATGCTTTAACGCACACCCAAAGCGGGTAGTGTGGGGCTCGATGCCGATGTTGTTGGCATAATACCCACTAAAAACCTCTCACCTAAATGGCCTCAGGAAGAGGCGAGTGGCTGGAACCATTTTTTAATACTACTTTAACCCCTACTTCTTCCTTAGGGTTGCGTGAACAGAGCGCACATCGCGGTCTGTACTAAATCTCTCCGCGTCCATAATGATGTAACGTCTACATCAACAAGCTGATATTTGAATCATCTCATAGATCGGACAATGTTCTACAAGGTAAAGTTCATTTTCGGATCTGGGATCAAAACGTGAGACTCCAGTTTAAGAGCATACCCGCTGCTTTCGGACGTTGTCCGGATTGCGCTCGTCGTAGTCCCGTAGTACACATCAAACGTTCAGCGTTTCTTTACAAGGAAAGACCGCAAAAAGGAAAGGGAAAATCGCGCACCAACCTGTACTTTATACTACACATTTTAAGCGGATTTATCATAAATCTAATTACATAATTACCTTAATAGAAGCATGCATAACACAGTACACTTTTGGACGACTGTTTCTTGATTTATTTTTTGATAGCTTTAACCCAATCTACAATATTTGGAAAAATTGCATTGAAGAAGGGGGGGGGGGAGTGTTGTAATATCTGGGGTTTCCTTAACAATTTTCTTTTCATGGCATCATGCTCGTTGACTCTTAGGGACATGAATTATCGTTGATTCTCAATGAGCAAGGTGATGACGGATCGAACCGGCGACATCGGTACCACGGTAGCCCAAGAACTATGCGCAGCGCACTAGTATTCCCTGTATTTCCTGAACCACACCTTTGATTTAGATGAAAATAAATTCACTTAAAACATACTAAGAGAGGAGTAAGGTGCTTTATGCTCTAAGCTATTGTTGTGGCGGTGACCTTCATTCGTTCGTTCGTCTGTCTGGGGTGTGTTGTTAGCCGGGGGGAGGGTGTAAAGCGGATGCTAATAACTCTCTGTCCGGTTCTATGTATGCATACAAGAAGAAGATAAAGAAGCCGAAATACTAGACGAAAGTATTTTCCTTATCCGCAGCCCAGAGCGGTCGACGACCGGCGGCATGTTGTTGTTGCGTTGTGGTGTGTTGTGAAGCTGTCGGCGGATTATGTGTTACATGGGGGTTGCGTACACGTCGTCGATTGATTGGTCGTCGCCGTCTGTATTTGTTTACAGGTGTAGTCGTAGTCCTGGTAGCAGTAGTAGTAGTAGTAGTAGAGATAAGCAGTAGAAGCATTTTGATGCTTTGCTTCGTTACACTACTACAAGCATTTTCCTTCCGCCCTCACTTGCTTCGAGCCTCTTGCTGCTACTGTTGTTGCCGCAGCAGCAGCCCATCAGCCCACCAGCCAGCCATATGGTTATTGCTGCCCGAGCTGCTACGAAGAATCCCACTTCACGACTACTACGGCTGCGACTGCAACAACCACGCTTTTTCTACGTCGGTTACGACGATAGAGTTGTTCATGCTGGAAAGATAGTTACGGCTGCCATTGGCAATGAATCTTAAGGCGGCGGTGGTCGCGGTCATGGCAAATGTTGTTGTTGCTGCTGCTGCTGCTGTTGTTGCTGTTGTTGTTGTTGTTGTTGCTGTTGCAGATGTTTGTCTTGTTGCAAATGTTATTGTGGTTGTTGTTGTTGTTGCGCATGTTATTGTGGTTGTTGTTGTGTCAGATGGTATTGTTGATTTTGTTGTTGCAGATGGTGTTATTGTTGCACTTGTTATTGTCGATTTTGTTGTTGCAGAGGGTGTTGTTGTTGCAGATGTTAATATTGATGTTGTTGCAGAGGTTGTTGTTATTGGAGATTTTAGTCTTATTGCAGTTGTTGTTATTGCAGAGGTTATTGTTGCAGATGTTGTTGTTGCAGCAGCAGTTGTTGTTGTGGCAGATGATGTTGATGTTGCTATTGCAGATGCTGTAATTGCTGTTATTGTAGATGATGTTGTTGTTATTGCAGATGTTGTTGTTGTTGTTGTTGTTGTTGCTGCTGCTGCTTCCGCTGGAGCGTCTGCCAGTGCCGTTGCCTCTCGTTCGCAACAACTGCTGGGAACGGCCACCGCCAGACGGCCCGATGAAGGGCCCGAAGAGCAGCGGGGATGTGGGGATCGGGGGAGAGATCATGTTCCGTGGGTTCAGCCGCGTCGGCGTCAACCGTGGGGGGTTTGCTCAACACGCTCGCCACTCGTGTGCGTTTCGCGGCTCTTTCCATGGCTCGACCACCACTTGTTCTTCCACTACTGTTACCAACCACAACTTCCATTACCACTGCTCCCTCTCACACCGCACATAACCGCTAATAACAACGTGAGCGTCGTCATCGACATCGCTAGCAGCAGTAGCAACAACAACAACAACAACCGCAGCAACATCAACAACAACAACAGCGACAACAACAATGCTAACAACAATAGCACTATTATAATAATAATAATACCTGTGCCGCTGGCTGCCGGCTGGACGCTGTTGGCGTATGACGGCCACCACTTCGAGCACCGCCTTCGTTCAAGTCGGTTGGTTTCACGTTGGCCCTTCGTTATCGACGTCAACAACGTCGATACTTTATCGATATATTGTCTATATATATATATCGATCTATGTGTTCTCTACGTGTTCTCCCCGGCGTCATCGTCAACAACTCCACCTCCTTCTCGACCTTGTCGTAACGTTGTTGGATGACAGCTCTGGTGCGCGGATCACAAAAGAGCAAGAGAAACTGCAGTTAACAACCTCAGTATCATCGTGTGATAACTATTATGGTCACTATTACAATTACTGCTATTATTATACAGTAGTGTTATTAATATTAGTATCTACTCTAACAGAGTTGAAGCACAAGCGCGCTAGAGGCGCAGCAACACAACCGCTGGGCGCGAACGCGTAACAAGTCCAACCCCCAGACGCGCTCGAATGAAGATCGGCGTCGATTTGTCCTGTTGCCCTTAAGCCCTACGTAGCCCAAGCCTGCGACGTTTCGAGCTAGCGTACCAACTAGCAGCCGGAGGGTAGCACGGCTCGGTGAGCCATGAAGTCAAGTGAAGATGGTGTTCGCCGCCGACAGGGTGCTCGAGCAGTAGCGCCTTTGGCGTATAGTGTCGCTCTTCTGTTTGACTCAAAGACGACCTCGATCTCGGTCGTGCTGCTACTGTTACTTCACGTACTCGAGCTGAGGGATGTACGCGACTACGGAGTACAAGCCCACCTCAATCCGCCGAAGATGGCCGGACTCCCGCTAAGTTTGATGCCAGGGTAAGTACTAAACCGTGCCTTGAATAAAGGTGCTTTTAACTTGACTTGACTGACAGTCTCAGTCAAGTCACTGTCGCCTGCGCCTCGCGACTGAAGGAGACACATAGGTGTGAGGGTTCGAGTCCCACCTTTGCACGATTGTATTTATGGAGGTCCGTCTATGAAGCAATGCAAAAAGCAGTCCCGTGGACGTTAAATCTTAAAGGTCAGCCCGATAAGGTTTTTAAGGTCGCATCGAGAGAGAGAGAGAGAGAGCAAGAGGGAGAACTATACCGGTTCTCTCGCTTTGACAAGAAACTCCGGGAACGGAAACAACACACTACTGGTGTCGACGTTGCCTCGTTCTGCCCTCAGTGCCGCTGTTTATATGTTTAAATTAGAACCAATTGGAGATCCCTAGAAGGACAGTACGCTTGCAAAACAGTTTGTTTAAATCCTATGGCTTCAATCAATACAGATTTAAGTGCGTCTTTTCTTGCGCGCGGCTGGAATACATCTTGCGCTAAACGCTCCGAAGGGCAAGCGTGCCACTTCCATAACGGCCGCGAACGAAACAGGCATCGATGTGGTCAGACACCGGCCATCCATACTTCCCTATCTTTCGCTCTGGCTTCCGCAATCAGTTGATAAGGGCTCGCCTACGAGCACGCGCAGTCTTCCTGCCAACGTGGTCGAGGTGTTTGTCATTGTAGATTTCACCTTATGACTGCTTAGATAGATGCTTAACTACTAGGCAACACGGTCTATCCCACATGAGCGTTATCTACTTTTACGTGTAGATATCATTGCTTTTCGCAGGACTGTAAGCTTACTAGTAGATTTTCCAGGCACTAGAGTCATCGTTGCACAACGCTCGTAAATATGATGTAACCTTGGTGGACAAACGACGCACGTGCTATTGCATTTAAAGTTGAGTATGTTTGGTGAATGGCTTATTTGTGGCGGAACGTATGGAACACCGTTTAAACAATCTAGGCCGGTTGTAGACGTAAGCTATCATGTGGAAGGGAGACTTTCGACTTAACGATAACTCACTTTAAATTATGAAAAAACGATTTTAGGGTCAGATACAATATGAAAAAAATAATTCGATATGTTACTAATCAGTGATAGCTCAATTGTGCCGGTTATTTTTGTCAGCTTGTAGCCACGCCGATACACCCAAACTTACAACCTTGACAGGGATTATAAATAATAGCTTAAATAAAACAATATTTAATGTCTACGGCGTACTGTGTATACGTATATATAGTGTACGACACGGAAATCTCGTTTTATTAGATTTAAACATGTGGTTTCAAATTAATCCACTTAAACTGCTGTAGGCGCAGTTCCTGTGCCTATTGTTATTCATTTACAAGGTGTACTCTCGTGGGGAACGTGTATTGAGTTTAATGACCATGTGCGTTTATACCGATAGCCATGTTTGGTAGTAAATGAGGCGTCCTCAAATATTAGTAGGCTTCCATCGGTTTTCATGAAGTCGATACTGCACTCGATAACTGTAGCCTAGGTTTGCCATGGACAAATTTCATGTGCTCTATACCTTCACTTTGCACAAATATTATTTCATAGATCTATATATCATTTTTTTATTATTCGTACTTATAATTTTTGTACTTATAATCGTAATTCGTACTTATACTCTCTATATCATTATAATTTTATTTAAAATGTGCTTGCCATTTACAATTGCTTTGAACGTGTATTTCATTAAATGCTTTTAGTAGTTTTCATCAACTGGTAGCGCCAATAATAGACATAGCGTGGCCCTACTTGCCACGCTGACTCTATTCTTGACGTTTATTGCCTTAAATGTCGTTCCTCTCACCGGCACCTGTTACAGCTATCACTTTTCTTGTCAAACCATAAACAAATGTAGCTGTTATTTGGACATATATTTGCTACATTTGTATAATACGTTTGTTAGCCCGATAATCCCTAAGATGTTACCACGAAATGGTAAACCATTTATATACATATGTATATATATATATATATATATATATATATATATATATATATATATATATAATGGAAAATATGCGATTTACCAGTTTAGCTTATCCGGGAGCCCCAGTGGTGAAGCATTGATTCAGAGGCGAGAATAGTGGGCACCGATGTGGAAAATAACCTATAGCGATGGCAGCTGCTCCGCAATGCAGCTGTCGACTTTTAGCTAATATTTCGTTTAAAACAGGCAATTTAATAAAGCAAGAGACGCGCAGCACACGCATCTGGATCGGCTTAGTGCATGACTACCATAAGGCAATGAGTTGTTTTTTTTTTAATATCACTCGAGCATCACCAGTGTTTTCAAGCAAATTAGTATCCATGGGATAGAAACAGAGCTGATCTTGAATATATATATATATATATATATATATATATATATATATATATAGATATAGATATAGATATATATCCGTCAGAGGCAGCCCGTTTTGAATAATGCAGAGTATAGGCTGAATGTTTGTTATTTGTTGGGATACCCTTGTCTGGAGTCGTTTATGATCGTTGTTGCAAGATGCAGTTGTTTGTCGTAGCATTACTGCTAGCAGCAGCAGCAGTAGAAGTAGCTACAAAAAGAAGAGTATTCGGAACAGTATGAGAAGTCCTTTGACCTTTCGGATAGTACCGTCGTATCAGTACTAGCTCGTCATTGATATATGCAAACAAAGAAACAACAATCGTTGCTTTTGTTGTTGTTGTTGGTATGGTGGGGGTTCTAGGTGCTAATTGTAGTTAGATGTGGTTAGTTGTTGTCGTTCCTGGCTTTGTTGCTGTCGTTGTTGTGGCGGTAGCTGTTTCTATGATAGTAGTAGCAATAGTAGAAGTAGTTCTTGTTGTTGTGGCTGTTGTTGTTGTTGTTGTTGCCGTCATTGTTGTTGTGTTGCTGCTGCCGTTGTCGATGTTGTTGTTGTTGCCGTTGTCGTTGTTGTTGTTGTTGTTGTTGCCGTTGTCCTGTCGATGTCAATGTCGTCTGTTTGTTTGTCGATCAACGACGATGGCATTCCGACGACGATGGCACCTCTGCACCTCTGACGACGACTACTTTACTGTTACTTCTAACTAACGAAAGTCCTTCTGCATCTGCCGTGGCTGGTCGCTGCGGCAGGCTGCTGCTGCTTCCGTCAATAGTTGTAGACACGTCTGTGCCTCTGTCCGTCTATCAGTCAGCCAGACACCGAGCCAGATACGCAGTCTGTCTGTCTGTCTGTGGCGGTGACTCGGGGACTTGGTGATTGTGACCGCAGGCAGGCACGGGTCGCTGTCGAAAAATTCGCCTCGTACCACTCACTACCACTACGGAAGTAAAATTGCCAAATACGACGACACCCGCCCGCCCGCGTCCTATCTTGGACGTCGACGTCGTGTTTGTCGCTCCTCGTTCGTGGTCTATTCGCTTTCAACGGTACAAGTTCAGCAGTAGCAGCAGCAGCAACAGCATACCATAGCAACGGCAACAACAACAACAACATCGACGACGACGACAACAACAACAACGACAATAACGACGACGACACCAACAACAACAACAACTACAACGACAGCAACAGCAAAAACAACAACAACAACACGTACCCATCTTAAGCTGCGGCGGCGCAGTAGCACTGTCAACCGCACTGTCTGCAGATGACGACTGTTTGACTAATTAACTGGCTGGCTAGCGCTCTCTGGAAGTGGCCTGCTGTTGTTGTTATTGTGGTTGTTGTTACTGAAAGATTAAACGACAGACGACGAGATGGCTCACCCAATCACCATTATCATCATCATCACCATCATCGTTACCATCATCAGCATTGTCTTCGCTGTCCCCGCTGCCGCCGCCGCAGCTGCCGTTGCCGTTGTCGTTGTTGTTGTTGTTGTTGTCGCCGCCGTAGCCGCCACCGCAATAACTGTTATTTTCCGCCGTTTGAATGTGTTTGCATGTTTGCCTCTGTGTGTGTGTCTATGTGTGATATCGTAACATTGTTTTGTTTTGCGTCGAGCCGAACCTGGTCTGAACGCCAGCTAAATCAATCAAGCAGTAGTATATCAGTAAACTGATTCACACCCCAAACACGTAGTAACTAAATTATATATATATATATATATATATATAATATATTTGGTTGTGGTAATTATGATAATATTAAAAATGTTATTTTGATAACACAAATGTGCGTTATCAAAAAAATATATATATAGATTAGTACAATACGTTCACGATACTTATAAATTTTTTTGGCTTCGTCGATGCAAACCTGAGTTTTATTACACTCGAAGATGCAACTAGATTTCGTTTGAGTGAACTCTTGCAGAGGCTAAACAGGTATCGAATCATTACAAACCAATGTCTGCCGGACGATCGGGCGTACGGTACTTAATACAATGCTTAGAGAACCACCGTAGGCTATTATTCACGCCAGACCAAATTAAAGCTTCTCTAAATATCAGAGAGAGACCAAAGTAGAACGCGTTTATTGGGCTGCGGCCAACAGAAAACGACAAACTACTCTGTATCACATACAGATATGCAGTTTTGGACTGACTGACTGCTATTTTTTGAGCCTTCGCCTTTGAGCGGTCGCTGCTCAAAGATCTGCAGCCTGGTTGCCTGCGCCTGCAAGTGCCCCACTGAGCGCGCCTTGGACAACGAAACGACCCGAATCGGGGCAGGTCTCCTCCCATCGATGTAAATGTGGTCAACTCGTTGATAAATTAGCCTATCAGGAATTTTTGTGAGTCATGAGTGCGGAACGGCGTGTCAATGCGGATATTAACGACACCTTCGCCCGGGCGCTTCGGTCATGCGGATTCCTCTGCATTCTAGAGTCCCATGGCCTCTCTGCCGACGATGGTAAGCGCCCGGATAAGATGACTCTTACCTCGTCCAGTAGAGACAGGATGCTTGTTTGGGACGCCACAGTCGCCGACTCATTAGCACCCTCAATGGTCGATGGCGGGGCGATCTCAGCATATATATATATATATATATATATATATATATATTCATTCATTTTAGTCCAACAAACAATTGTTTACATAAAATAATGCATAGAATTGCTTTCTGCGTGAAATACATCTAATGACTAAAGCATAATAATTATGGAGGGAATTTGAACTGTGACTAAGAAACTACTAGGAAAGTGGCTTTCATAACAGGTTGAACAAACTGGCCGGATTAAGCATAAGAAGCTGCAAAAGCCCGACATTTTGTAGTGGAACAGGCGCAGTGCTGTCGATAAAGTGATACCGTTAACTCCACGAACAACGAGCATCATGAGCTTACATTATTGACCTCCATGCCGAATCCTGCCGGCCTATCGCAAGCCCTCTAAGGTTGTCTTCAAACAACAATGCGGCCAAATGATAAGCATGCTATACGTCTTAGTCGCACGAGGAAGCGACTGCGACTCACCAACAACGACAAAGATGTTAACCGTATAGAGGAGAAAACTCGATGGTACACACGTGTGGCCGCAAAACCACGCGAAGCATATCATCGAAGGACAAAAACACATAAGCCCGGGTTCCCAAAAAGAGTGCCCCCGGATGAGACATGCTATATGTTGGAATGTAAGCACAATACCATCGGCACTAAAGTCACGCGCAAGCTTGAACAGAAAGTTTAGGCACTTGAAGAGAGCAGAATGCGGACAGTTATACGAAGAGCACCAGCAAACAAATCGCAAAACTACTAATAGAATAACGTGGTGCGTGATGCCAAACTGCTCCAATATTGACGGACGCATATGCAGTTTTTATGTCGGAAATTACATATGCCGCCACTACATATACTTGTGTGCATCAAAATCTACGGAACGACTTTGAAGACCAAGCTTAACTATGTGACGTCTTATTGTAATTGTATATTTTTGTAACTTTGTAATTGTAAATTTTTGTAACTTTCTAATTGTGAATTTTTGCACCTTTGTAATTGAAAATTGATGTAACTTTTTAATTTTAATTTTTTGTAACTTCGTAATTGTAAATTTTTGTAACTTTGTAATTGTAAATTTTTGTAATTTTGGTTTTCTTGTAAAACTTTGTAGTTTATATTACTAGTAGAGCTGCCAATGTATGGTGAAGTAACATCATTAAATGAACTGATGGCTCCTTAAAAACGGGAGCTTTTGAACGTTGCACACATATCGGCTATAGTCGCAGCATACTAAATTAGCCCCTATCCAAAACAAGCTGTTTGAACGACAGACAGCAAACATACCTAATTAATTTTCTTGCTTACATGTCGATGAACTTGATGCAGTACGGCATGACAATGTCGCTACGGTCATGCAATCGATGCTAGTACTGTTTCACTACGATCAGTAAAAAACATTATTTAGTTAGGTCGACGTTTGTACTACTACCACTACAACTGTGAGCCCTTTTACGTATAGCTAGGCTACGGATCTTTATCTTGTCATGATTGTTGTTATTAGTTTTTTCTTCACTTGCTCTTGAATGATCGTATACCCATTCTGCCCCACCCTTTTCCGCTTTCCTTTCCATAGGTAGCTGCCAAGCTCGATCTGGAACCCATCGCCATTTTCTATATGCCCGTATATCACTGTTTTACCCTCGACTTCACCATTTTCTCCGGTACCCTCGCTCTTGCCCGTTGCTGACTATTGTACCCAATCTCCCTATCTGCAAGCTCTACTCTGCAATCCCACTTCGGTGGTTCTTCCTTAGTGCCGTCTTCACCAGCTGCATCTGTTTAACGAATCTTTTAATTGTGACATTTTTAATCCTAATACTAAATCAAAGCTTACTTTGTACTTCTCTTTGTACACATTTTTACGTCCTCCCTTCCCCTCAAAAACTCCCCGGGGCAATTAAATATACTAAAATTACGCTCTTTCTTCATTAAACACTATGTCCAGTTCCACCGCTGCTTCCCAACATGCGTTCAATATTTGTCAAACTTCGCTAGTGCCCCGCCCTAACACTACCATATCATCAGCAAACATCAGCACTGAAGCCTTGATATATAAAATGTTTTATTCTATCTGACATTATAGACCCGTACTAATAATCTTCGCTCTATTCTCTCTATATGCATAAAAATCACCAATGACGACAAAACATCCTTGCCTAAAACTTTTAGTGATTATACATTTTCTGGATTGTTCGGCTGCTATTATTATTCGAACATGTTATTTCTATAGTAGTTCCACCAAGCTTCTCTCAAAACTCTCATCCAACATCATTTGATATAACTTTGTTCTGCCCACCTTGTCATATGCTGTTTTTAGATCTAAAAACTCTGCCCCACACCCTTTTCCCCGCAATATCAATGCTTCTACAACCTGACTGATCATCTAACCTATACTCTTTTCTAAGTCCGCACTGCCATTCTCCTCTTTTTTATTTGTCTCTAGAATACTTTGTACTCTATTCTTAAATGCCTGCCTGAATATTCGATACGCTATAAGTGTAATTGTGATTGGCCGCCTATTCTGTAATGAGGCATTATTCACTTCCTCCTTGGCAAGAAGTGAAACTTTCTCTCATAATAATAATAATAATAATAATAATAATAATAATAATAATAATAATAATAATAATAATAATAATAATTCCGCCTATCATGTACAGTGGCTCCGTCATACTTTCGCATACTTGGATCAACTGCCCTAAGCCATTGCCACAACGAAACAGACGACGAGTACTAAAATATGGTGTTTAATTAACTTAGCAACGGCGTTTGTTAGATATACATATGCTTTTTAATAGAAGAATATCTACATCTCTTAGCTTAGTTTATCGGATCTGGCGGGCACAACAAATTTCACATTCTCTAGCAAAAAACGTTGTTGTTTTCTAAAAAAAAATGTGCGCAGTTTAAAATTAAAATGCGCCAAGTAGAGTATTATCGTCTGCGACCAGAAAATAACAAGGAGTTTCAATGTTTCAATTTGGAGGTGGCGTCTTAGTACCTTGTTATTGCAAACAATATGGATCATATTCAGACATGTTGTACAAGACATTTGGATAAGGAAGCATTGTCTCCAAACACAATCAGCTAGATAGAACGTTAAGTTACCTTGCGCTAGACTGTCCATTGTAGCGTCAAAACCTTGCATAAAAGCGCAGTAGTATTTTTAACTTGGCACAGGAGCTCTTTCTATCATTTGGTGCTACTAAATGCAAACGGAAGTAGTATTAGGGACAATGTTGTACGCTGATCGTACTGATTTTATTTTTTCTAAGCCCGTGCTGCTCACGTAAATTGTCAGGTAACTTCTTTCATCCAATTTGGCCTCCGTTTTATATATGCAACTTTTCAGCGTGAGTCCTCTCCAGTACTGTGGCTCCATTTCAGCTTTTTTCTTAATTGAGCTGTCGTATAGTCAAAGTATTCCGGTGAATAGAGCTCAAACGGTATCTTTTAGGTCCCGTGGCCTCGTCTGTGAGATACAAAGTCGATTAAACTTCGGGTATCCGGACAGCGCAATAGTCGGCGTAACAATTGGCTAATGAAGTGGCGTCGGACGTATGCCAAAGCAAAGCATTTTGCATTAGCTGCAGCCCTTTACGCAATGAAATGCATAATCGGCGGTGATACTAATGCCTTCAGGTAGCCGCAGTAGGTGGACGAAAAATCTTTCAAGTTTTAAATGACAAGCGAGATTTTCTGGAAAACTTGTGGCCGTATCTCATAATAGTGCATCGACAGTCGACACTATGCTTTTGTGCTATATGTACAAGGGTCGGTTCCACTGGACTAAACTAGAGTTGGGTAAATCTCTCCTGAACTCTAGTTGGATTACCTCTACTAAAGAAGTAATGGGTCCAGTGTTAAACAATACAAAAATGTCTTTAAATATTAAGCTGCACAGCAAGACATGAAAAAGGGTAGGCTTACCTTTAGGGGAAGTTCACCTTTTTAAATAAGTGGCAGGATACAGAGAAGAGTTAAGTTAGATACTGGCCCTTTAGGGGAGTACCTACAACGGCGTAAATTAGAGAGTATAATACCATAAAATTAGCAGTAAGTATCATTGATAGTTTAAGGTTGGGTCGTGAACAAGCGGTTCATTCATTCGAGGTGCTCAGGACATGTTCAGTGGAGGGTGGCGTAGAGCTGTACCATCACAAAATATTTCTTGTTAAAAAATAATGTGCCGAATTAAAGTCGGCACTGACATGTCGCATCTACTTAGTCGCGTAGCTTGTAGATTTTTAATACATATAGAATTGAACGATATTATAAAAAGAGCGTTTAGGAAAGCAAGATTGCAGAAACAATAGTGCCCCGAGGCTTCGGGCTAAATAACGACAAGAAACCTGATGGCGTGACCATTTCTTGTAGTCGCATGGCGTGCTTTGTATGGGTTGCTACAGTGTTCTCTGAAATTGAGAGTAAATGCGCAGATCTCAGCGACATGTACAAATTTCTGCCTCCGCAAAGCTATGAATACACTAAGAAATATATATATATATATATACCTTAATGTTCCGCTGATAGGTCGATTTGTCCAGCTCCGTCTCGGTGCTCACCGACTCGCGTAAATCGAATGGTCTTTCTCTCCACCTTTCGTTTTTGGCAAAGATGGGAAGCCTCCCGATGCGAAATCAGGTGAATAAGCTGCGTGCTTCACCAGCTTGACTCCAGATGCTGCGTCATCAAGCCTCAGTCATGGTAGAGGAATTATCGTGTTCCAGCACCTCGGTGTATTCAGCCCTGTGGGCTGTCGCGCCGTTGTGGTACAGGAACCATCACCAAAACCCTTTTAAAGTTTTGCAGGTGAATGCAGTCAACACGCTTTAACACATTCTAATTTTTTTTTGATTCGACCTTTGCTACAGCTTTTTCTCCTGGAGAAGATAATAGCGACCCTCAGCTTGCCAGCTGACCGGTGGCGTTTTACTTTTGTGTGCTCTAATATCTTATAGAGGGACAGGCCGTTCAAGACTCAAGGTCTCTCTTAGCGATGCATATGTTATGTTTGGTTTTATTGCAGACTTCACACGAGCCACATTTCTCTCTTCTGCTGTTCTTTTGACACAGTTTGAAATATACAGCTCAGAATGTTTCGTGTTATCCATTCACATTCAATAGAGCTTCATCTCCAATGCTCAAAGCTTTTCAAAACACTTCAGTGCGCCTATACTTCCCTGGAAGTAATGTTCGTATACGCCGTTTTCTCACGCCGTAGCCTGTGGGTGAATCGACTCGAATTATCTAACCGAATGTCAGCAAAGATGGCGCTATCTGCCAGTGGGTTCCATTCTATAACTCATACTCCACTACGCGAGAAGGTGCAACAACTTTTTTAGGTTCCGTATTTGTGTATGTGTAAATGATACTACGTAATATTGGAGAACTTGCTATTACGGCAACCAGTCAATGATGAAAGAATATGATATTAAATGTTAGGTCCACGGCTCATTCCAACGGCTCAAGGCATGCGTAAAGGATAACTTCACGTTAAGACAGTTATTATTTTTGTTAGTCGTAAAATATAGAGGACGTTAAAGCGTTGATTGAATTTTCATTTTTAACAAAGCAATACAAATTTTATCACAAAGAAATTGCTGAAAAAATGGCAGTTTAAAGAAGACCCTTTCTAACTTGCTTGTGCTTGACGGCGGTTTTGTTAAATGAATGAAGGAAACACCAGGAGCGAGATAGGAAAGAAAGAGTAAAGATAAATCGGCAATTGGTGTTTAACAGAGACGCCCATACCCACACGCACCCACATGCATAATCACGCTTGCACTCAAATCTCAAGCGTGTTTATGTTGTTTTCCCGATATCAATATTCCTACTCCCGCTATTACTATAATTTGTGACTCGTTAGACGTTGCAACGTTCGACGCTTCAGCTTTCCGCATGGCAGCATCCTATAAGCGGCCTACGGATAAAGACCACTGCTACGACGTTTGTGTTTCTCTCACCGAGAGAAATAGAAATAGAAGTATCGCGACCGGAACGTCATCGTCTTCGGCGGTAGCGGCGACGGCCTCACGTAACGACTGGTCGACGCCGGGGGCCGCCGGGTTCGTCGGGTCGACACGACGCTTGCCTTGGGATTACCCCCGCCATCCCATCTAACCCCCCACTCCCCACCCCAAACCCCACATTCACCCCCCCCCCCCCCAGCTAGACGTCTGCCGACGAGCGAATGCCGACTGGAGCACGCAATGCCGCGTCGATGCTTGCGCATCTGCCGCCGTTATATACGATAAGGGCAACAGAGCCTGTTGCCCTTCTCGCAGTCAACGACCGCGTTGACCGCGAATCGCTACAGTAGTCATACCGTCTCATCTTTTGTTGGACGCACTGGTGCTGGCATGTCTACGACAACGTCTGCCCGTGAAACAGTCCCGTCCCGTTAGAAAGGAATTAGAACTAGTGGCGGTTTACTAGGTAAATTTGAGCTCGAGAGCGTGATATCTTATACGCTTAATACACCTTCACGCCTGATCTTCAATAAAAAGTCGCTTGTCTGATAAAGGTACGTGTATGTCTGCATGCCTACATGATAGATAGTAAGCGTACTTACCGCAGTAGCATGTGGGCTTATTTTTTTCCTGTAGGAACTTGCTAAAGTTTTAAGTGTTAGGTTAGTGGAGACTACTTTGCAGCGTCAGTCCACTCAGGAGTTCTCTCTGAAAACGGTATTGTTGTTTGTCTAATTTTGCTTACTACGTGCGCGGGAAACACATGTAACGATATAATGTGCGCGAAGCTTTTTTAAATACAAACGGAAGCTATATTAAATTATTAAATTGCATGTTTAGCACATCTAAGATTTAGTTAAGGTGTTTCCATCGGCGAAGAATTATAAAGGTATAAAATACGCCGTACATCACGTTATGTAAAATGCTACCCTACGAAGTTAGTTGACAGTACTATTCCGCTAAGATGACGTTACTTTCAGTGCAGATATGCCGTGAATGAAATTGTTTATAAGAGACCTAATCCCGTACAACGAAATAATAATAATAATAATGTTTGCTATTTTACAAACAATATTGTAAATATCATATAGTTAGTATATTAAGTATCATACACTGTACATATTAATAATAAACCCTTGTTTAAAAACAAATTTAAAGACCCTGCTTTCTCAGATCAATGTGAAGTACAACCTACAACCACGGCAGATTGGATAGACATTAAATAATGGGGCGGAAATAATTGCTTACTTCAGCTCGCACCTTTCTCGAAAACAACAAGAAATGTTGTCTCTTAAAATTAATTTTAAAATGCTTTTAACTTAGCAAATAAGGGTACCTCTTAACAGAGGTTTCCAAGTGCGCCTGACCCTCTATCTCATCTCAATGACGCACCAGACATATAGCATGCCGACTCCCCTGATGTTCGATGAGGTTGAAATCACGTGATTAGCCGGTTGCCAGTAGGGAAACGTAGCGGCCCCTCTTGCGTTTATCCTGCTTCTGCATCAGTACGTCAAGCAGGTGATATATCGTGTCCCTCTATTCTACCTCGTTAATGGGACCCTTCTTGACAACGATTCTTCGGTGTTACTCAGAAGCACTAAGGGTCCTAGGACGTTAGAGCAGGCTGCAGTTCAACCTTTTAGAATATAAGCTATTCCTACAGGGTCTGAATTAAACAGCAAGCTCTCGAGCACACTTGTAAATGATGGGTGTTAGCTGAGCCTGCTAGATACGGCGGTGTTCCTTGATATCATCGGCCTTGTACTGTCCGGGAGGGGAGAACAACTTTTCCGGCTTTATCGGTGGCTGGGCCATCTCAGGAGGCACCAAGTCTACTTTCTGCTCCGCAATGAGAGTGCAAATGGTCTTGTACGTATTACGGACTTCACTTGCTTTTCTTCTGCAGTCAGAAACTTTTGGACCTCGACGACCAGGTGAGGAAAGCCTTGGAAACCACCCCCAACTTGATACTCGAGGATAAGGCATGGACGCAAGCAAGCCTACCGATTCGGCTAGGTGAAATGGGCATTCGCTCGGCCACGAACCTTGCTTTGTCCGTGTTTCTTGCCTTGCCACATAGCTGCGCTTCCGCAGTCGCGGACTCGTCAGCCACCAACAAGACTGGGGTCAAGTTGCTATAAAGGCTACCAACTTAATTCCTTCTGTCGGCATGCGAGTTAGATGTGGACGGTATTGGACTGAAAGCGGGTTTGCCCGACGCCGCCGGAACGAGGCTCGACGTGTTTCTGTCCGAGGTCGTCGGCGGTAAGCTGACCGACGAACAGTTCCGCGCAGCCAATTGGCTCCGACTTGGCATTGTCATGTATAATAGAGAAAAATGTCCATGTGGTGGAACGGTGGATGAGCGCGGCCTGCACCGGGTTGGCTGCATTAAGCTAGTTGGGCTCATCTAGCGGGGCTGCCACGACGCCATCAATGCCATCCTCGGACGCGCTTGCACACAAGCCGGCTACTGCGTCACACAGTCGAGTCTAATGGACTGCAGAGGGCGGACAGGAGTCGACCAAATGACCTTACCAGCCAGGGACTGGGGCTATAATCGGCCGCTGGCATGGGACGTCACTTTCTCCGCTTTCGGCTATCGTGCACTAGCCAGCGCAGGCGTAGGCCACATCTTTCATCAACGGGAGATGCACAAACGGCGCCTATACGCGCATCTTCTTGAGGACCACGTGTCCTGTGATGGCCTTCGGTCTCTGGCTTTGGCGCAAGGAAGCAGTTAACCTGACAAAAGAGCTTGGGAAAAAGTTATTTGAGGCTACAGCACAGCTAAGGATCAATCGCGTTTCCCCGACAGAGCGTGTCATTGGAACTACAGAGACGCAACGCCAAGAGGATGTTGAGCGGTCATTGACGCTCGGGCAATAATAATACAAGCAATATTTTAAATATTATATAATTAGTATACTAATATTTGTGACACCTGACACAAATTAATAATAAACTTTTTTCCAAATAATAATAATAATAATAATTGTTATTATTAGTATTATTATCATGGTCATTATTACGGAAGTAGGTATGAATGCAGTATCACAGCGAATAGCTGCCATTACGTAGTATTCTTCTCTCATCTTGTCAATAATACATCATTTAGTCCCATCATTGCCCCGGAGGGGGGGGGGGGGGTCGGTGGGAAGCCAATCACGCAGATACTGCCAGATTACCGCTTCTCCTCATCCTTCTGCTGCTGCTGTTGCTGTTGCTGATGCTGTTAACGGTGGCGATGACCACCACGGTGGTGACGGTGGTCACCGTTGATAAGTCCTAGACAAGTCAACGACACAGCCAGCGGCGCCATCGACCCACCACCAACTGTGGTAGGACAACGAGTCAACGACACGATCACCGTTACACCACCATCACCACCACCACCAGCAACAGCAGCAGCATCAGCAGCAGTAGACACAACAGAGGAGACGTTGTGCTGGACACCGTCCTGGCATCCCTTATGCTGATGCTGTCTGTGTTGCTGGTCAAATGCGAATGGTGATGGTGGTGGTGGTGATGGCGGCGGCGGTGGTGGTGGTGGTGGTGGTGGTCGTGGTCGTGGTCGTCGTAACAATACCGCCACAGACTGTACACACAGTAGACTGAATAAGTGAATGAATAAATACACATGCTCGCCGAACCGCTCGTTCGACGAGCGCGACGGCGACCAAGCAAGCTTTCGTTCGTGGTGAATTCCGTCGTCTTCCGTCTTGTCGTCCTGCTGATCGAAGCCAGCCAGCCAGCCAATGGGGTGGCGCCGGCGACGACAATTTGGTATTGGCTGGTTGACATTGCCACATACACAGCTAAGCTTGCATGCATTTTATACGCATACACACGAGCAGTAAAATATATATATATATATATATATTATATATATATTATTATATATATAATATATATATATATAATATATATATATATATATATATATATATTATTCTATCTATATGTATATACTATATATATATCTATATATAGTATACTACTATATCCATTGATGCCCCATCACAAAAACCTATCACACAACATACGAGTACGCCGTGCCGCGTGTGTCCCATGTCGTGTCGCAATCGCGGCAAGTTGCAGTACAGTGACTGCCGGGAATCTTCGCATAATAAGCATCTGACCATTGAACGGTCAATGAATGTGGTTATGCTAAAAAAACCAAGCATCATCATCTCATCAAAGTGCCGCCTACTCACAAAACCCACTATTTTGTCGTGTCCAGCAGCAGCAGCACCACCAACATAATTTAGCTTAAAACGTACAAATTTAGTTACACACTTTGAAGTAACTAATTGTGTATGAGTTGATGTTGTTGATGCTGACTGTGACAGTGACTGCTGACTGGACTCGGCTTAAAGACTGTTGTTGTTGTTTTCGCTGCTATTGGTGTTGCTTTCGCTGTTGTTTTCGCTGTTGTTGTTGTTGGTGTTGTTTTCGCTGTTGTTGTTGTTGGTGTTGTTTTCGCTGTTGTTGTTATTGGTGTTGTTGTTGTTTTCGCTGTTATTGGCGTTGTTGTTGTTGTTTTCGCTGTTATCGGTGTTGTTGTTGTCGTTGTTTTTGCTGTTGTTGTTGTTGTGCGTTTTATCACACTTTATTCGCGGCTGGCTGTTTTTGTCTTCACGGACTGCGGTCATTGATGCTTCGCGCGCTTGCCCCTTCATTCCGTCGCTGACCGTGGCAACCGTGTTGTGAGAATTGCGGCTGCTGCTGCTGCTGTTGCTGCTAGCTACTTTTGCATTCACGAGTCCTGCTTCACGTTGGTGCGCGAATTCAGCTTCAGTCGTTTGCCCACAACAAAAAAACAATTCGGACATCCACCATAATACCGTTAGTCTCATCGGCACTACGGTTGCATTGTTGATCGGCAAGTGTAGCGTGTAGTTATCGGCGAATTGATTGTGTCATTCTGCCTTACATACTGCGGACGTGCAGTAATACTAATATGATTATATAATAGAAGCAATCATCATTATTATAATCGTTAGTAGACGAAATCACCGCTTGCGTGGTGAATATTAGATGAGGATTGTTGTGATATCTCTGAGCGATATATGAGAACATTTTGACGTGACACACGCCGTCCATGTCAGACAGCGGTGCACAGCCTTACCTGTGAAAAAGATAAACGAGAATCTGCTACTATTGTGTCGCATAGGTAGTCAACGGCACACAACTTGTGGCTACAGAACCGTGGCCGGAAAGCTTTGTTATCGGCGAACATAACGTGAGCTCTCGATGTCCACTTCACTCGAAGCCAATCACGCCTGGCGATGCATGTACAATATGTATCTCTAATCCTCGTTTTGCAGTATCTAGTCTTGTAGTGAGTAATCGTTTCTCCAATCCTGTTATTGACCACTGCGGCCAACAGCTGCAACAGATGCATCCGAGTGAGATTGAGAATACGCAGTGTGCTGGCCGAAGCAACAGACATTCCGTTATGCTAGCGCACGTTCGCACAGCTTCAAAGCAGGCACGTGGCACCACAGACAACGCCACAGACAAAAGAAGTTTGTACAGCGACAATGCGATAGGTATATATATGTATATATATATATATATATATATATATATATATATATATATATATATATATATATATATATATATATATTTTTTTTTTTTTTTATGTTTTATGCATTTTGGAGTGAACAATTATCTCCGCGTGAACGTGTAGTCACGGGTTCTCTAGCCCAGGATTTGCCCAATTCGACAATGTGCCCTGAACAGATGCTGCGTTTCCTCGTTGAATGTCGAGCGACAGCCTCTGGCGCAATGTGATAGGTTACATTATTAATAACATCAAATAGAAAAGTAGAACTAGATAATAATACTATATCAATCATACGTGAAGGACAACAGCGTAAACATACGAGCAAATTGTATGCAGTAAGAACATACTTGCGCACACGAGAGCAATTAAGTGTTTACCTTAACTGAGCGCCTTAATAACGCATTCTGGAAAGTATGGTTGGGAAAATAAGGGCATGCACTAATTAAGCAACGTTTTGCTATTGTTTGTTGTTTCTAGAAATCTATGGGCGATGAACCAGAACAATATGCGTCTACAAGATCAACTCTACCATCGGCAAGGGCATCTTCCGGCTGATATGGCGTTTTCGTCGTTCAATCCTACGGACAATTCGCATCTCTTTGTACAGATGGCCCCAACAGCACACTTTGACAGCCACGTGGTGCCAGCGCACGTCGTCGGAGCTTACCAAAAATCGCCTAAACCGCAGGTACTCATTCTCTAGCTTTGAAAGGTAATGCTGCTAACTGGCTTGTCTTTGACTGAGGTCATTGCTCATCGTTAACGCTAATTGTTCGTATAGTCCGGCATCGTACAGAGAGGTCTGTCGGTTCCCCTTAAAATAAACTAGATTGGTGATCTATCGCGTAATTCAATACATTAAAAAATGATAATAAATACAATTCGAATGTAATTTTTCAAATTTTCGTCATCGAATAGAAGCTAGAATTTGGGAGGACACTACACACATTAAGTGTTTTTACCAGTGTGTCTATGCAGTCTTATACCGCATTCCTCCAGCCGATTGAGGGTTCCGAGAGTGCCGAACAGGATTGGCATCGTAACGATAATATTGATGTGTCGATTTTTTGATGCACCAACTGGACAGCTTAACGATTAGACTGCTATGGATTGGATGTCTTGTAGTTTGGTTAGCCAAACTAGTGGTTGTACTACTGTTACCTTTTGTTGCGTAAGGCCATCTACAGTGTCCAGCTGTGGTAGCAGTTGTGTTTCCCAATTTCTACCTCCGCCAATATAGACCAGTCGTCAGCGACCTGTTATTTGACCTGTGTATATGCCTTTTTGCATGTTTTTTACGTCAACAGGAAACAGCTCTAAGATCGGTTCAGCTCGATGGCCACCACCTTTCATCTCAGGGACAAACCCTGAATCTCGGAAACAACCCGATTCCATTTTTGCCCACCGATATACCGAGTCAGGGAGTTCCGGGAGGTTTAAGCTTACAGATGCCTCCGGACACAAAGACATTTGGCCATGCCCCAGTCGAAGCAACATCGTCGGTCGGGCTGCAGCAACGACACAACAGAAAGGTTCAGCTACTACTAATTCTGCCTCCTCTGAACAACACATTACTATTCATATCTCTAAAATTACACTTAACAGGCTTAATAGACAGGCTATTAAGGCCAGATTATCAACGAATATATATATATATATATATATATATATATATATATATTAGATATATATATATATATATATATATATATATATATATATATATGCATATTCAGAACAATTTGCCTATTTACTGTATATACAACTATACTATTTATCCAAGGCAAATCGGTTTAATATAAGAGTTGTGCTCTCTAAACGTGTGGGCTTTCAGTCACATGTAATCCTATGTCCGGACTGTGTGTTTATTAAACTACTATTTATATTATTGAGATATATCATTTTCACATAAATACGCTTGTGATAATGCGTACATACGTTGTAAATTAGTATACGTTTGAAATCTTGCATCGCAAAATAACTCTAGAATACACAAATTATATTATTTATGTGCTGTGCCTAGCAAATAGCTTACTAACTAAAGCCTCTTTTGAGATTGTTTTGGCTTTTATCACAAAAACACGATCGATTATCTCCTCCCCTTGAAGGCTCATACATATTGTCAAGTCTTTCTGTTGAGACGCTTATGCGTGTAAGCGAGGCAGATTATAGTAAATGTGTTCGCACAACACATTTTAAAAGACCCGTGGTACTGTTTGTACTTTACAGCACAAACACCGAGTATTAATATCCTACGTATGCCCGTACACAGTCATCACAAATCGCCAATATTTAACGTTGTTGCCTGAAAATCTCAACGTACTGTTACTTTTATTTCTATTTTAGCAGCCTCACAGTACAGCAGCGTATGTATTCACTGTGTCTTTATGCCGAATCTGCAACACACACGTGGCTGTCTGCGCCTGTCTTATCTATAGCAGATATTAGTTTGCACGTTACGAGAAAGCGCTTACGTTAAGTTGTACGCAGGCTTTCCAAGATTCTTCAACCATACTCACAACTTCGAGAATATTTTATTTAGGCGCTTCAAACTCTTTTTCACCCTTACCCGCTCCATGTAAGTCTTGATATGATCTGCGTATCTGCCTCAACGTTTTGCATCTTTAAAAGTTGAATCATATGCATAACCTTTTAAAATTGTTGCTGGTGCCTCCTGACCTGATCGCCATCATAATGCGTGCTAATTCAAATCCTCTTACCCTACAAAACTTGTTGCTCTTTTTCTTTCGGCGCGGTGGCCTTCGTCTAATCCGGAGTGTAGTTTTGACTCTACTGTCTTGTGGTGTGCTAGTCCAAGCTTCCAACATTTCTGCCACTTTTTTGTTATTGATATGGGAGGCTTGGTAACGCGAATACACTATCGGTACTGGCAACCCACACCACCTGGTGTGTGATTTTCACCAACAAAAACCTTAACTCAACCCCCAGAGTTTGGAAATGCGTGGTTCTATTTCCAGACCATGGGAGAGGAGCCTCGTGTTCAACAGGCTCTACTAGATCTCGTCCTGGTCACAGTTCCCAAACCCAAGGGGTGCGTTGAGCCGTTCTACGGAGAATTGGGTTGCTATAGTCCCTTTCCGGGCACCTTTGTCAATACCATCTGATAGCACCTGCGTGTTTTCGTGACACGTGCGGCGAGCCTCCTCCAGATGCGTATTAGCGCCTAAAAATAAGACGCCTGCGGAGGATTACGGAGGATGGCGGCATCCTCCGTAGTATGACCTACAATGTCCCGCGTCGATTCCCCTGCGTGGCGATATCCTACGAATCCTGGTCAGAGCTGAAAGCCAGAACGAGACGCATGGTCGACATTGTTCAGCTGCCCTGAGCTGCAGAGCGTGGACGTGTTTTTCTGCATTTATCCTCCCCGCCATATAGGTTTGGAATTGGTCGTAGCCCGTGAGGACCTTGACCGAAAACTACGCGAGTGACCCCCGGCCCGTCACGCCAACGTCGGATGTCCGGTAGAAGCGGCCGAGTCCAGCCCACCCGGGGCACTCCAAAGCCAGACGTGGCCCATTCGTGAGTCCACGCGTCAAACGTTGCCTTTTTGGGCTTGCATAAAGTCCGTTGCGCTATCCGTTCTGCGCCGCTTGCTTCATTTCCGGGCCATAAAATCCCAGGGAAGCTTGCGAGCCAGACGAGAGCCACCTCTGTGCTCGCCGGGTACGCCCGGCAGTCCTGAGGGACCTTGCCGCGCTGCGCCGTGCGGATAACTTATCTGTTGCGGGCGGTGCGTAAAGCTAGATCGGCGGCGCCGCGTGGATAGCCGAGAACTAGGCGACAGACGCTAGGAGGTGACTGCGCCCGTCCGTAGGCCTCCTTACGGGGGAGAACCCCGATCAGGTTCTGAGCCACCTAGCTGACCTTGGCAACCTGTTCTTGGGTTCAAAGAACCCTTAAAAGTTTTGGTTAAATCTTTAACCAAGAGCATTCGCCTGTGAGAGATTATACGTTATGTGTTTCTTGTAGGTTTTTATTAAAGGTGGACTGTGCCACTCTGCATCGAGCTGAACCCCAAACCATGTCTATATTTTGCTGATTCCTAATTAGATTTGTAGACTTTTGCTGATTTTCTTCGTAATTAGATAACAGGGCACAGATAATTGCCAGAATGCCAGGAACCGGATTTTCTACTATGCTACTGACATACTCCATAGAGTGCGTAGCTACAGATGGTATGCCGGTGTGATTCGTTGCACTATTTCATAATTGGTTATAAACTTTTTATAGTGTGCCGTTGTCACTTACGTGTTCGCCTGGACTTCTCCCTCGGTGGAATGGACGATGTAGCGTGCAAATAGTCGCATCCGAGTTAGCCTTCGGCACCAGTTCCACCCATTTCAGTCGGCAGTCTATCTCGAGTATTACAAATATTGCGTCGGCTTTCAAGTATTTATCGAGTCCTATATCGATTGCGCACCTGACCCCGGTTTTTTGCGACCAGTTGATCACTTGAACTGGCGTTACGCCAGCTACGACGTTCAGTACGGCCCCAGATTGTCCCTCGTCCCTTATTCCAGTGTTTCGGGCCGCTTCCATTGTCGTATCTACCACATCTCTCCGCTGTTTTTTCAGCTACTCCCGATTGGGCATCCTTCAGTCTTGTGCATATTTGTTGGTCCTCTGAGGGTGGCATCCACTCTGCTCCGGCCGCTTCAACGCCTCGTTCGACGGCAAACTGCCAATGCTGTATGTTGGATATGGCCCAATATTGTATATAATTCTTTATTGGGAGGCAATGTTTCAGCATAACGCAAATATGCGCATCCTGCTGCTCCCTCCCTAGCGCTTGCAGGTATGCTTGTTCATGTGCAGCATTCTTCCTACGCGACCAAATCTTTCTGCATCGTGCTTGGCGTCTCCTGACGCGTAACGGACAATCAAGTCGCTCTTTGTTCCTTTATAATATTTTTTTAAATTAGTCATATGTGGCGCTTGTATAAAGTGCTGTTCCAGAATTGGCTGCAAAACGATTACTACTAGGGCTTACCCTACAAATCGTCTTGTAACCTATTCCAAAAGAGAGGACTTGCTGATGCAGGCTATTGATGATACAGCGTCTCTCTGCGTAGCTTACCGAAAAGTTATTAAATGTATGCCATGCACTGTCCAACCTACCGGTGCCACAGAACAAACAGATCTTGACAGGCAGCTTGTTCGAACTAAAAATATGATTGTGTTACATTGTGCCTTGTGCGCAAAAAAAGATTATTGTGTTACACCGTGCCTTGTGCTCAGCTAATCTAGGGCGCGCGATGTCCTCATAGACCTATGTTTGTACTTAACGCTAGTTTTAACGACTAGTCTCTTGGTTCCATAGTGTAGATCACGACAAATACAGTATTAATAAACGTGTGGTGGCTTGAGCTAGGAAAGAATATTCACTTCTTAGTAATTATTGCACGATAAATAATTGTTACGTCACCCCAATTTCCTGAAAACAAGAAATAACTACCTCGCGTTACTAATAATAAAATTGTTAGACTCACAAACGGTGCATCGGGTCATTGGTTGAGCAATTTAGCCAAAGTAACGCTGAGTTGAGGCTCATTTTTGTTGCAGATACCTGGTTACACCGGCAAGGCGCAAGTGGTCGATCTGGAGTTGACAGGAGACTCGCGAAAGTCAGCAATGCAACACGTCGGCGAAGGCGATCAGGAAGAGGTTCTTGCCGAACAAGATCCTCACAGAAGGCACTATTCTAACTTGCAAGACTCAGCCGAGCTTCAGGATGGCTATAGTTTCCATGCAGACCCATCGCCTATTGACATACTTAGCAAGGTATCATAGCAGATGTAAATGCTTATCAATCATATATATATATATATATATATATATATATATATATATATATATATATATATATATATAGGGTGTTAAAAAAATTTCAGAACATCCATAATAAGTAATTGCAAGGCTCCATAAGGCAACTATTTTTTCCCAGTGAAACATGGTCTCTAAGGAATCTTGTTTCGGATTGAAAGTTAACTTACTACAATTTGTGTTTTTGCCCGACGGAGGAGCACAAATTGTGCTATTGCAAGACAGCTAGTGCTCCTCTACAAAACCTAAGCACATCGTCGTGTTCGTGAAAATATTATGCTTGTTTTAAGAACATACAACGTTGAGAAAAAATGCGACATAATCGTTTAGAAAAGTACTTGCAAAATTGAAGTGATTTTTTAGTTACCACGCTCAGTATCTTAAAATCATAACCTTAGGGCCATTTACAGCGCTCAAAGCTAACACACTCAGGCAAATGCACATTTTATTATACATCATTTGGGTATAAAAACTATAACAATGCGAATTGTAATTGCGAAGTAATCAAGATTGTACGCCACTATGATCGATTCCTTCATACATTGGCTGATTCCCCCGCAAATATAGATTTTGCACAACTATGTCAAAAAAAGACGCAAAAAATTAATTTTATAAAATTCATTCTCACTCCTAAAGAAGACGTTTCCGCCCCTCCTTCTACTGGAAAAAAATCCGAGCTGTACTGAGTCGAAGATGAGCCCGATGAACCACTAAATGTCGAATGCAGATGGCTAACACTTTGACCTATTGATTTTCGGCTGGGATAGATATGTTCGTTTCTAAGCGCACACATAGATAGTAGTTACTATAAAACTACGCTACCTTACTACGCTTACAGGATCAGAATTTCCCTAGACGGGATAAACCACGAACTAACAGACCTGCGAAAAAAGAGCTGGTGAATTACGTAGGCGAACGCCAGCTGGACGACAAAGACGGTGATAGCCACGAAAAACGCACCATCAAGAAACGAAAGAATCGCCGCCGGGGTCACCAAGACTACGAGGTATTACAATCCGAGTAAATAATTTGCATGCATTTGTTCCAGTTCTATAAAGTTAATCTAACTTTATCTAGACGTGGTATTAAGAAAATGAAAAATGCGTCTGCTTTAATTAATTTGCTAAACGTGTATTTCATTGGACAAATTAAAGGAGATTACGGCATGAGTAATAGTCTCCCCAGCATCTTCCCTAGCTCCTCCGAGTTAATTTAAGTGTCAGGCCTATAAAAAGTGTGTGTTCGTTTCTATATTAAACATTTGCATCTCCCCTGCTTCAGGGTGGGAGCTTCTTCCACACCGCGGCCAGTGAATATCTGGGCTCTGTCGTACAGACACTAAGGTTTCCAATTGACATCGCAACGAAAGTCAAGCATTTCACGAAGCCTTCTAATAGACCACTTGTAGATAATCGCGGCCGCGCGGTAGCTATACAGGCTCTATAAGAGCTTTGTATACGTAAACATGCATCAGCGGCGCGTAATCTTGACAAACAAGCAACTGATAGCGATTTGATCAGCCAGAAGGTGCTACCTTAGATTATTATAAAGAAGGATACTAGAAACTATTGCAATTCTCTAGTAGACTATTGTTTAACCATACTGTAATTTAATCATATCTCATTTCCGATTTTGATGCCGAAATGTGCCTAAAGAACATTATACAGTTGTAATAGTGTCTACCATCAAATACGTTCAAGAACAATGTAACATTGTCGTCACCTCCATCCTCGCCGCGGTGGATGAAGGCAGTCGATATGGCAAAGTGTAAGTTGCATGAAACGTGCTGAACGGAACCCATACTTGGCCTCTGTGAGTCTAGCAAATTTCTCTGTGAGCACAAAAAATCCAAGAAGATCTACTATAAACTGCAAGTGCAAATACATTTAGGGCCTACGTCAAAATGTCATCGGTAGGGAAGGTCTTATCCTCTGAAATTAGGATGGAGCCGTGGATGAACCCAGATACTCTACCACCCACTCTACGAGTTCGACACAAATCTATAAAAGTCTCTCCTTAAATTTATAAAATATATTGCTACGATTTAGACACACAACATAACAGTACCTTTTAATTGTTTTGTGATTGCGAACATATGAAGAGCATCTATGTTATTACGCTTTCAAAGAACCACGCGCATTTAGGTGTTAGAGCGATACCTGTCTAACTACTTGTGCTGTCCCCTCTGTTCTGGTGTGGTGTGCTCTTTGTTCTGGTGTGGCGTCCTCTTTGTTCTGGTGTGGGGTTTCTGATGCATTCCCCGAAGGGGGATTTGCCTGTGTTGGTCATGGGAATGCTCCGAGTTATTTGTTGGCGTTTGCTGATTTCTTTGCCAGTTTAAGAGATTTATCACTCTGTCCTTTTTCAAGAGCGAACCTTCCTCGTCGTGATCGTACTTGATCGTGTAACGGAATTTCATTCCATGTTCGAAAAGCCACTATCTCTTTCAGTATTAATATTCGTTTACGCGACCACTTAAATGACGGGTAAGACAGAAAAGTAAAGATAACCAGCGAGTTGTTGTATTGATTACAGCGCGGTATTCCTGGAGACGATGGTCGGAGCGTTCAGCCCTTACGTGGGTGAGGCAGTGAAGACCTTTACGAAGAGTACCTTTGCAAGCTCTACTTAATCTTATGAATTTTCTTAAAAGCAACACTTACTAATATTATTTGTTTGTCACACATCATTTGCGCGGAAGGCCTCGCGCGAAACATCACTTTAAAGCATTCAGAGCAACCAGGTTATTTACTTGCGTCAGCCAAAGAACGATTCATCCAGTCAAACTTCTGAAGGCTTGACTTGCACATGAGGCTCTCAAGCACACCTGGGTGTTCCGCACCATCCCCAATTTAGTCAGAGCGGCAGTTGTTAAGGCTCTTAGAAAGTGTTCCTGTGAGTTGCCTTCAGTAACGGCTGTCCGTCCTGACTCTCGCTGGCTCCTTCAGTGGTCCGAATCGCACGAACCGTCGCATTTCTAGAGGGTAGAAGATTTGATCGCTTTCCAAGCCCATTGACGCACATGTCTTGTCCAATGTGGACGCTCTGCGCTGTGGCAAATTTTCTGTGCTTCACAGGTTCTTTTGCTTCGGGAAATTACAGTTGGAAGCAAAGGAATCTGTGAAAAAAATTAGTTTCCTCTGAGAAAGGCCGTGCCCTAGTTTGGGGCAGCACTGTGCCTCTTAATTCTGTCACACCCTTCGGTTTTCGGTCACGGGGCATCTCGTGCTGACTACGCGGCTAGCCTCAGTAAACAAAACAAATTGCGCAAGTATACTGAACCCTATAGCATACAAAACTTCGTTCGTATAGCATTCGATACACTAAAAGGGCTCAGCCCATTCACCGTTCAACTGCCTTATAGCCTCCACCGGCGGTGATTTTTTTGTGGCTCAACGAGGCAATGCCGCAGCCGTGTCTATCAGATTATCTAAGTGTTTTTGGTTCGTTTTAATTGAACTATACAAGCATAGTACCAGTATACGCCGCTTCGACTTAAACTAAGCTAAATAAAATTCAAATGCTAAAGCTGTAAAACAAAGGAGTCACGAAACCAAACAAACGATTTCTAATTAAATACCTAAAATTCGCAAAAGTACATTTTCAGAAAATAATACTGGCGAGTATGTAGAGTGCGGGAACGAATCAAACTGCCATTTTGCTAATTTAGCAAATGTTGGCCAATAACGGAGAGATAAAGCAGCACGTGTCTATTCGTTCCATTATTGACCCGGAACACCATCATTTCCTGCAGGAGCATACAGGATAATTTATCCTGTAAGATTTCACGTGGCGGCATGCTGACATGTTTGCCTGGAAAACATGCCCAGCAAGATTACGTTTAAAGGAGGTATTCTTCAATTTCCTAGTTGTAAGTGAAAAAGCTAAGTTACTTACGTCTGTTATACGCTGCTATAAGGTTTATGGGAGAGATGGTGAAAGAGATGAGACAGACCGAGAGCAACCGGGGGAGTCACACAAGCGGTCAAAATCATCGCGTGTGTACAGCGAGGCCGTCGAGGAAGACAACGACGACGATCATCGCCCCGGAGAATTAGTTATTGGTTCGTACTGCGTCTACATATAGTATAAACCAATTTTCTTTTGACATTACCTACATCTAAATAAGCGAATTAACATTGTATATATATATATGGACCGACATAGCCCGCCGGCAAATTTATTTGTCCATGTTGTCTGTTATCACAATGTGTCACATAACATATATATATATATATATATATATATATATATATATATATATATAGCATATTGTCTTTTTGTGTTTGACGAAAAACTGATGAGGTTGAACGAGTTCGATTTATCTTGTAGCTCACAACCTTCTTAGTCCGCTCAGCCTGAGCTTATGATTTTGTCGTATTTTCTAAAGAGTGAGCTCGATCCAAAACTGTACTTCGCAGAGAACAATATTGGCATGTCTGCTTACCTCGATTGCTATATTGATTAAACACGAATGGCGTATTCCTCACTTTTGGGACCGCCTAGTTGTAGGGTTAGATGAAACGGATACGCACACACGAACACGGTAAGCCGTTATGTGTCGAGCGTGTGCCCAGGAAATGCATGAAGTTATCCTCTCGTATTTCAGGAAGCGGCCGGCGGCGATTCAACATTCAGATAGGCGGGGGTCGTCGTAAGAAAGCGAAATCCCGCTCCAATACGCGCTACAGCTCCCGCCGGCCAGCCGCGGTCAGCTCGGGTGAGGATGATGGCGCTGAACAAGACGAAGAGGACGCAGAACCAACCGAGGAGAGTCGGCGGTCCCTGCTACGAATGCCCTTCAGGGTGTTCCGGGGTGTCTCGTTGGGACGCGGCGATGACGGCGCCCTCGCTTTCAACATCAACCTCGGGTGATCTTCCTTACCTTAAAACGATACACCTAAAGGGTACCCCCCCCCCCCCCCGCCCCCCGCCCGCGGCAAAAGTCTGTCTTGAGTCACCAGTAGATGAAAACGACACAAGGGGAGTCGACGTGGTGCATACGACGCTTGGTGGCGTTGTTAACGTTGCGAAGTGCCGCCCGCCGATGCATCACATTGTCACCGGCTATGTAGGTATACATAATTATGTTGTACATATTGACTATTGTGATACAAAGCAATTGAAGCCATACGTTTGTAAATAAACCTCATTTTAATTAAGTAATCATTATTTCCCTGTCTCGCTCTCTCTCTCTCTCTCTCTATATATATATATATATAATCATGTTGAAGGGAATTCTCAGCAGTGTATTATCATCATCGTATTTATTTCACTCATATTAAGTATGCATATAACATAAACAATTATACATATTATACAATTATACACTCAGCTCCTCGCGGCATGTTATACGAAAGAGGCAGTGCAGTGATCTCTTCGCAAGGGCCAGGCAGGCAGATGCATGAAACTTCGTACACGCCTGAGAGCACAGTCGACAGACGCACTCGGTGTACTCTTCGTGGAAGCTCGTATTCGAACAAACCAGGTGATGATAGCCATGAAGTATGTATCTGGTATAGACGTGGCGATTGTCACACGCAAGACCAGACCAGAGGTGAAAGGCCCTGAAAACATCCAGGTTTCCGACCTCTCGTCGGACTTGTTCAACTTTATTTTCCCATTCCGAGATAAAGCTCTCGAATGGTACTGTACGCGGCGTCTTCAACCTCAATCGAATGATCTCGACAACTGGTGCACAGCCTGACATTAGGTACACAAAGCGGCTCTTTGCCCGCATTGGCAGGCAAAGTACTCGCTTCATGTACATTGTAAAACACCTTTCAAGCAAACCAAAGTTTGCCCGAGTGAGGTGTTCCTGCAGTGTATTATCAATATTACTAATATGCTTGCCCGCTTGGGAGCCTCATGAAAAGAACTACGTGAATTAACCTAAAATGTAACACGGTACTTTTTAAAGGGAGCACATTTAAGATGCCCTATAAACAGCAAGTGGCGTAGATTTTACGCCAATTTGTGATTCTGTTTTAAGTCAACTTATTTGATCAATGACTTAAATACGAAGTTCTTATTATTTTTTTTTCATATATAAGCCAAGTCTCTGAAATCTGGTCTTTCAATGGTTTTTAAACCCGTTAGATGCACGGATTACAATAACAATTTTTTTGTATGGTGCATGGCAACATGTTACTTGTTGCCAGGTGGGGGAGTATCTCGACAATGCACCGCCGCAAATCCCTTCCGGTTTGCTTGGATGTCAAATTGGTTGATGAAGATTTTCTGTCCGTAGCTGGCAATTCTTTTGTACGCGGGTTAGCCTAGTTGACCACATATAGTGTCAGAACAATCCACTCTTTGCAGGAATCTGGGTGTTGCAGTCACGCAACGCAATGCAAAAGCCTTTACGCATTAGTGAACGATACGCGGCTACTTTGTTGTAGTTTTTTACGTGAACTCTAACAAAACATGTTCTGAGGAGACGTCTGGGTTGTGTGCGACAGCTAGACAGAGAACTGAATTACTAGAATACGATTCAAGATTAAATTCAAGATAAGTGGCAGAATTGTTGTACTCATTTATATTACAACACCTACAAGGAATTACAAACACGTGGCGTTAAATCAGATCAGAATTGTGTGTACCATCATTTGAGTCGGCTGACAACGAATTACAATGGAAATGTTCGAAATAGCATAATCAGCAGCTACGGCGGCAACCCAAAGCTGTGAGCAATGGAGATCAGATGCAAAAGTACCGTAATATAAAAAGACGGGAAAAAATTATCACTGTAGTGTAGCCGCACGCTTAATACGAAAAATCAACGTTGAATCTAATTTAATTGTTAATTCAAAACTAAGACTCAGGCAGGTAGCGTAGGAGAATGCCCTATAGCGGGAAGATGTTTTCTTACACCAAAGAGAGGAACGTTTTCCTGAGTGAATGCTGACGACGTGGAGACACGCAGTCATGAAAAACAGTACAGATCTCAACGTTGCAATGCGACGAGTGTACTAATTAGCAACGCTCGAGCAAGGCGCCAAGCAGAACATCTATGCGCACGTGTGCACTTCTAGTGTGCCAACCGAAAAGCTTGGGGATGAAATGTTTAGTGCGTGTGGCCTTGGCATGACCGCAAATGCACTCCATATATGTGTTCTACAAGGTCTAATATTATTTGTTAGCGTTAAAGTGAAGTCAAATAATTTGTGCTGAATTAGATTTACCAAACGCTGAGAGTATCCATAGAATGTTGCTTAATTAAGTGATACAATGTTGCCAGGGTGGCAGTCGAGCCGAGTATCTGTCTGAAAATGTTTAAAGCTAGTGAGTTAACAGTCAAGTCAAATAAATTTCTCACGGCACAACGGGCAGTACGTTATATTGCCGAACCGCGAAGATATATATAATAAGCGTTCTTTTACAAATCTACTTTGCATTATCTTACGTTCTTCTAGAAAAAAATTCTTACATATGGATTTACTAAAAACGCAACAAATCATATTTATTACACATTACTACTTAAAGGTTTTACAATTACGCTTATAAGATATGCCCTCAATTTTTTTTTTGGAAGGTTAGCATTTTTTGTTGAACAACTTCATTTATTTATTATATGCACATTTGCAACGATATGTTATTTAATATATTTACAAATATGGCATGGAGTCGAGAGTAATTTAAACCTACTGCAGTTACCACTGTGTCGGCAAAAAGTTGCAGCTGGAATGAAATTACTTTTGTTTTCCTCTATGCGAGAGTAAATTTAAGAGGACTAGTGTACCTATAATTAATAGGGTAATAGATGTGACTTTATTTTCCCCTTGAAATTGTTTAAGAATTTCAAACAACGCAGGCTGACCGGTAGAGTGTTCCACTCCTTGAAAGCTCGAACGCCGAAAGCTTGGCTGCCCTTGCTGCTTCGATGCATGCGGATCTTCAGTGTAACCGTGTTAGATGCCCTGGTCTCTCTCGCCCCTCCAAGGCGGCCCAATCCCATGGATGTTCTTAAAAATCACTATCAAAGTTAAATAGCGCATGATATTTTCTATATCTAATATGTTGTGTTGTTTTCTCTCTCGACTGGCCCATCCCCGAAACATACGAAGAAAGCGCCCCCGTGCCACACTCAGTCGCTCCGCCCAACCCTTACTATAGGCAGTCCAAATTTCCGATCCGTACGAGATGCCTAAAAAATGCGTTGTTGAGCAGCTTGCATGAAGATGCTCTAATTTTGTCCTTGATGTATTGCATTGATAGCAATACGGTTTGCTGCACACCAAGCGTTAAGGGCAGTGACACCCTGCATCATCACCCAATGTACCTCCTCTCCAGACTGCTTAACATATTTAAAAGTGCTGTCATGAGCATAATCCTCGAAGAGCCGCTCCTGCGGTATTTTCCATATAATTTATAAAGTAGAGGAAGGCTAGCGAGCCAATGCACGAGCCCTGGGGTATACCTAGCAAAACCGGGAGCAGTTCCGACCGGGTTGCCCCCACGTCCATAAGCTGGTGACGCCCGAGGAACTACGCCGATAGCCCATTATCTAACTCTAAACGGGTGCCCTCCACTAGCTGCATAACGGCATGGCCTGTAATCCGTTTTTTGCAAAATCCAAATTGGCTGCCCACAAATTTGCCTAACAAATGTTATTTAGTAATCTTGTTTGAAACAGACAAAACACTCACTGGGCGGTAGTTTGGCGGGTCGCTCATACCTACGCGGGACGCTACTCGTTAAAAATGTTGAAGGCCTCTGAGACCTTCCCGGGCTTCGTGATCGCCTCGTCGTCAATATCCAACCTGGGCACCGAGGGCACTTTGCCAACCTGTTGTGCGCGCCGCAGAACTTTCCAGATCGGGCGGTCGTTGGCCGAATCCCTATCGACCATATCCCGAAGTCGATGGCGCTTTATTTTGGTTCATCGATTTTTTATCTGTTTGCTCATTTTGTTGTACTCTTCTTGCAGTCTCAGAACACGTATGCTGTTCGGAGATCGTTTACGGATGCTCTGCAAAGAGCGCCACAAGCGATCTCTCTAGGCGATAAGATTCTTCAGCTCCGGGTGTATGCATTGTGTTTTGTGTGTGTTCTTGATGAGAATGTGTCAATGAGCTCCAATAGGCGGTCATGCAACTAATTATATTTTGTTTCGTCGTCTTGAGCCAAGTACACCGGGGCCCAAGTTTCATTTCGAGTTCTATGCTTTAATAATCGGGTGTCGGTACGAGTTGCTTTTGTTGTGGGACGACTACCAAGATAAGATGTATTTAGCACAAGACAGTGAGATGGTCGCTAAAACTGATGTCGAAGGTGCCTGATGCATCAACATTCAGGTCGGTGTAGATGTGATCGAGGGTGCGCGGTGGTCAATCTCGTAGGTTCTTAAATCAAACTGCAGAACCCTAATAAATCCAGCGTTGGATTTACTAAGTGCGGGTCGTCGTCCATTGTGTAATGTACGTTCATATCCCCAAGCATCATATGGTGTTTGTGGCTACCCAAGAAGACGTCAAAATCAGTAAGAAGAACAAAATCGGTAAAAGGCCGGCCGGGTGAACGGTACACAGCAGTTACTTTGGGAGAGTTTGGGCGGTGATCTAGCTCGATTGTTATGGACTCAGCTGTTGTCAGCAGGCTTCGGTGGACCGAAATGAGCTTAAAATTTATTTTCAAAACTATCAGTAAGCCCCCCTCATTTGTCTCGGCAGCGCGAAACCCTATCATAACCATCTATATGCTAATGAACGACCTCTTTCGGGCGTAGCCAGGTCTCACAGAGTACAATTATATCAGGGAGGAGAGCAATCCTTGAGGCAATTTTTGAAATTTCTGAGTCGCTCTAATGCTGCGTGTATTTAAATGGTCTAGGTGAACGGTTTTGTGGCCGTTCGAGGTGACGTGTAAGCCTGAAAACATTTATATATATATATATATATACATTTTTAACTTAATTATAATAATTATTATTTTTTTTAGTTGCTTTCAAGTACCGTCATCTCTAACATCGAAGCACCTATGCCGAGATTCGTTATGTCGTCAGCATATACATCTTCCTCTTCGTCATCGCTGATAGCAAGAATGATCGACGCATTGTTGTCGTCATGGCTTGTTTGTTTGGAGACCCCAGATGTGTAAACGAGCACACCGGCTGGTTACTGAGTAGCTGGAAAGAATTAAATTCTTCCTTGAATGGACATGTAAATAAATTACGTGACAAAGAAAAATTTTACTGTGTGAGCAGTTGTTCAGCCTACAGGAAGATGCAGCTAACTAAAGATTCGCTAGGACTAGATAGAGCACGGGTGCGTTACCATTAATAATAAAATCCAACCTGAAAACCATTATTTTGTTGATTGGCTCCAGTCTGTTCTTCACTAGGCTTACAGATCGATTTACTTGTATATTGAAGAGCCTATATAATAGGCTTAATTACAACAATAATGCGCACTTTATCACATACGACATGCATACGACATGGGCAACATAATAGTTTTGTTACAGATGTACCAAAATATTACACATACACCATATATACAAAAATAATATAATAACACCTTACGCAAGCCCACGTGAGCGGTAGGCAGCTGACAAGCTTTACTGACATTGGATACCATCTCGCCAAAAGTAAAAACTCACGAGGTCATAGATTCGTCATAGATTTTTTAAGCATTTATTATCATCATCTAGGTATTGTGCCGAGAGCTCTGCTGCTCAGCAGAACGTTACTGTACATTTTTCGGATTCATTTGGCCACTACGGTAGGCGTGTGTCGGTTCACCGCTCTGCCTTTGCAATTTCGGAAGCCATGCGTCTTTTTCTTGTTGCTGTTACATGCAACATCACGCTAGCCGAGTCGGATATTCAGCTTAGCTCCACGTCCTTCTCCGTCCGCTCCGCCCATTACGGCGTTCGATAAACTCAGCGCCCGGATGAGCGGCGAAGACAGAAAACTCCGCTCCGATGATTCGTGAGTCTCGTCAGCTTCGGCGGACTCATCACCGAGGTGCGACGCCGACTCGCCATCGGCCTCGTCCCATTTACCTCCTCGGTCGCCTTTGCGAAAACTGAACTCTTCGTTAGGGTTGTCTTCGAATTGGATGTTAAATCGCCTGAAAGGGTACCGAGCAAGACGTCTTAGTAGCAAAGGCTTTGCCTTGCATTCGGGAGGACTGGGTTCGAGACCCAGACCGGCCACTCTTAAATTGCTTTGCATGATTTTCAATTTAGACAAGGTAAATGCCGGAGTGGATTAAAAATTAGCCATGACAGGAGTCACGCGTGTGGGATCAGCAAACTTTTGTGCCACATAGCATTGACCGGGCGACGCCTGTAGGCCACTGGTTAAGCTATGGACCTCACAACATCTAACTTAACACACGTACATGTATAACCCGAAACATACGTAACTACTACAACAGGTATTATAGATGCAGCTTAGCTTATGACGGCTTATCTAACCTTTACTGGAAAACGTGAATAGTTGCTGCCAGCATGAGGCTGGCATACGGGTGCATCATTCTCACAATTTCCGCAGGTAGATATGCATGTTTCCTTCCTAAATTCGAGGCTATTGTTCCTATAAATTGTAGTTGGAAACGCAGAATTCAAATGCTGAAGCGAGATACTCTACAGGAAGACTTTGGCGTGTCCAAACAACTAGCTGTTTTTCAGTCGTCATTGTAAGACATTTTGGGTTGAGTTTATTCACCTGCATAACATCCACACGTTTAAATGTAGGTTCTATACTACTAAAGTATCAAAAGTATTTACCCATATATTATGAGTACGAACTGAAATCTTAGGAAGTGTTACCTTATTCGTAGACGACTATAGTGCTATAAAGATAACGATGTGAGTAGGAGCTTCGTTGATACAATAAACATCAGGACATAAGATGCGAGCGTTCAATACGTAGCATACATTTGAAGAAGTTGACCAGAACGCCACTGAATGACACCTGCTTAACTGCCAGTCATGCAACGCAGGGCTCAGAGGCAGCCATTATAAAATATAGCTGTTTTGTTGGCGTGTATAACGTATAGCATGGCGACGTCGTCCGCATCTAACGGTCGGTTATCAAATGGTCGACACACAGACGTGTTCTCAAATCAACTAAAGCGTTCATACCTTTGTGGCGTTCCATCGTTCTCATCAATGGAATCATTGTCTTTCGAACTAATGAGCCGTTTCCTACTGTCGCGTTGAGCATCGCCTTTCCTAGCTGGAGGCGGTCGCCTTTTCCTCGTTTTCTCGCTAGCACGTCGTTTATTGCTGCTGCTGCTGCTGCCACGACCTTTCGTCGTCGTCGTTGCTTTATCATCATCGTCGCCGTCGCCGTCTTCGACCTCTTCATTTGAAAACCTCTCGTAGCTAATTGGGCCCCGGCCGGAAGAGTACAGAAGCGCAGAGTCGAAATCTGGCCTGTGTTCTTTAGTTCGACTTCTGGTACGGTCTTCATTTCTGTGCACAGTGTCGTAGCTATGTGCACGCCTGGCATGACCGGGTGCCGAGTGCCGGGCGGTGCGGCTCCCTGCGTCGTTACCGCTGTCGCTGTGGTCATCATAGCTGCGGTCGAACTCGTCGGAGGATTTGGCGAACTTCACGCCGCCGCGTCCTCCGTCATCATCATCATCATCGTCATCATGAGGAGAAGGCTGATCAAAGGCTTCACGCACGTCGTCGTCATCAGTAAGTCGTAGCTGCTTCCGTTGTTTCTGTCGCTGTTTGTGGGAGTGACGCTCGAAATCGGCTCGAACTAGGGCTTCCTCATCTCCTTCGTCATGATGCTTCGGCTGGTACTGCTTTCGGCGTTGATGGCGTTGCGGCTGATCGTCATCGCTGTCATGTTGAAGGTTCGCTTCGCGCCGCTCACCCGCTGCTCGATCACCATGATCATCACGATCATCACCATCATCGCCATGATGGGGATGATGATGATGATGAGGTAGATTATAATAGTGACGACTTTTCTCTTCGTTCGGCCCGCGATTGTGCACGCGGCGATCACCACGGTCATGGTGGTTGTAGCGACGGCGATCACCTTGGACTTGGTCGTTGTTGCCGGCGTCTTCGTGATCGTCGTGGACGTCGTCGTCGTCTGGGTCACTGGGCCCGGGTCGGGTCCGGATGCCGCCGGCGCCGGCTCCGCCGCCGCCGCGTAACTCGGTTTTGCTGGCCCCGTGGCTGCGAACAGCGCTGGTGAACATTCGCGGCGGTGGCGGTATACGCTGATGGTCACGATAGACGACGGAAGGATCGTGCAGGCCTGTTGGTGTGTCTACTGCCGTCGTCGTATATGGCGCACCGTCATGCTGCTGCTGCTGCTCAAGACGATGCCGTCCTTTGAGAAGATGTTGATGACTTTCCACATCAAGGTTCCTTTCTTCGTCGTTTTCGTAGCGGACGTTCGTCGTGTGCTGACTGTGGGAGCGCGGCGGCGTCTGCTTGCGACCGCTTGTATCATATTGCAAGTCGACATTGTGTCTCGTTACGCCCCCATCGCGTCTCTTGCCACTACTACTACTACTAATACTGCTACCACCGCGATGATGAGTCGGGTCGCCAGTGTTGTAAGGCAAGCCTGATGCGCCCTGATCACCGGGGCCCACGTATTCAACGCCCGCCCCCTCAAACAGCTCGGATGGATCGGGCCGCTGCAGACGATGATCTTGCTGTTGGCCATATATAGGTTCCCTTGAGTACTCGTTTCGATCATGATGATGCTGCTGCTGCTGCTGATGATAATGGTGGCTAAGCAGCTCTGCATGATGAGGACTGCGATGGTGGCCGGTGGTTGATGTCGAGGTGTTGGGCACATCAGCAGGTCTGCTACCGAGCGCCGCCTTGTTTCGGAATCGCCCGTTGTGATCCACAAATGTGTCCGGGCGAACTTCGTCACCCTCGAAATGAGACGTTCTCGGTTTGGGAAGCGTTCGCACAGCAATGCCCCTTGCGTACGCAAGTTTGTCTTCTTCCTGCAGGGTCGGCTCGAGTGGCCTCGCGTGTTGAGGCCTTTCCACGTATCCATAGAGCGACCGAAGTTGCTCTTCCTCAGCGACACGGAACGGCTGCTGAGGATACCCCCGAGGCGGCTGGTCGGGCTGTGGAGTAACGCCGCCGTTTGTAGATATAGGGTTTTCATTTGAAAATTTACTTTTAGACGTGCGCAATGCCGGTGTCTGTGGTACCGGTCTAAGAGGGATGATTCGTGGGGACTTCTCAGGTTGAGAATCGAGCTTCTTAACTCTTGGAGGGGCTTTCAGCACACCGCTGGGCAGCTCATCATCGTCGGGTGTCTCTCTGAATTCGGCGTACACGTATCGATTGTTTCGTGCTCTCTCTATACGTTGGTCTTCAACAAATCCCCGCGGATTCCAACTGACGCTATGACGGCCAGAACGTGGAAACACGATTTCCTACAAACCGTCAAGTATGAAGTAAAACCCACGTTAATTCACAGGTGCAGCTCAACGTATTCATACATATATATTCACAGTTAAGATTTGGGAGTTTTTCACCGAGCGTCAGCGCATTACTTTAGGTACATTTAAGTACGATATATATATATATATATATATATATATATATATTACCGAGTAAGATGGCTTAGTGGCAAAGCCTTTGCCTTGCATTCGGGAGGACTGGGTTCGAGACCCAGACCGGCCACTTTTAAATTGGTTTGCATGGTTTCCAATTTAGACAAGGTAAATGCCGGAGTGGATTAAAATTGGCCATGACATTAAAAAACCGTACACGGGCAATTGCCTTACGGAAAATCTAAAAAAAAAATTTATTTAAAAAAAGAAATATATATATATATATATCTAGAGAGAGAGAGGGACCCTGAAGTGCGCGTACATATATCTTCCCCGTACATCAAATCAATCCTTCTGAAAGAACACAGAGCGTACTTAAGCGTGCGTGGCCCTCATATAAGATATCCATTAATCTATACATTTAGTGATTCTGAGCGAGGGGAAACTGCTTACCTCACGCCACTCGACGTCATCCAGTTCCTTTCTGAATTTCTTTGGATCAAGCTTCATGTCGGCTCCCAGGTTCTCCTTAGCGGCCTCAATGGTTGGAAACGACGATACCGAAACCCGCTCCTTCGGAAGCTGGAGCGGCTCTTGGGGCAATGAGCGCGGTTGATTTAGCGAGATCTGCCGCGTGACGAACTGTTTCTGTGTTCCGTGACCATCCGAAGTGCCGAGAGCTTGCTGCAGTGGCGTATGAAGTTCAGGTTGGCTATGCCTGGCGTTCGTTGTGGCGTGCTGGTTGACTTCTACTTCAGCAGGCATACCTAACACTTGTTGAAGGGGCTGACGTTGTTGTTCGAGTTCCGCTGGGCCTCTACCGCCGCCGCCTAAGTTCGATAGATACGGAACTGGCACTACGTGGAACTGAGTCGCCTGCTGACCACCCATGCTGCCATGATAGAACGGGCTTTGGCTTGCGCCACGTTCAGTCGGGGAGCCGGGATGAACGAACTGTGTCGTCGGTAGCGATAATAGAGATGAGTCACTGCAAATTATACGTATGTTTTATATATATATTATATATATATATATATATATATATATATATATATTTCATGGGTTCAAATGAAAAGGTACGAAGCGTCATAACAACCAAACCTGTTAAAATTTGACTCTGCTGTTTTGGCGTAACGCAGTGAGATATTTAGGGGCTCAAATGGAGGGTTCTGCACATGGCGGAGGAGAGAAGCAGGCAGTTCTGTATCTCGTTCAATTGCCAGCGATGAACCAGGTCAGCATGTAATAGAAGCATACGCCCCGCTTTATCTGTGGCTCTCTGCCTAACAATTCAAAGCTGTGCTGTTGTCAGGCAAGTTGATTCTCACCGTTTTTTCCCACCCGAGATTCGATAATAATATAATTCTTCAAGCACGGAAAAACCATTAGCAGTGACGTGCACTCTGATATACTCCTTAGATTGCAAGTCTATATGCACGCAACTGAATCAAAAGCGAACGGTCTGAGCTGCTCAATGTGGAAGTGATTCTGTACCACGATACCGCGTCGTTGATGCTATATATACATATATAGCATTAGAGACTTCCGTCTTACCCGTTTTTAGTATACAGCTGCTTGTGCCTACAGGTGCCGACAAGGCAAACAGGCATGCTGAAGTAGCCAATGGTATGCACACATCCGTATATACGAGGGCGGATCGGCAAGTTCTAGTACTTCAAAGCTTACGCATTTTACCGAAATTACCAAGGCCTTCTAATCTAAGACTGGCAGCGAAGCTCGTTCCAAAAATGTGGAATTTCCAGCAAATTAACGCTCGTTGGAAAATGTTCGAATTAAATCTGTATGCGGGTTCTGAGTTGCTTCAGAGGGTGATTACAGAAGATAAATCATAGGCATATTGTTACAGAATCGAGACCAAGGCCCAATCCTTCGTTGGCGCAACATTGGTGCTTCCAAGGAAAAAGTCGATTGAAAAAATTCACAGAGAACAGATCGAATACCAAACTTATTTTGACTGTCTTTTCTACCACAAGGTAATCATCTTCCACGAATGTTGCCACCTGGTTTGAACGTGACTTAACACCACTACCGCAATATTAAGGAAATTGCACACACACACGTCCGACGCATGAAAAATCGATTTGTATAATTCCGCCACCTCCCGGTCCTGGCTTTATGAAAGTTTTTCCTGTTTCCGCGAATAAAAAAAATCAATGTTTTTTTTCATAAATTTGCATCAGAACTTTTCGATCCGCCCTCGTATATATATATATACTTACTAAAATAAACTTTACCTTTACAGTTTTTGCTCGGAGATTAGAACAACAACAACAACAACAACAACAACAACGTTATAGCGGTAGAATTAGAGCCTAGCGATAAAAAATAAATGCATAACAATAGCATTGTGGCGCATTGCGTGCGGAACCGACTGAATCCTACAGCATTTTGTCGACATTTTAATCTGACGCAAAATTGGCTAGCGCGTGACCGCGGCACGTGCAGCTCGTAATGTGTTCACAGACAGCAGTCATGAACAACATGCGGCCGCATCAACCGATACAGCAGCCTTGACCTTAAAACAGTCAGCTGAAGTGAGACGTCGCATGTTGCGTTTCGGGCCGCGACGGGTGAGCGACCCTATTTGGGTCACCCCAACAATCTGTCAAGCGTTCATTAGGGCGATACGACGATAACGTGGCACATCTTGCGAGCAAAGTAAATCACCAACATGTTCTGCACGCCTGCCTACTTGCTACAACAACTCCAGCACGATACTGTCCATTTAGTCCATTTGTGCAGTCTAATTATCTCGGTGGTTCGATCTCCCAGCATGGAGAGTTCGAGCTCTGCATCAACGTTATCTTTGTTGTATTACTTGACTACAATGGATGTGTCTGCGCCAGCTGCACGGTCTACACCGTCACCATGCCGTCACCACGTAAGGTCTACACCAAGTTAATAGATTTAGCATCTAAGTGCTAATTCATCCCACAGTTCGCGCGTGTACAACACGCTTGTGTGCACTGCTCATTTGGCCGCTAACTGGTGTACCTATGAGCCATTATTAATGTTGTTAATGCTGTTGTGGTTGTTGCTATTATTGTTGTTATTGCTATTGTTGCTGCTGATGATGTTGTTTTTATTGTCATGAGTCATCGTCATGTGTTTTCTCTGGAGGTAGGTGTTTTACTCACACTTGTTGTGGTGTGCGGAATGGTGTGCAGACCATATTAATACCTACGAAGCTAACAGCGTCTTGCTGTTGTCTTCAGTCTAGCCGTCAGCTTTGTTTCTTTGCTTTGTGGGAAGACTGGCATCGATATCGCTGCGGCAACCACTGTTTCTACAAGCTTTCTTAAGCAATGCGCAATACAACCAAACAAAAAAATGAACTCTGGCGCCCGTAACGCATTAAGTATTAGTGATAGTGGCAAAATGTTTCATGCATTAGTATCCTTAGCAGCTTAAAGCTAAGTATTGACATGCTACCGCAGACGAAAGCTTTTTTCAAGTCGAATATCTATCTACAGGAGTCAGCTAATCTCGTTACCTGCATTAAATCTAAGTTAATTCCACAGTGCTTCTATCAGTAAAATGAAATAATGATAAACTTGTTTTGTCTCTGGAACCTTGGCAGTTTTAAAATGATGACACCGCTTTCACTTAAGTACGGCTTTCGAAATGGAACGTCAACATTGGGCGCTCTCCAGTTACTGCTTCTGGGTGCGCGGAACGCCCTTAATGTGTGTAAAAGACAGAAAAACCTGATCACAGGGGAGACTGCAGACACAAAGTATCTGCCTAAGTACTTCAGGAATTAACATTGCGACTGGTTCTGTAGAACCCGAAACAAACTGCCGAAAGTGGAACAAGGGAACCCTCGACTCCTACTAGTTAATCGGCTATCACTATCACTGGCGGTCCAGCGCGGAACTTCGGCAGCAATATTGGGCACAATAAGAGGCTGCCCCGAGGACAAGCTCGACTGGTAGTGTTCTTGCATATATATATATATATATATATATATATATATATATATATATATATATATATATATAAACACGTCATTTCTGGAGGTTTCCTTAAGAACCTGCTATGTATTAGAACGGGCTATCAAATGTTCGCTCCGTTGGCTTGGTTTGCTCGATGGTCAAGGGAAGCTTCAAGTTTTAAGTTTAAGTTGTCTACGTGCTTTATTTGCGAAGTGGATGTGCCGTATTGTGACCGTTCAAAGCTTCCTGATAGCCGGTGAACGGGAGTTGTATTTCGGTCAGGTAAGATATATATATGTATATATAATTATGTGTGTGTATACATGATGATCAGTCGAAGAAACCGCATGTTTAGTCTCACACTTGGTTTTTGCTTGAGTGATTTTTCATCGCATAGCGTAGGCCTGTTTGTAGAGTAACAGCCATTGTTTCGGCTGTACAGTAATGGCACTTGAGTAAGCACTTCAACGTGATATCGACTATCACGCGATGGGGAAATTTGTAAGCGCTGCTAACAAACCTTTATTACGCGATTCAAACTCGGCTGCTGCTGCAACAAGATGGCGACAAAGACAATGGTAATCATAACCTGACAGTTGTTATAATCGAGTAATAAATTCACAGAACGTTACTGCTGCTGCCGCGAATCATATTACAAACCAAAAGTATAAAGAAAATTATCATGAGATGCTATAACGACGTCAGCAATTGCAGCAATACGACAGTGACAGATGAGAACCACAAACGCAACGCTAAAAACACAAAATAATAGCAAATACACAAGCCAAACACACAACATCGAATAAGTGATTTCATTCATTGCTTGCCCGTCAGAAAGTGTAGGCGTGCTATCAACGTTTAATTTATTACTACATTTCAGTTATCGCTAGTGCGTAACGCTTACTGGATAACGGCTCGATCCGCCTGTCTAGCAAACAAAAACCAGCTATAACCCATCACATATCGAAACACATGTTGATATATATATATATATATATATAATGATGACGTACACAAGTGAGGACCGGAGCGGGTATTACCGTGCATTATCTATTCTTGGAGCCACGGAACGTCGTGTTGCGATAATCCAGACCTCGCTGTTTGTGTAACATTTATCGTACATTGTAGTCTAACCATAAAAGTACTGTAGGGAGATAAACGTTTTTGTTTGTTTTTCATTGCCAAGTATTACATGTACACAATAGGCCTCAAAGCTCCACTGGGAGTCGGCCAATTGAACAACTCCGAACTTGAGACAACTCCGAACTCACTACGTAGACAGACGTTATAATGTATCCAGTAATATTATTAATACAGTTATTTTGATTAATTTAATTTTCTTTTTCTTTCGACGCAAAGAGCGCAACGAGACCTTCGTTCTAGTTATTGGGCAACCCCCGCAGTACAGAGGCTGTACTTATTCGAGTGTATTTGCAAGTACTCATGAATAAAGCTATATGTTTCTTTCATTCAGCAATCCTCAATAGCCAGCCTGTTGTAACGCGAAAAAATGTAAACCTATTTTACTACGTACGTCTCCCAGTGTTCGTTTTATTCAACGCGTTATACTGCGGCTTAGCAGTGCGCCATGTCTGCAGATGAGACACAGAGAAATACGCGAGTTTAAAACCTCGCCGGTTGCGTGAATGGTGTAGTTCTGTAAATCGTTATCCCGATTTGCTTATAGTCTTCTTGCATATGCTGTTTCAAGATAACGTAGTGAGACAGCTAAAAACGCGAATGGAGTGTCCAGCGGGGTTGTGGCGCATGACAGATGAGAGACACAGGCAGTGCGTGTGTTCCGTCTAATTGACGCGGCAGTGCTCGTGTGAGCACATCTTGGCGTTGTCACTGCCAAATTCTCGAAAAGTGATCGGCGTGTTAGTTTCGAATGATGGCACTGATGATGGTTGGGGCCAGCATTGAAACAGTGTGGACATTTGTCCACGACACGTTAGGTTACCGAAAGGTGTGCGCGCAGTGGGTTCCGAAGAAGCTTGGGGAACCGCAAATGAAACTGCGTATGAAGCTAGCACTGCAACCACTGTTCCGGTATCATGAAGACTCCATTTTTTTCTTAAAGCAGATCGTCGCCTGTGACGATTGATGCCATCACGTCATACCAGAGACACAACGGGGGAAAGCATACATTGGAAGCGTGCGTAAAAAATTCAAAGGTTCCGCAACTCCGACGACGAACTGAAGGACACGGTGGAGGACTGGCTCTCGTCTCAGCCACAATAAATCTGGCAACAATTCAGGAAATCTTTCGGCTCGTGAAACAATGGGCTAGCTGTTGCACCTGGTGTAAACTTTTGAATAATGACTTTAATTCCACCCACAGTGTCGTTTCGTACATTTTCTTTTTCATTTTATCATTTATCGCATAACTCCTTATGCCGCTTGAAGATATAATAAGCGCATTCTTAGGAGGTATTCTGCTTTATACATATAAAAGCTATCCATCGTTGACTAGCAAAAGACAAAAACGCACATATCATGGAAAATGATTATCTGGTATCCAATGAATGAGTGGTTGTTTCACGTGTAGTTGCGATTTGTAATTCAGGTTTACTGTGGAAAAGTCGAAAGTGGGTTCGAGACCCAGGCCGGCCACTCTTAAATTGATTTGCATGGTTTCCAATTTAGACAAGGTAATGCCGAAGTGGATTAGAAATCAGCCATGACATGAAAGAAACCGTACACGGGCATTAGCCTTACGGAAAAAAAATCAAGGAGGTCAAGCACCTTCCAAAGAGCTCGAGCAGCGGCGAATATTCTAACTGTCATATCCTTAATTGGATTACCTTTACACATATCAAACACGCTGGTATGGTCAGTTGTTCTGTCAAACAATTCATTCTCTCGCATTTGCATATATTAAAAAAACGGTGTCCGGTCAAACCGATAAAACACTTATTCGTAATTTCACTGTTAAACCAGACATTTTGGCAGTTCAACTTCTTTGGAGACAAGGGCTAGTCTGGCGTGTTCCACAATCCCCCTAAAACAATGTGTGCGTTGAAATACGCGTACATAACATAAAATATCCAATACATTTTGCAGGTGTGCTACTTATCTATCATAAGCTCTTATTGTGGACGCTGTGAAATTATTTAAAAGCCAGTTGCAACGTATTGAGCAATGTGAGCGTTACTCAAGTCGTTCAACCTTGATGGATTGAGTCGTTACATATTGATAATAACCGAAAGACGTACACGTCTCACATTCTCAGAATGTCTGCAACACATAGCGCGTAACGCCCATCCATGCAAGAACCTAATTTCGTAGACAAAGCGTTTGCACAGTACCAACTATCTTACGATATGGCCGGACACACCGCGGCACATTCATGTGATACATGGCACACAATCGTGAAGATGATTTGCGTAAACTCATATTACAGCTGATAATACTAATATCGTTATTTGAAAATGTAACAATTATTCATGGTATATATGCCAATGTCAGTCAATGATAGAATGGTAAAAGAAGGACAATTTGTGTCTATATGTATATATAAATCTTTGTTTATATGCGTTAGATTTGATTCGTCAAACATCCGTTGATGTTGAAACTGTGACGGCCAATATTGAAGACAGGCTGTAATATTTATGAGTAATCTATATTTTGATTGTATATAGAGCACATGAGTAATTACATTGATGCCGGCACAACGTGGAGCGGATGGCCGACGACTCCCGGTTCTAGGAGTCCCGGGTTGTGATGATTCCCGCCCAACACAAATCGTTTGGAAATGATTTTTCAGACCTGCTCCGATCGATGGGTAAGACCAAGTGCAAGAAATAGAAAACTATATATCGATAAAATGTAGCAACAATATATACACAGTGATATGCAAAGCATCACATTTAGCTGCATATAGCTCCTAGAACTATATCCGGATTGATATCGGTTTTGTAGGTAGGGTTTGCGGCTGCCTTAACTCAACTGCCAGCCTGAAACGGCCAAAATAATTTTGTTGTCGCCGATACAAAGGCACATTAGCTAGCATGGCAGCGTTTGAGTGGCGGCGTGGTCAAGGGGACTGGTGCGCTAGTCATGGTTGTCACCTACCGGGGTGTCGCCGGTTCGATCCCTGCTGCTGTTGGTCGAATTTTCTTTGAGCGATGCTCATTGAGAATAGGTGATAAATCATACCGCTGAGAGTTAGCGGCCATGCAGCCAAAAGGACTGTTGGAGGACTGACACCCTAGATATAATCCTAACATGTCCGGCTCTCGGTGCATTGAAGATATACCTCAGGTTAAGATCCAAGCCCGTAGTCTAGAATGAAAAACAACCTCATAAAACAAAAGTTTTTAATTCTAGCTAGCATGGACTGCTGCTGCTGCTGCAGGTGAATACACCACGGCCATCACTTACTCGGACCAGAAGAGGCGAACGGGCACTCCGACTGGGACGGGCCTCTGAATCATCTCGCTTTGGGCTGTCGAGAGACATGGCCTCATAAGCCCAACCATCACGACTGTAGCGTACAGCGGAACTTTTCGAAGCATTTGTCGTAACGAGCGAGGTCGAGGCCGCGCGATGCAGACGCGCCTCGATAGCTGTGCGGGTCGAATCCGAGTCGCTGTTGTTTTTTTGATTGTGGACGACATCGTTTGACCATCTTGATCATGGCCAGCTGGCAGCGGGTGGTTATCGCACATGCTTTTTGTTGTTGTTGTCGTTGTATTCGCACGTGCGTTTCGGAAAATTCAGAAAGCCGAACACGTGTTCTAACGTGTTTCCGTCTTTCCAACGCGCTTACATCGAATACTTGGAAAATGTCAACAGGTCGACTGTCACCGTTTATGCGGTTGAGCCTTGTTCCTCCTTAGGGCGTATGTAACAACACATCCGCGTAGCACAGTTCCAGCTGGCAGATACATATAGGGTCGGTATGGCTATCCATAGACTCGCAATGATGATCTTATACGCTGATGCGCTGAGGTTGCCACGCACACGAACATGTGCAGGAGCACAGGACATTCACAAGCACAGGGCACACAGAAGCAGAGCGGGTCGTCTATCCATCTAGACTGCGCTTGACTTCACTGCGTTGAGCACGCCTTCTCTCCTGGGGAAGTGCGGAATTCACATCGAGAAGTGCGAAGAACGCCCAGAAAAGCTTCGTGCACACTCAGAACTTCGTATGAAACGCGGCCATCGTTCTACATCATGCGTAATTAACGGGGTGACATTTCATCACCGAAGATGACCACTGCTGGTGAGACACATAGACATATGCTGACACAGGCACGCACAAACATATTGTGATTCCGCTCTCCGGTCTCTCCGAGCACCTACAACCGAGATAACAACAGATGTTCATATTGGCGTTGCCATTCGTCGTCTTCAATCGGCCTGGGGCCAATCAATCCAGGATTGAATGGTCCAGATCAGCAGATCGTGCGGGCTCCTGCTCTACAAAGATTTGCTTTCCTGCTGTTGCTCCTAATGCTACGATTGCTGATGCTACTGCTTCTGCAACGAGGCATGCAATTACACATCCACAGACATCGAGCGAGACACAGGACGAAGCCCTGCAGCCAGCCAGTGGCCACCAACGATGCAGCGTAGGCAAATCACCACAAACAACAACACATGTTGTGGTTGTTGTTGTAGTTGCTGTTGTTGTTGTTGTTGCTGTTGTAGTTGCTGTTGTTGTTATTGCTGTTGTTGCTGCTGTTGTTGTCCACCTGCTGTTTCTTGTTACCACCACCACCACCACTGCCAGCACCACAAGCCAAATTCTAAACTAGAAAAGCAAAGGAATTAGGGGCCGTCCGGCGTGTCTCACAGTGTCCGCCCGTCCATCCGTGGTGCATCTTGTCTAACTGGCCCCTCATGTGTAGGAGGGTGTACTTGGGAACGATGCTTGGGCACTGGTGGCGGCGGCAGGCGGACGACGACGATGACGCAGAAGGCGGATAGGTGAGTGAGCATGTGCGAGTGTGTGTTGTGACAACGATTTCGGGGTCCACTTTGTCTCAGCTGTTAGCGCGGCGTCGTCGACGTCATGCGTCTTCAATTGCGGACAATGTGTTTCATACAGCGGTCGTAACACCGGGAGGGGGTGGGCGACGCGGCCGTTGTTACTATGTCCACCGACGATCTGGGAGGTAGACGAGGGGAGGGGATGGGATGGGGCCTGGGGGTGTCTGGGGCGGGTCTGGGGTCTGGGGGGGGGTCTGGGGTCTGGGGGGGGGTCTGGGGGGATCGCTGGCTAGATAGATTCGCGCCGGGTACGAGGGGATGAGATGGGGTCTGGGGGAGGCGGCGCTCCGGGGAGGGGGGGGGTATCGCTGGCTAGATAGATTCGCGGCCGGACCTGCCCGGTGTTGTTTCTGCGCTGTCCGGCTTTGCCGCCCCACGGCACCAACGCCGGCGCTAACGACGGTGATGGTGGTGCTAACAGCCTGTTGTTGCTGCTGCTGCTGTTGCAGTGGCGGGAACCGGCCGACCGACGAGCCCTCACAATCAACGCGGACAACACACGCGCAGCGACGCTATCGCATGTTGCGTCATCTAGCCTGAATCACGCGTCACGCTTGTGTATTAATATCACCACACCACAGCACAGCAGTGTCGGAAGATTTTATCGGCACAAGTAATTCGCGCAGCAAAATGCGCTGCACTGATCTGTCGACAAATCGAATGCGATTCAATTCTCCAATACGCTGACACTTGATGGAATCTACGTGAGTGTAAGCACTAGCCTAGCCTCATAGTTACGACCTTAGGTAGCTGTTCTAGAGATCACAGCGCCTTAAGATCATGAAGAGCCCTTAAAATTGTTTTATTATATATATATATATATATATATATATATATATATATATATATATATATATATATATATATATATATATATATATATATATATATATATATATACATATATATATAGCGTATGTGATATGAGATACGGACCACGTAGATAATACGGAGTTCTTAATGCCAGTATCGCTAAGCGATAAGCGAAGAAGCAGAACGGTTATAATTGTAAACGTATGAACAGAGCTGTCGAAATGTTCTCGTGTTTGACAGGAGTTTCGCTTGACATCGATTCATAATATAATCGTCTCTGGAGAAGCTCTTCAAGATCTGGCCCTTCAGCGCATCGGCAGAAACAGTGCAAAAATCCAGTGAACGTGGATTGGTTCCGCGGGTGGCACACAGACTACTAGAAGTAGTAGAAGCATCGGCTAACACTTCACAAAAGAAACCCTACGCTTTATCTCTATCTATTATCAGTGTATACTATTAATATATACTACACTAATCTCTATGTATGCAATAACCGTAAAAAAATCGCTAGACAAGAAAAAAAATGACTCGAGCTTAACTCTTATGCACCTGAACACAAATGGTAACTTCAGCTTGTAAACTAAACTGCGCGGAAATTATTGAAAAAGATGTGTTAAGTTACCGCAATAGAAGTCACAATCACAAGTAGATCTATAAGTCACAATCCTACCACTAGTAATTCACTATAATATTTACGCTTTTTTTTACTTATTTTATTCGGTGTACACGTTCATAAGGAGACAATTGTTACCTCAAATATATAAGCAAATAATTTTTACGCGTCTACTAGAAAAAAAACCACATACAAAGCCGTGTCCGAGAAAACGGTACCCGAATTATTTATGCAGGATGTGCGCATTATGCAATCGTATGTTCACATTGCCAAGATTACGTTGCTTTTCTTGCAACGTCATCACGTATGGTATTTCGATAAAAATGTCTAGTACACGGGGAATGTACTGTATATAAATTTTATTACCGTAGACGTGCGTCCACTTGTCTCAGGAACATTCCGTGTTTTTCGTGAAAATGCGAATATAGTTCATTAGGCCAGGATTGCTGTGAATGCTTTTTCGTCTGACTCCGCAAAGTGAAGGTCACGTGCTTATGGTTAAACAGATTACCTGCATAAGCATCATTAGTTAGCGGTATATAGGCAACAAGTTATCTTACAACTCTTTGCTTCTCACGTTATGAATACCAGCGAATCCGAAGCGTGTAACCCTAAGATGTTTTAATGGTTAATATTTTATTCTTCTTTAAATTGTGTTGAATATTTTTTTTAACAATTAATTTGTTTATTATCACACGTGTTTAAATCGTGTCGTGTAGAAATAGTACAGTTAATATATATGCATATGTTTATATACACACATTAAAGTTAAATATTTTAGCTACCTTCTTTTTAAGCAGAAGTGCAAACATTTTGAGTCATACGCCGAAATATCACGATTATATGTACATATGGTTTATACGTAGGGTCATAAGTTGTTTTCATTTCTATGATAGTTACAGATGTTTTCGTCAACTAAGTTATAATTATTTATTGGATTTCGACGTGATTTCCACCAGTTTCTATACACCACTTGAGGCAGAGGATCCATAGATCCACCTCGATGATTCTAAGTACCGACTCGGGCAAATCGAATTGTCTACCTTTTGATTTTCTTTTTACTGAGGGCAAAAGATGGAAATCGCACGACGCCAAGTCAGGTGAATAAGCTGCATGGTTTGCAAGCTTGACTTGGTAGAAAAACCATCGTCATAAAGAGACGCTTTAGAACTCTTCCTGATAAGCGAAACCTTTGTTAGGCATTTTACAGTATGCTACATGCTCGTTACTGTACCACATTCTTTCAATTTAACTATTGCCAAAATTTCACGCCTAGACAAGAATAAAATAATACTCACCCTGAAAATCAAGTTCCAGCCTAGTTCGAAACACTTCGAACTACATCAGTACACATTCCTCAGAGATAGGGTTTATCCCTAATGGTCAATTGAAACACTTTGTTGCAAATAATTCTCACTGAAAGTTTTATGAAATAACCGGACAGAATTCTTAGTAGCGCATTTTGAGAACTTTAGCAATATCCAATGTTGCAGATGCGAACGAATTTAGGCTTCACGCGGACTTAACTATGACTAAAATTATAAGCCTTTTTGTCAAAATGTTTAGTACATTTAGTACACACTTTGCCATATCGCATTCCCCCAAGTAATTAATTGATTAGATGGGTACTTTTGGATTTTTGCACATAAAATAACAATCTATGTATAAAGTTAAGCTTTAAATTTAACTTTAAACGAATTAATAATTAATATGAAACACTAAATAGCGTTTCTAATGAAGTGGCTGAAAGAAGCTTTTTAAATCTCGAAGACATTATTTGCGTAATCATTTGCTACATTTGTGCGTATGCGTAGTCAAAAATATATTGACACCGTTGATTTACTTAAAATATATGTTGTATTCATAATATTATAATATAATAAAAAACCCCAAACATCACATTTAGATTAGAACTACAAACCGAAGAAGACCGTCACTAAAATAGAGGTGGCTCAAAAGGTCGGATGTCGGTTCTGTTTGGCATAGAACACAAACATTCAACAGACCTGCTTGCAATAAAAAATGCATATTTATCCCACACGACCTAATACAGTCCGTGAACTAGCCAGTATTCCTCGTATGTGATGCTGCGATGATGTTTATATAAGTACGCCTTACTACAACAATTGACTGCACTAGGTCATTTATAGTTTTATCATAGTAAAGGAGCAGGCAAACGTCGGCCTAATTTGGCGCACTTAGTTAGAGCGTAGTGTACGAATTTCTAAATAGAACATTTTCTTAGCTAAGGTAAGTTAAAAATAGATCTATAAATAGGAATTACAATGTTTGTGGGTACTCCGGTCTTTTGAATCCAGACTACCTTGTCAAGTGTGTCGCTATTAAATCCCTGCTGGACTCCACAAACTGCACTTTTTGTGAAACATTCGCAGTTTTGCACCGTCTTGCGTCGATGCCGGTCGGTAATTACAACTTACAACTGAGCATTAAGTGGTCAAGACATGCTTATACTAATCCAACACCAAACGCACTGTTGCTTAATGGTGTTCAATCATTTGTGACTGTCCGACCCATTTAACCGGGTCGACCTTAGACTTTCCGCTCACCAATGATTCTAACTTAATAAATTACCTCATTACTGCCTTAATCGAAGGCATTATTAAGCCAGTACTTAGACGTATTTTCAGATGTAGAGATAGATACTACAGCGATGGTTGCGTACCGTGTAGGAAACATGTTATCACATTCTTACAAGGAATGAAAGCGTGGGGGGTGAAAAGCAACGAGGCAGGCATTGCAAACTGTTGTGCTGTGATGCAGCGTTCGATTGTTTCCGCATCTTTGTTTCTGCATTCTTTTGCGGTAACGATTGTGTTTGTTGAAACGTAACAAACCCACGCGAAGCATACGTTTGCTTGGGTGGAGCAATTGTTATGGGTCCGCGTGTTAGCAACTGTACCAACTGTGGTATATGGTATATGTAGTATATGGCGGTGGCTGGGTTTATGTTGTGTCCACGATGGACTACATTGCTTGTGCCCCATTGGGTTGGTAAGCGTCCAATGGAGACTTTTAAGAAACGAACAGCCGTCCAGGTCAAAAAGCAATTATGGTGCGTACCCTAAAGAAGTAACATAAGACAGGCAAGATTACTACATTCCACGGGCATATTGCAAAACGGACTGCACTTTCAACGATAAACTTGAAAAGTATCTTGCATCACCAGTCTCGACGGAGTGCAAGAAGGCTAGCCGTGCAACGATATCAGACAATTCAGACAGAAACACCCTACGAGTTTGGCAATGTGATTTTGGTTTAAAAAACCGAAAAGTTTCAACAGCTTTATGAACTTACTGTAGAGAGATAGAGCAGATGATTAAAAAAGACCCTAAGCGACTCTCAGATTGGTTTAAAGCCAATGGCTTGTCCGTGCATTGGTTGAAGACCGGTGTTATCCAGTTCTTATCGCCTAGAGGTGTCCTAAGTATGAACCATGAGACATTTAAATGCGGAAACCACACCCTTAGCATGATCAATACGACAAAATTCTTAGGCGTTGTCTTGGGTTTCAGATTATAATTTGAAGCTCATACAGATCACATTCGAAAAAAAATCCCGTTGTAGGGAGCATCGCTGCCCTGTTCAAGAGCCGTAATATTCTGCCCCGTGACTGTCTACTCGCCATGTACTACGGCTACGTTCATAGTTATCTGACCTACGCAGTTAAAATATTTGGAATGACTTATATGCGCTTATGTCCGTTACATCGCCTGCAAAAAAGCCTTGCGCGTGATATTGGGGTATCCACCATGAGAATCCATGCGTTATAACGTATACGTAGAGATGTCGATTCTGCCTTACCCTCTGCAAATAGAGATGTCTGTCGTAACTGAGATCAAACGAATCTTAATGGCCTTTCATCGCAATTTGCTCAATCTTGCCCATTCGACATCCACCATGAACACAAGGGGATCACACACACAACTTATCATCTTGTCTGCAGCTTCATATAACCAATCTCGTTTTTCAATATCAAATCTTGGTGCCACATATTGGGACAAGCTCCCCCCAGATGTGCGGGAACCTTTTCTTTGACAATATTCAAACAAAGTGCTAAGCAATACTATTTAGGTACCTTACTCTAATATAAGCCGAACACGATAATAATCATAGTTACAATAAATAATATTATAAGAAAATATGCAATATAAACACTCCATACTAGCCTTTGATGGCTTTGAGGAGCTGTGAACCTCTGTACAAATGTAAACCACTCATAAGAATAATAAAACCTATCTATCTATCTAGAGTCTGTGGGTCTGTTATCCGTTTTGCATTTGGCATGTCGTGGGTTCAACACCTGGACTGGCCACTCTAAAATTTGCTTTCATGGTTGCCAATTTTAACAAGGTGAGTGTCGGAGTGGACTATAATCGGCCATGGTTGGAAAAACGGGGAGCAGATATGTGTCAATAAGAGAGATCGTGTATTACTCTCCAACGCCAACTTATTGTAGTTCTGGAGGGTTGTACGAAGTCTTGGACGCAAGCCCATTTTGAAAATTTTGAAGTGTCGTTTCAGCCGCAAGTAAGGGGCTCGTTGCAGGCTGTCCAAGATTACAAAGGCGATAAGCAAACATATTAAAAATTGTGAATTGTACTAAACATATGCTTTGAAAAATATAGGCTGAAGTTATATCTGGTTAAGATATCACTTGATTTAGTCGTTATTGGGTTGACCGTTTATTCAATCCCAGTCATCTATCAGCCTCTCACTAAATCCCGGAAACCAATCGTTATTAAGGCTACCAGGATGACGAAACGGCAGGTGCTGTTGCCCATGTTGTAGTTCACAACTTAGCTGCTTTTTGTGACTAACACCACCAAAAAAGGCAGAGGTCATCACAGTTTAGAGAAAAGACTGCACCAAAGTCGAGTAAAATGTTACGTTAACAGTGACACTGGCTAAGTTCTCGCTCAACTTGATGCGTCTATGCAAGTCGTTTGAAGAAGCTGTAAAGAACTTAAAGGCGGCAACCGAGGTCAATAGGAACACCCAGAACAATTCGACTCTTTGCCCGATCCAACCGCAACTACCAGTAAAATCGTTCCAGAAGCCGACCGGTCAATGAAGGGTGCGCCAGTGGAATTGTGGGGGCATAAGGGTGCGCCAGTGGAATTGTGAGGGCATAAGCGCTCCGGTCGTTTCAAACAGCAACCTCGCAGGTTACGAAATTGTCATTTTGACAGAGACGTTTATCACTGAGAGATTCGTAGAATTATATGTTATGTTAAAAACTAAAACGACACAAGTTACTATAGAGTTTAGACCCCCCCCCCCCCCCCCCGAGGAAGAATAATAGACTTAGCTTGGGTAGTGCTCCTGTAGAATCGGTCTCGAAGTACTTTTCTGGGTTTTCTTAAACTCCACCATATCTCAGCGAATTAATAGCAGCCTTGTCGCCATGACATCGACCCCGGTATCACAGAAGCTCTCAGTAAAAATAGAATTAATGCTTTTCAACTTGAATGTCGCCTTGGTGACATGCTATCAAACTAATTTGGGACTATCTATCCGCCAAACGGCTTAACGCTTTCGACGCGGTAAAGGCAACGTTCCCTAAGAACGTTTTGGACCTCCCTAGACACGTACAGAACAGCCTCGATTTTAATCTGTCGAGGGTGACGCCGTTCATCGAGGATGGTGCAAACAGCTTCCAGTTCTTGTCCACGCGTAGAATTCCTATCAGGGAGTTAGCTAAGGAATTGGAGATATCTTATGGATCGGTTGTAACAGTCGTGACTAATATTTTTTGCGTCAAAAGACTAGTAGCAAAGTTCGTTCCAAAAATTGTATGATCGCATGTTGGGAAATGTCTGAATTGAACCTTCAAGTGGTAGCAGAGTGACTACAGGAGATGACTATGGGTATATGGTTATGATATCGAGACCAAGACCAAATCCTTTCAGTGGTGCTTTCCAAGGGGAAAATTGATTGAAGAAATTCAGGCAGAGCAGATTCAACACCGAGATTCTTTTGACTATTTTTCAACCGCAAGGAAATCATCTTCCACACATTTTTGCGACCTGGTTGTACGGCCAATAAGAAAAATTACTGTGGAATTTTAAAAATATTGCGCGAGAACGTTCGAAGCAAGGCGCCTGATCTCGTGGCCAACAATTCTTGAATTCTCCACCATCACAACGCACCGGCGACACATCGTTACTGAGTTCGAAATATTTAGTGAAAAATTTGATTTGTATATTTCCGCAACCTCCCTATTCGCCGGACCTTATCTAAAGTTCCGTGCTACTTTTTCCCGTTCCCACGAATACGAAAAAAAATGAACGTGCAACGACTATAGAGGCGATGAAATAATTTCGCAGAAGCGGAGGATTTCATAAATCTTATTTTTGTTTATAAGTATGTATCAGGACTTTTCAATTTTTATCATAAATACACTTGTCCCCTTGACGCACTTTTGGTTCGTCTTTTTGCGCTTCCCCAATATTGGCTTTTTCAGCCTCCCCGTCGCATCGGTGTCATTCTCGCTCAGAGACCGTCTGTCTATGCACACTCTTCTGGGGTTTTCTCTGGCAATGTCCCTATTAATCCCCAAACTAACGCCAAGCGGCACATCTTTCGCAGCTCACATATCTCAGCGAATTAATAGCAGCATTGTCGCCATGACCTCAATCGCGGAAGCTCTCAGTAATAACAGCTTTAATACTGTTTAACCTGAAGGTGGCCTCGGTGGCACCTTATGGTATCACATTAATTTGGGAACACCTATCCGCTCAGCAGCTTAGCGCTCTCGATACTTGGGCCTCCCTAGAAATGCACAAAACAGGCTAACTTATAGTCTGTCGAGGACCGCGCCGTTCATCGAGGACATGGTAAACCGTTTTCAACTTCCGACCACCGCCTCACTGCGAGAGTTCCGTAGGCACTTCGAGCAGAAAATGAGGGAAGTGCCAGAAGCGTTCTACAAAACACCGGCAATGTTGGACAATACATGGATGGAGCCGCTCTTCGAGCAACGACACGTTCTCACCCGCTACTCCGTCCATGGGTTTCACCACAAACTGTGCCACCGCACTGGGTTCCATAACCCTTCTGATGAGTGTTGCTGCAAATTTTGCGGCCTTGTCTGCACCAAATATCATAATGAAACATGTCGGTCTGCGCCAGCTATCTGAGCGTTAGGTCGTTGACATCTCTTGCACATACAACATATTCTATATATGTCCAAGATTAACGGAAACGAATGCCGTTTTCGAGATTTATTGAATACGTGTAATTCATTCATTTATTAATCACCTTTGTTAGGTATATAGTCAAATATTATACATAAAAACACGGTCACTGAGCCAGCCTGGCCAGTGATTCAACTCTGGGGCACTCCCCCGCATGATATCTCCCACAAGCTCTCCCACACCTGTTACAGATACATTCTTCTGTCGGCTCATGGTACCCTTGAGTATTACAGAGAACATGGTGGAAGCCATGCACTGCATAGCGCACTACCACACTTCGGTTGGTGCGATGCAGTCCCTTCCACGCATTGTTTGTCATTGCACCCGTACTAAAGAAGTCGGGGTCCACGTCTGACAATCTCACCTCCCACTGACAGATAAAGTCCCTGTAGGCCTGTGTTTCCGGCAACCGGAACTGGCGTTGCAGGTCCTCTATGAAAAGCGGGGTACCGGCGAGTAAATAGACCAGACGATTGCGGCATGACGTGTGGAGGCCGAGCACTCGCTTGAGAAAGGCGGGTTTCACTCGATCAAGCCTCGCGAGCTGGACCACGCTCAAGTTCTCCCAAATGAGCTGTATGCCGTAGGATGCCGTGGGCGCGATCTTAAGGTTGAAAAGTTTTAGCGCCGCGTTAAGGGAGAGAAGCGTGGGTTTCTCAATTCCGACGCCTGCTACGAGGGCTTTTCTGACCCTCTCGGCGATGTGCTCCGTAAACGACGTACCGGAGGTCGGGAGAGAGAGGCCAAGATATGGAAAGTTGTTGACATACTCCAGTGGTGTGGAGTGCAACCGTAGCTCATCGCTGGTTGCAAGTCGACCAGCTTTACGGAACTTCATGGCCTTGGTCTTGCCGATGTTGATCTCGAGTCCTACATCCGCCACGTACTGCTCGAGCCTTGTTAGGCTCTGCTGCACCTCGAATCGGCTTGTTCCATATATCGCGAGATCGTCTGCGTATAGCAGAATGTCTGGGCGGACGGACTCTCGAGTGCCCACGATGCGTCGCGGAAGATCATTGAGCAGGATGGAAAACAGCAGCGGGCTTAAGTTGTCCCCCTGCGCGACTCCCGTCGTTTGCACAAAGGGGCACAACTCAGCCACCCCATCCTGTATGGTGATCGGGTTTTCCTGCAGGATTGCCCCGATGAGCTGGAGGATGTTGGCAGGCACGCCCGCTTCAGCCAACTTGAAGATAATCTTGTCTCTGGGAGCTCCATCAAAGGCCGACCGGAAATCCACAAAGACGGCGTACAGGAATTGCTTGGCGTGCCTAGACTGCATCACTCCCCGAACTCTGGCCAGCAGAATCTCACACGCAGTCAGTGTGGACCTGCCTGCGCGGAAGCCGTGCTGCTCTTTCGGGATGGCGCCGAGAGCCTCGAGGAAGTGAGACAGGCGGGCGGTGAGGATGGCAGAGAGCAGCTTGTAGCAGCAGCTCTTTTTGGCGATCCCACGCCACGAGCTGGGCTCTCTGGGGTTGCCCTTTCCCTTCGGGATGACTGCTAGATGAGTACTCTGCCAGTCGCTGGGGAGGCGACCTTCGCGCAGACTAGCGTTGAAAAGGGCGGTCCAGCGTGTAATGTAATATAATCAACAATACCGAAAGGTGATGTAATAATAAATAATATTAACCCCCATCGACCATCTATCATCGATATCCATAGGATAGGAGAGTTAGCTTCAATAATAAGCACGTCTAAACTGTCTATACGGTGCACGGTTTCCGTCTGCACTAATATGGGAGCTCCTGATTAATTGTTTAGCCTCCTTTGCAAATAAACCCGTACAGCCGTGGGAAAGCCAAATTACTGGTTATAATGTAGTTCGGTGGGCGTTGCTTATAGCACTGGCAAAATCGTGATCCACTATTTGTTCACATGCTTGCTAATGTTTGCCTTATAGATGATTATTACTCCGTCGACTATTTGAACTTGGTGTTGTACTGATTACGCTCATTTAGGAACGGGCGCGTCCAGCATTGTCGGAGCAGGAACAAGAAAAGAAGACGCGTCCAGCGTTGCGCCTGTCGCGATGTTCTTGCAGGGAGAAAACATGGAGTGAAAGATGAGCTATATTATCAGACGAAACATATGGGCAATAAAGTGCAACTACCAGTCAACCAAGTTAGAACAACTATTTGTTGTACGGGCTCTGCAACGACTCCAATACTTTCTCTAGGATCAGCCCATGACAATTGTAAAATACTACACAGGAGTCATTGGGGGCTGAATTAAATAGCAGATTTACGGGCAGGGGGATTTCAACGGACGTATGGATGCAGCTAGGCGAGTGTCTATGGCCGACGTCGAGAAGTCCTTAATTGTCGCGCAAATGCCACGCCATTTCCGACTGGTGGGGGGGGATCACGGGTTTAGTGGGTTTGCAAGCTTCACACTAGTTACTGCTAGGTGCTAATGACGTATTGACGTTGTCATTAGAAGCTGAGATCAAAATAGCACAAGCTTGCAAATTTATTTTCAAGTAATTCGGAAACGCGTGTTAGAGCCAAGAAAATACTTTCCGCCCGGAGGGAAGTATGGCTAATTAAACTCGAAATGATATATTTACCACTCGTATTGCTTACACTTGATCGTCTGGTCTGATACAGCCGATTCGGACGTCAACAAGAACAATGGAGACTAGCATTGCTACTGACTGGGGCTCGTACACGGTCAGCAAGCCAAAGAAAGGGGACGAAAGTTTGCAGGAAGTGCGGCCGGGCGGAGAGATTTCAGCCGAAATGAAAGGAACAAAACTCGACATTTATGAGTTCGACAATCTATTATAATAAATATCCTAAGGATATTTATTCTTTCCTAAGGATATTATAGGAATGATTATATTCATGTCTCGTTAAACAGCGAGAATGTTCCAGTGTTGAATGAAACGAGTTTATTCAATACTTGGACATTCCTTCAATGTTAGACACGGAGCCAACGTAAGTACAATAACACTGTTCTATCTATAAATGTCGACGTCGACGTGGTCTCGATCCATCGGATGGCGAGGTAGGCTACTAATTAAGTGTGCTTTTTTGTGGTAATAATGGGCTGTTTAAGTATATTTTTAGATCAGCTTAATGATATGGCCGACCAGGTTGGGATGGGAACTAAGGAGAATTCGCTTTATTTCGACAAATATGGTAAATTTAATTGGATATGGTAAAGGAAGCACCAAGAGTTCTTCATATTATTCTGTTGTTATTGAGACGCGCTGGGGGAGACCCCAAAGCGCTCTTTTTTGAAGCAGATGAAGCGGAGTTATATGTCACGCATGAGTAAGACCGTACATCTCTAGACCATATGTCATAAGGATTTTGCGAGTGCGCCATACGACGCCACTGATTATTTTGTTTATTTAAAAAGATTGCCTGATTTGGACAACTTGGCGTATTTCCGTGATGAATGAGAGATAATTTTAAGAGATATAATAATAATAATAATAATAATAATAATAATAATAATAATAATAATAATAATAATAATAATAATAATAATAATAATAATAATAATAATAATAATAACCTTATAAATTTTTCATTCGCCCGATAGGTACAGAGTTTCGCGTTCATTCGAAATTTGCGTGAGGGCCCTGTTATCCTGTTCCTAAACAAACGATATGTTTTGCATTTGTTATCGTGTGGGGCCAGCTCTGTGTATTGCATACGGCTGTTCCTTCTTTTTAATAAGGGCATATAATTTCGGTATCATTCAGTTTTTCGAATTGCGTTTCTCTACCTGGTTGATATTCGTAGTTTCAGTACTATTACGCGTCACCGCCGACATGACTCTTCCTCTAAATAATTCAAATGCCTTATTGACGTCATGTAGGTCATATAGGTCGTCCCACATTGACAACGACAGTTCGACGATTATTTGATCATACTGAAGTTTGTATTTTAGACACTCGTTGGCAGCCGACGGCTTAGATTATAGGCTAATAAATGTGGTGAAGTGGTCAGAGAAAGAGGCCGTAACGCCAGAGGCAATAGTTAAATTGAGTGGAACATTGTAGTAAATATGATCTAGGCATGCTTCAATAGTGCGTTGGCCATTGGCAGTGTCCGTGCAAGCGACCCTAGTCGGCAGACCAATCATCTCTTTAAAGTTATACGAGTGAAGTACGTCATTTAGGTCAGTTACCTATGACCCGCCTCTACATAACAAGTCAACGTTCGCATCACTTAGGCAGATTGTGTTTCGCCGTTCGTTAATTTTTTAGTAATTCTTCTATTGCATGCGAGAAATAATACACAAATCTATGATTAGTACCCGGTAGCTCGTGTTAGTCCGTGTTATATATCGCACCGTGAACTGCTACTGCCCCGAATCGGATACGGCCTCTTTAGAGTATCTTTCTTCACAACATCTTTCTAATTTAAGGATGGGTCGGATCCTCTTTCCTTTAGGCATTGCTGATAATGTGGCATCATTTGTTGGCATCAGATTGCAGATATTTGGTGTGTATCTCTAATCTAAGGTGTAATCTAAGGAAGCGCCAACATGTGGCGCTTGCTTTAGAATTTTATATCTAGGTAACATCCGATCGAACTGTTTTTTGAGGCTATATCGGTGGCTAGCTGTAGTCTGTAAAGACTAAGGCTACCTAAGGTACGGCTAGCCCGTTATTAGGGTGACTTTGTATTAGATGTCCCATCTCCACTGAATGTGAAATTGACTTTAAAGGTATTATCTTAGAGGTTCTGGAGAGTTTAATTAATACGTCTGACCGATTGACATACGGTTAGTATTTTCTCTACTAAGCTTAGAGCGTGAATAAATATATTATACTTATATATATAATATTGTTTAATCAAATTCGGGATACTTATAATCGCTTTACCGACAGCTAACCTAGTGCGTAATCCGGGAATACACATCAAAACAAATCTTGACTTAGTTTATCATATCACTTGGCTAGCCAAGTCATCAGTCAACTTGTCCACACCATTTTTACTTATTATACTAAACATTATCTTGAGTCTCTAGCGTTGCAGACATTGTTATAAATCCAGTCCTTTAGGTGATACTAAATAAGGTGTTCGTGTGTTATATATATTATGTTATGTTAAACATGCTAGCGAAAAGATCTTTGCCAATGCCTCCGCTTCATAAGTCTCTGCTCTTATCCTGATGGGTTTGGTGTTCTGTGGGACTTGCATAATTGGGGCAGGGCGCTGGGGCTTGTTCAAATAATATGCAGGAAGATCCGTTCAAACTTCAATTATGTTTTGACCGTAATGTGTAATCTACTAAGCCATCATCGAAGTCTGCGGTTTGCCCAAAGGTTAAATACGGGAGATAGTTTAATAAAAGACGGGTTTTTGTCCACTTAGGCACAATTTTATCTAGCTACCCAAGGCGAAATCGTAGAAAACTTGGTTGATCAAGCTTAAAAAGAAACTTGTAAAGAAAATTGAAATACGGTTTATGTGTGTACTGACATGTTTGTGCAATTTTAATTCTTTGCCGTGGTAAAAATGCGTAAACCAGTCTTTCACAGCTAGGTTGTTAGTTGTCACGCGGTACTACCAGTGTACGTGAGTAAAAAAATAATTTCTAGTAATAATTCGCCTTCTGTCATTCTTCAGCGCGCGTTCAAAACAAGATGCCTATGGTAATAACTGGAGATCAGATAAGTGCTTGATAATGTTTTGTTTTTTAAGAACTCGCCGTCTCGGTCTAGTCATGAACAATACAAAACTAGAAGAAATTTAACCAGTCTAAGACGAAATTGTAATTTTGCCACCGACGCTTAATGATGACTCTTGTCCATTTAAAGATAATTGAATAACTATCGATTATGTTCGTTTTGGATTGTGGCTTGGAACACTGCTAACTCAGGATCTCTACATTTGAAGAGTGTGTGCACTACTAACTTGCCAAACGTGTTTGATTTGATCAGTTCTTTTGACAATATAGCAGTCACAAAGTTTGGTGTTAGATGAATATTGTCCACTAGTTAGATGCTTTATGAAACGAGATCTAGTAATCCAAGTAAAAATCTGTATACTATTAGGCAGGAACAAAATATAGGTAATATAATAACAAACTATGTAACGTTTAAAGTGTGCCCTATTTTTGTTTGGTCTGGGTGCGACACAGCTGCTAAAGTTAGGACGCATCGGCGGGCGAGGGCATTTAATGCAACTAAATTATATATATATATATATATATATATATATATATATATATATATATCTGCGTATATTCACTTGCAGTTTAATTATACGCTGTATATATATACAGGGTGCTATCAGGAATGCTTGAAGAGCGATATATGGAATTGTAGAGCTCGTTAAAGCAAATGTTTTTCCAATGGAACATGGCCTCTGGGAAGTCTTGGTTTGGATTGGGAGTGAAAGGACTACAATTTGTGACACTGGTGTTTTTGTTTGACATAGGAGCACAAAATGTGCAATTTCGAGATAACAAAGTTCTTCTAGACAAAAAACTAAGCACACCGTCGTATTCGTGAGAAAATGCTGCTTCTTTTGAAGAGCATATAACGCCGGCCAGAGGATGCGACATAGTCGTTTAGAACAGAGTTCGCAAAAATCAAGTTCTGCTATTAGTTTTTACACCAAATACCTTAAAATCATTAGTATACGACCACGCACAACGCTCAAAACTAACACATTCAGGCAAACGCACATTTCATGACGATCATTTATCAAATCTATGGCAAAGCGAGCCGCGGTTGCGGAGTAATTAAGATTTTTCGGAGAGCATGTTGAGATTGAGTGCATACATAAATGATTTTGTCCCAGAATGATTTGAAGATAATCTTGCGGAGTTTATTTATAACTGATTTTTATAAAGCTTTTCGGCACCCGTAGCTCCATAATTTTGTATTTTATATTTATTGATTCATATTACAATTTTGTGTAAGTAAACGTGTTCATTTTGTAGCTATATATCTATATATATACAGTGTCGAAACCCTGTTTGGCTGGATTTGCGGGAGTTGTATTTTTTGTTGGATTATGACGTTTGTTGTTGTTGTTGTAGTTGGTTGTTGTTGACATGGTCATCATATTCGTTTTCTGCCGTCGACATCGTCGTCGTCGTCGTTGATGTTGTTGTTGTACGTTTTTGTGTTGATTTCTGGATGGCTCAATCCCTCAATATAGCAGGGCGTATAGCCTTCGTGGTCACTTGTTGGTGGTGTAGACGGAATAACAACATCACGTCGTCGTGATGTTGTTATTCCGTACGGTGTGGCGCCTGCTGTTATAGTTCGCCTGCTAGGAGAAGAACTACGAGGAGCCAGCCTACAAACACATCGATGATGATGATGACGATGATGACGACGACGACGACGTCCGGTCGACGGCAACAAAGGTGGAGCGGCGCGGGCCGCCGACAAAATGCCGAAGCCAAACAACAACAACAACAACAACAACAAAGACGACAATGAACAACAACAAAAACAACAACAACAACCAGAACCGCGGAGAGGAGGACAATGATGAGGAGGAGGAGGAGAAGGTGCAGATGGTAGTGGAGGAGAAACAAGTGCAGCCGCCCCCTGGACAGTCGACTGCCCCAAAGCCGGCGGTCTCCATCGTTCCGTCCGCTTGCCAGCCGTATCCAGCCAGCCCAAGCACTGAGGCGCGACTCATCGACGGACCGAACCAATGACTGGCTGCTGCTAACGATACGGATTGACTTACGACGACTGTTCATGGTGCGTTCGCCTACTGTCTGTAGGCGGGTAGGCGAATAGGAGAGAAGAACTCCCTTCTCGCCGTAGCCCGGGCTCCTGCCGCCGCTGTAGCTGTTACTGTTACAGCGATTGCTTTGCTGTTGCTGGTGCTGCAGCTGCTGCTGTTGTTGCTGCTGCTCAATCGGTTGTTTATTTATTCGCTCATCTATCCGCGCCCGGATATTCTGCCTTCCATGTAGTTATTCATACATTCATCCATCCATCTATACACCCACCCATTCATTTTTTCGTCCGCTTGCTCGCCCGTCCGTCCGTCATTTATTTGACGTTGTCGTGGATCATCATCATTATTGTCATCAATCGACAACATTAAACGGTCACCATTTATTTATTTATTACCCACCAGTTGGTGATGATGATGATGATGATGTTCTTCTTGTTGTTTCGTTTTTGTTGCTGTTGTTGTCGTCGTTGTCGTTGATGTTGTTGGTACTACAAACAGCAGCGGTATAATACAGCAGTGTTACTGTTGTTGTTGCTGTGCTGCTGCTGCAGATGTGGTGGCGCTGTTAGGTGGTTCTTGTGAACGTCCTGCTTCATGTTGCTAATCGTGCAGTAACTGTTGTTGTTATTGTAACTGTTGTTGTTGTCGTCGTCGTCGATGTGGTTGTAGGGTCGAAGGATTGAACCAGCAAGAACAGACCGAGAGAGAGAGAGAGAGAGAGTGAGATATAGCGAGGGAACAGTGTTCTGTGTTCTGTCTGTGTTCTGTGTGGGTATCTGTCTCTGGTGTCTGTGTTGTCGGTGGCTGTCTGGACGTCTGTCTGTCTGCATGTGGCGTGTGCGGTTGTGGTAACATCAACAACAACAACGACAGCAACAACAGCAACAACAGCAACAACAACAGCAACAATAACAACAACAGCAAAGAACTCAGTTCGAACAGCATGATGTTAATGAGCCAATGAGTCAGTAAGTAGTAGAGTGTTGGCGCTGGCGCTGGTGGTGGTGGTGGTGGATCGGTGGCACCATCGAGTGGAGTGGGGGCGGGACACCACAGTCACAGTAGTCATAGTCATAGTCACACCGTGGTTGTCGTTTATCCAGTCAGCCGCCAGCCAGCCACCCAGCCAGCTATCTATGTAGCTAGCTGCTCCAGTGCAACACGAACAAATTGCTGGCGGCAGAATAAGGCCAGAACATAGCGTAAGTCATCCTTATACTACTACTACTTCGACTACTACCACTACAAGTGTGCACTATTGGCGTATTGCCGGCATTCACCGGTCAGGTTAGCCACCGGTGCCGGTGCCGTCGCCACCTTCATCAGCCTGTTGTTACCCATTGCGACCGTCAGCCACCTACCTAATCTTAGCCGTGACTTACGAATCATCATCAAGCCGACGTACGGAGTATTGAGTGTTGTATTCTAGTAGTAGAGTAGCTGACGTAATTCTCTCAGCAGAAGTACCACAGTACCTTCAGCAGCAGCAGTATCACAGTACCTTCAGCAGCAGCAGTATCACAGTACCTTCAGCAGCAGTTACAGCGGCAGCAGCAGCAGCAGCAGTATCTAAGAAACTGAACAGCTGAGTAACAGAGAGACGACGACAACAACAACAATAACAACAACAACAACAGCAACGACAGCAGCAGCAGCAACAACAACAACACTAGTAGTAAGATGCCGTGAAAATGCGAAGCATTTCGGACCGGCGATACCAGCTGCTGTAGCAGCCGCAGCGGCAGAATAAGCGATGTCAGCAGCAATCCATAATAATAATAATAATAATAATAATAACAATTTTAGGAAATCGGAAAGTCAACCAGATCGTTGCATCATCATCATCATATCAGAAAAAAACTGCTGCTATGTCTGACTAACGAGCACATACAACTGCAACGACAACGACGAAATTCTCGACGAAGCAACAGCAGCAATACAATTGACATAACACACAGTCGCCTTTCCGGCGCTCACTTGTTGTTGTTGTTATTGTTGCTATTGCTGTCGTAGGTTGTTATTGTTGTTGTCGTTATAGCTGTTGCTGTTGTTGTTGTTGTTGGTGGTGTTTCGTCGTGTTTCTGCTGTTTTTGCTATTTCTGTTGCTCCTGCTGCTGCTGCGGGTGTGACCCGCTGTGCTAGTGGCAGGAGGCGGCATTGTGCTCTAGTGCAGAGAGAGAGATAGATAGAGAAAGACGGTTGAATGATTCGAACGCGTTCGATGTGACTGTGCCGCCGACGACAGCGACCCAAACGAGAAGTACTACAACAACAATAATAATAACAACAACAACAACAACAACCACAACAATAACACAATCACAGAAACAACAACAACAACAACACCCCAACAACAACAATATTAACCACCACGACTTCATTCTCAACCTCATCCCATCCCATCTCATCTTCATCTTCATCTTCATTTTCATCAGTCTTATTTGTTCTGTCTCATCCTTCTACAGCTGCTGCAGTTGCGGCTGCTTGTGCTAATGTTGCTGATGGTGTTGCTGCTGGGTGATTTGGTGCTTTTTCCTGAAATGTCCTTACCGCATACAACAAACCGAAGGGGGACGTTTCAAGTAGTCAATCCGAATCCGTGATAACCCCACCCTCCCAAAACACCCCGTCTCCAAAAAACAAGTGGTGGTGTTTTCACTCAAGTGTATCCATTGTTGCTGTGGCATTTATTTGCTGGTGTTGTTGTTGTTTGTTGTTGCTGCTGTTGTTGTTGTTGCTGCTGTTGTAGACGCCGATCGGCTCTGTTCTGTTCGGGTGGGCGTTCGGAAAAACGGCCGTCCTGGCGTCCAGCCGGTGATCGAACGGTGCCGGAACACAAATCGTGTGTGTTGTTATTGATTTGCAAAATCTGTGTTGCCTGTATCGCCGCTGTTGTTGTTGCGGTTTCTGATGGTGTTGACGTTGGTTATGGCTATCATCTGGAACAAGAAACCAACTCATCATCTCATCTTCTCCTAGCAGGCCCGAGGGAGTGAGAGAACCAAGAGTTGTTTAGCCGAGTTGTCTAAATCGAAACAGAAGCACCTTTCCTCAAGCGGGTACCGAGCGAATCTGAGCATCACGACTACGACAACAGGTTAGTATCGAACTAGAAGAAGATAAATCTAAAGTCTCGACTTGCTTATAAATTATATATATATATATATATATATATATATATATATATATATATATATATATGTATATATATGCTTTGATTAAAGATGTATTCGTTCACTCATCCGTTCTCGCTTGAGCTTTCACCGGCGATTCGTTTCACGTGTGTGCTATGGCCACTTGTTAAAAAACAAGTCTAGCACCACTTCGCCAATAAAACAGCAATGTATTCCGAGTAACTCTGACAAGTCGTAACTAGTCGAAGCCGTGCCGGCTGGCCATATAACTTGCAAGGTCCCACACTCGATTGAAATTTCAAATAAGATCATGCTCTTTCGTGGGCATGCCTTCTTTCTGTGACAGAGGAAGCATGAACGGCGAATGCGGTCGTTGAACAGCGTATCCGATCATTCGTTGTCGGTTTGCAGAGTTCAAGCCCTTCCAGGCGCCACTCGACACTGTTGTTTCTGTTTCGTAAACCTTTGCGTGGACTTTTGCGTGGCAGATTAAATGGAATCTTTCCAAGTTCTCAACAATTTCTGTTTTTTCTTAATTGATTTTCTGTTTTTTTATTTCTAGTAAGTTTTCTGAATAATAATAATAATAATAATAATAATAATAATAATAATAATTTTATTGCGACCAGCGTTATCAAATAATATGAATACTAATATGCTTATTTGAATATAGAACAAGAACGCATGCGTAATATTAAATCATCAAAACCTACTTATGAGTAAACAATAATGTATCAAGAATGTTATGTATTATGTGCGAACAAATGTGTGTGCGTGTGTGGATTTCTCAGTTAAAGTTTTTGCTTTTCCTTTTGTTTCCCATGTATGACAAGGAAGGGATTGCTTAATAATGATCTTGAATGTGATCGTATTTTTGTAACATTAGTCACACGAGCCGTTGTTTAGTCAACAGTTTGCGCTGTTGGCTTTGTTTTATACTACGGGCAATATGAATCATATGAAATGGACTACTCAGCCAGTGGCGTCACGCACGTATTATTTCTGCGGCTTGTGGAGAGAGAGAGAGAGACAGCGGGCATGTTCAAAGTTTCAATGTGTGTTCATCATGCAGATCGAAGCGAGTACGTAGCGCGTGTTCGATTCGTATGTGGCGATTCTGTACCGATCGATGGCCATTCGATCACATACATAGCCCTACGAATATGAGTCAAGTTGAATAGACAACAACAACAACGATATGACGCGAAGAACAACCTATATATATATACTAAGCAAGCTTGCTTTACTTCCGTAGCTGTGTCAATTTCGCATCAATGACACGAACATCATCAACAACAACAACAACAACAACAACAAAACAGCAATAAAAACAGCAGCAACAACAACAACAATAAAAACAACAACAATAACAACAATAACACAACAACAACGACATCATCAGGATCAGCACGAACGTCACGAACCGCAGGGCCAGATCAGGCCGAGTCACAGATAATGCAGACAGCAGACTTACAGACACTGACAGATCGACGGGTGGGCAAGCCCCAATAGTGTCTGGTTGAGGGAGGCGGCTAAAACGTGACCGACCACAACAAGCCCATTATCATCTTCCAGACGGTGGGTGGGTGGGAGGATGGGAGGGCAGGAGAATAACGTCCAGCCGCCCTCCGTCTGTGTTCATCGTCGTCGTCGTCGTCATCATCATGGTCATGATGGCACTCCGCGTAATCTCTCCGCGGCGCGCTATCTCTCGCCATCTGTCTTTTCCATCTAGATTTTTTCGTCCTTATGCAGGTCCAGTTAAGAGAATCAGAAGGTGTAATCATAATCAGAAAGTCGCGTTTATCGTTCACGAACCAACCTGATTTGTTAATTAACTCGTGCATGCGTGTTTATCGTTATTGTCGACGACAGTTGTTGCTGTTGTTGTTGTTGTTGTTGTAGTAGTAGTAGTAGTAGTAGTAGTTGTTGTTGTTGTTGTTAGTTGTTGTTAGTTGTTGTTGTTGTTGTTGTTGGTAAGGTTGCAGTTGTTTGTTTTTTTAAGGTTGCAGTTGTTACTGTTCGCTCGCTGTAGCGTCGTCGTTGTAACAATAGTAGTAGTAGTAGTAGCAACAACGAAGGCTATTGACGTGCTTATGGTGCTCTTTGTTGTGGGTGGCTTTGTTTTTATGTGTGCTGTCTGGGAGCAGGATGGCCAGGTGTCGACTGTCAGGTTTAGTCGGCTGACTTGACTCACGCAAGGGCCCAAGCGACATGTATGTATATATCTATATATATATATATAGATACAACGAAGCTAACTTGTTAAGCTGCTCGTTCAGAATCTGTGTAAAAGCCGAACAAAACACTTTAGAAAATGCGAATGGCGTATTTATCAACTGCTACAGTACGGTCAGTTTGTCCGATAGTATATGATTCCATTTACTTCAGTCTTGCTAAACAGACGTTTCGGTTCCTCCAGATTGCCGTTCGCGGTTATAGGTTCAATTCGAATGGTCAGTACGCCCCATGACACTCCAAGACGGGGCGTTTCATTGTTTCTTCCTCACACGCCGTTTATCTAGGTAAACGTAATGACTACGTTGTGTTTCAACAACGTGTTCATTGAAACGAACGTTTTTGTCCGACCAGCCGTAAGATAGTGGCATATCTGGATCATAGCATCATAGATTCCTTAACTTATAGATGGGTATATAGGGACAGGGTACATTCTTCTAAGAGCGGCAATTTTTCGAACTGGGATGATGAAGTGACTAAGGCCGACTCACAATTGGCATGAGACTTAGACCATGACAACGAATACTCCTATGTAGTCAAGCTGTCGGAGCAGGCACCTGGTCAGCAGATTCGCGGTCTATGGGTTTTACGTACACATTTATTAAGACGAGAAGAGCTCAGAAAGGTTACCTTGACAAGCTGGTGCAAATTTGTGAAAGTCACTGTTTCTTTTTCTCTATCTACAAAAATGCTCATCTGCAGCCACATTCAACAGGTTACAATCGGTTGAGAGACGCGACGATGCCGATAATCAGATTATGCAACTCAAACTTTGGTTAGCAAAACCTATATCTACTCGATCCATGTGTATATACATATATATATATATATATTTATATATATATATAATGCTCCACACAGGAGCAGTACTGAAGACCCTTAGGCATTATTCTTATGGAAATAGTCGGGTAACTGTTGATTAGTCTTATATTTTTTTCAGTTGCTTTGGGCACGATATTTTCCCTGTATATGCCTGTATGTGGGTTTTCTAAGTCCAAAATAATGTCTTATACCTTATAGTGACCCCTCAAAATGTAGGATTTTTCAGTTGAATTTCTCTGAGCGACCGAATTAAATGGTAGTTTATGGTGGTTTGACGGTGAAAATCGTTGTGGGTGTTTGGAAAAGTTCCCACTCAGAGTTCCATCCCCATTGATGCGTTGGGGGCGCGTTTAATTTTTTTTCTTAAATTCACAAGGTTTGTTGGCCATTAAGAGATCATCTAGGATTCAATCCTGAGAGTCCGAAATGAACGACGTTTTTTGACGAAGCAAAGACAGCAACATATCACGCAACATAGTCACATAACCTTTCTATTGAGTGAATATTCTATTGCGAGTGACTGTAGACATTTTCTGCTTCCTTCGACCTGAAAGTTTAATAGTTGCATGATCGTGAAAAAAAACTTTGATTTACTATAAGGGACGGAGTGGTCCAAAAACGGGGCTTGACGCTGACGGGCAAGCAGTAAAACACGCGTGCGCTACGGACCAATTTGTTATTGGTCATTGGTGTCACGGTGTGTGAGGAAAAAATTCCACAGAATATAAAAATTATACGAAATCGCTCGTACGCTCCAACAACGCTCATGAGATTAATTTTAATTATGATAATTATAAGGTGATCATCCTTAGGTTCAGCTCAGTTCTCTTTAGGCGTTCACGTCCACTTCGGGCAGTGAAGGTTTCACAACGTTACAGTGTCGTCTCCACTGGGAACCTAGTTAAACCATTTCGGCATGTGCGTTTGGGAAACGAACGGCCAAGAAGTTGATGGCGTTATTTATTATTATCCACACGTGTTAGCAGCTCTGGAGCAATTGTATGTCAAAGCAGCCTCGATTAGCTTTTTTGCCAATCGTACCTAACAGGCCTGTAACAAATTAGATGAGCATAAGCATAAGTGATGGATAAAACGTCTGCACTATCTCTCCCCCACCGCTCTCTCTCTCTCTCTCTCTCTCTCTATATATATATATATATATATATATATATATAGATTATAGCGGTTGTGTTTAGTTCAACGTTTGTGCTGTGCATTTAGGCTTATTATCATTAATGCCAAATTGTTGTGGTCAGTGGTTGAATGGTATGTAAACGAATGCACTGACATCACTCGTTTCTAATCCTTGTCGCTATAATGGCATATTTGACGCGAATTGCCGGTGACGTATTCAGTAGTATAGGGAGATTTAAGTTCTGTGGACTACCATTAATTGAACTAGATTCTAGCAACGTATCGCCTACGCTAACGATTATTCGCTATAGGAATTTTCCCAAAGGTGGTCCAAATATATGTCCCTTAATTTTGTTTATGGCGATATGGTTATTTTTTAATGGAGATTGTTGTGGCAGAGAGGCACTGTCTCGATTCCTCCACTAATATTTGGAGACATACCTGAGTCCGATGTGCTCCGATACACGGGTGTAAATAAATACTCCAAAGGAAATAAATGACAAGTATATGCACTGGTGACGTGGAGGAGTAGTTGGAGTGGTTTCGGAAGCCAACTTCACTGTTACTAGTTCGTTGTTGAAGAGGAGGATGCCGCAATACCTGGCGTTTTTAATCTCGTTTATCTGCTTGGTGCCTTAATGGCGAATTGTTTCTAAAAAAACTGCGTGCAATTTAAGCATAATTTAATATCAGTAAGACACGAGACGAAATTCGAATCAGAAAACGTGTTTCATTGTCGACAAGCATATTTTTTTGTACGCATATTCCTATTGGTAGTATCGCAGTTTACGTCATTTCTTCTACAGCTATTGGGATTATTGCAATGCATGTTAGATGATTGGTCGTGCGGCTTAGGCTGTGGTTATGGATCAGTTATTTCAATGCATAGCTAAGCTGGCTCACTACTGAGAACGCCAACCGCGTCTGCGTATCCAACGGATAATGTCGGTAACATCTCTCTCTCTCTTTCTTTGTTCGTTTTGGACGCGTTCGTTCCATTCACACGACGCTTGGGCCGGCGTTCTAACGTATGACCTTGCGTGCTTTTCACGTGCAAAGCTCTATCCTGTAGCTCCTGTTGCTCTTTTCGTAACGGCGCTGCGGTCCTGGTGACCTTGAGTTGGCCTTCTTGTGGCTGCCCTTGGGCTTGCCCAGGGCCTGCGGAGGCGGCTTCAATGTCCAGGTTTTTGCCTGTCGTTACTGGTTTCCTCGTCGTCGTCGTCGTCTGCAGGACTAAACAAACAACCAACGACGGCTACGATGGACTTGATGGGTGGATAGGTCGCAACGTATGAATCGATGGTTAAATGAGATCTTTGATGGGCACATATCAACTATCTATCAACAGTATGTTGCTCATCATTCTGAGCATCAATGAAACAGCGCGCTGACTGGTTAAGCAATGAGTAGATTTATTATTATTATTGTTATTATTATTATTATTAGCTAGATAAGTGTACGACGAATCAGTTGCTCAATCAGAGCGGATTGATCAATAGCTGAGATGGTTAGAGATAAGCGAGCTAGGAGAATGGACTTCTCGGCCTTTGCAGGACGACGTACCGAAGTGTCATGGCGTCATGGCAAATACCGCCAAATCTCGTCAAGACGTCTCGGCAGTGGTTGGTGTGGTGATAGTTGTTAGTTTGTTTGGCAAGCGGTTAGGTTAACCAGGCGGCAGCAGCAGCAGCAACAACAACAACAACACACGCATCATCACGACGAAAACACTCAACAGTCGACCCCCCGCCCACATACATACATACGTACGCATCGCATCCAGCCATTTAGGCACTGCCGAATCGACCTTCTTTCATTTTGCCTCGTTGGCTTTTGCTCGCTGTTTTGCTATCTGGACGTCTGGCTGTTTGGGCCGGCTAGCCCCATGGCCTCCTCCGTCACTGATGCTGCTGCTGTTGCTGCTGTTTTTACCGCCCCTGAGACAGGCGTTTCTGTTTTCGACTCCACATTTTTCCATTCTGTGTTTGTCCCTCTTTTTCCCTCTCTCTTTACCACTTCCTTTCCATTTGTTTCCGCCTCTTTGCTAACAAACACTCGCTCCACGGTTTCAGCAAGGCAATACAACTACCTTCAATGATGGTCGTTCTCGTGGTCGTTACAGCAACAGAAACAACAACACTAATAACAACAACAATAACAAGAATAACAACAAGAACGACGACGGCAACAACGATATAAACGTGCCCCCGGGGGTTTACCGAAATGACACCTTTATAGTTTGCTTCTCTGTCTCTCTCTCTCTTTCCGGTTCGAGTCCTCAAAAGTATTATTTTTTGTGGCGACGAAAAATTTACGACGGTTACTGGAAAGATGTCAATAGACAACTCAGAATGCAACAAATTGAAACATTTGCAAATCATTTCATACACACCGCGTGTTTATAAGCTATGTCAGTGCCAGAAGTGCTTGACCCCATTTTGGTAAGATAAAATGATTTAGTTTTAGATGGTGAGATAGAAACGTTACCACTTTCAATGCAATTGAAAACGGCAACTTTTCTGCTCCGTAATACGCGTTTTCCGTGTTTCTTCTTCATCTTGTATTTTCAATTACGAAACGAAGGTCCCACGAAGGCCAGTTATACCTTTTGTTCGGTATCTGTAGTATGCTGTAATTCCCAATGACAGTCGTAGCCGCTAGAAGTTAGAATACGCGCTTTATTTACATAAAGGATAATAATTTGTTTTAGCATCAAATGACCAATTCCCTCTCGGGTGTGCGTCAGTTCATCTCGGCATTCGTCTTATGTGAGTCGAAGACCAGCCGCAATGTAAAAGTTACCCGACCTGGCTTTAAATTCGTAACGATCAAAAGTAAAAGAAGCGATGACTCCCTAAACTATCATTACCTATTCCGGTTTGAACTTTCAACAAGTTTAACTGGTTGACGAGTGTATGTTAAAGCCAAGTTTCTATATATATATATATATATATATATACATTATATAGTTTAATATATACAAGTTTATATATTATATATAAGTGTAATTTATTATTGTATATTTAGTTTCTTGCGCCAATGAGGACGAAATAGCGGAAAATGCATTGTAATTTAATTCTTTGGTGTGCGATTAGGAACAATGTGTTGACGGCGTCGTTGAATCGCTTCTCTTCTCTTTGTTCTAGCACGACCCTGAAACTGCCGTCGACTTATTTGTAGATCGAATTGCAAACTCCGATCCGCAAGAGTCATATATATTATTACACGATATATGGTAGTATATGGGTGGCAGTATTCGTCAGTTAATTAGCCAGCTGCGGTAGTGTCAACAGTATTGGCATTTTGCTGCAAGTTTGCTTGGTAATCTAACTGAGCTAACTGTTATTAGTACGAATTATGAGAACTATCAAAAATAATAATGAGTGAGCGTACATACGCATGTCGAATCGAGTTGCCGGGTTCAAACGATTTCGTCACAATTTAGACTCGAATTATGTTTTCGATTTTAAATCCGATCGTATACTAACAGTTTGAATTGAAACTTACTAATCCTAACTGCTGCTACCCCTACGATTATTCTGTTCGATTGTATTCTAGCATTATCCATCCAAGAGGGGCTTTCACACGCATTCTATCCTGTTATTGGCCTAATAATCTGCTAGGCTAGGCTGTGTGTGGGCCAGCAGATAGTATAGACTCAGTTGTTTATTTCGCAAGCCCTCTAGACTGGCAGCCCTGGCATATAATGCACGTGACGAATTCGATAAGCATAGATTTGCCGGAGGCGTGTAAACTTCTCTACGGTCGACTCTACGTTAGCAAGCAGAGTGTTTTAAGTAACTAGATTTCGACGGGCACCTGAAACAACGTAAAGTGAATTTTTGCAGAGGTGCCTCGACCGTGCGCTAGGAGGAGCCTTGGAACAAATGAGTATCGCGTATAATCGCATTCACGCAACGGACTGGTTTGGCGGACTGTTTAAAGTATCAAGCGACAACGACGAGAAGCTAGGTTGGTAGTAGTTAGGTTATATATAGTGTACCAACGACCTGCTTGCGAAGTTTTATTTCGATAAACCCCCGTTTCATATATGTATGTGCGCTTAAGGGGTTAGCGAGCGCAGTATATCGTTCAATTATTCTTTGCTGTTAATGTTAAAGTTGTTAACCTTTAGAATTCCACGACGTCATCCCCCCTAAAAGCACCAATCTTCCAAGGAAGTTAATGGCCACTTAAGATAAATCGCGGAGTTTGAGTATGTTTGGGAACGTCTAAATGTTACTCTTGCCGATAATTAAATGGCTCTCAATCGAGGCTTGTTTTATGTCGCAACATTCATCGGATGACCGCTTATATACCCTGATTGTTAGTTGCAGTTAGCTGGTTTCTGTAAGCGAAGCAATTCTCTCATCTTAAAGCTGCGATAGACTGCCCGGTGGCAGATTCGTTTTAGGAAGGGCAGTATTCTCATACTCTCGATGGAAGCTTACGCGACACGTTCATTCAAACATCATGTACCAAACCACAGAAATTCGGGATGTATTATCCGATTTCTTTTGGGGGAAAAGGACAGTGACGGCTTAGGACGCGAACAGATCGTTCTAGAAAAGCAAAGGTGTTGCTAATATGCGTAGGATCGCCTAGGAAGTACCTACTTTAGTACAATTCATCAATCATTCCTGATTTGATTTCTGGTTCTAGCATTTTCTTTAGCACATTTCTTTCTGGCTAAATGTAGAGACGAAGTGACGCATATAGTAGTCGCCCACTACGCAACGCACTAGAAAAAAGCGCATGCATTTTTGTTGTGCCTAGAACCCTATTTCCCACAAAGTACTTGTTAAGAAACGATCGCGCCAAAAATACACGAGCAGGAGGCTGAGAGGTTTTAGCGAGCGTAAAACATTTCTTTCCGAACAGGAACCAGACCAGAACTCACAATCAATGATAACGATATCGACGCAGTAGTATGTACTTGAATGGCATGCTTATACGTCGATTCAGCTATCGCTAGAGACTCGTATATACACACACTCTGCGCCATACTTGGGTACTTGGTATCCTGTCTACGTCTTATGCAGAACCCAGCATTGCTGAATGGACCGCGTTCTTTTTTTATTAACGGAACTTTTTGTGTTTTTTAAATCAATTAATAGCTCGTGTTTATACTGTCTGCACACTCAAGAAAATTTACGACCTTACGTTATTTTAAAGTAATGCAAAATGTGCG